>OX578153.1:21752913-22242913 GCA_951213105.1 Amaurobius ferox
TTACATAAGAAATGTCTATTTCCGTAATTTTATTAAAGGTTTTGAATTTTTGACGATTTTTTAAAAATTTTAGTCGAAAATTTAGGGGAGAGGGGTTCTGAAAATGCGATTGTTATAAAAACAATAGGCTTCCAGTGTTTACGGATTGTAATTTTTGTACCAAATTTTGTTCGAATTGGTTCATTCGTTCCTCAGTTATCGTCTCCACAGACTCACTGACACACACACATACAGACATCACTTCAAAAATGTTTAAATCGTGATCAGGGATGTTTGAAACGTGCTCTCCCGTCGAAAACTCGAATTCGAATTTTCGACCCCGTCACAATACTTTCCTTAAACATTATGTATATAAGGAAAGTAATATTTGACAAAATAATTGCAGAATGTTTGAAAGCATGTGATGGGTTTTCATCCTTAGAGCGAGAAAATCAGCACGTACCTATTGAAAAGACCAAAGCACATTCAAAGGAAAATAAGACATACAAAAATTTAATCCCATGTTTTTTCGTATATATGTTTTCTCTTTTGTGTAATTTATCTGGCTCTTATTTAGGTTATTACATATTGTTTTCTGAGTTTTTTCTATGCCTTTCTCTCATCAGGTTCTTACACTTGACTTATTTAAACTTTCTTCTTATTTAGACAACTTTCTACACGTGGTTTATCCCTTGAAACACCCCGTGCTGTTGACACCTTTCGGGCGCGGTGGCCCGGTGGTTTACGAGCTAGATTTGCTCGCTACCACAACTGCCGCCGTGTTGATGCGGAGTACGATCACGTTAAACATGTGGGTCCGTAAGTCGTTTCGAGAGGTTGGTGGTAGGGGAAGGATGGTACTGTCCCTGTGGATGCCTCCCCCACTGGGTTCCGGTCTAAATTGTGTGGCACTTCCCGACCGTCCAAACAGTTACCTTACACCTTTCTGGTAGGTCGGACGGTCTGAGTCTCAACAACAACGTGGTTTATTCATTTTGTAGGTACTTGATCGATGACTCTTAAAAAATCTCTTTAATTTTTAGTGATGCTGAAAGTATTAATGAAAATTGCTTGGTAAGAAAGCATTAATAGGTTAACCAAAGTGTACAAATTTTTAAGAAGTGAAAAATTGTTTGGTTAAAAATTATTGTATCTGTTTTTAACTGTGTTATTGTTCTATTTGTTCCGTCTGTTGATCAATGATTGTACTTACCCTCTTCACCTTATTAAGAGTAATTAAACACTATAATTAAATATGGCTTCTATTTTAATAAAAATGAATAAAAATCCTCCTTAGCCCAATGTTTATGAAAAGCACAATTAAAACTTAAACATATATAATCTCACTTTGAAATGATGTTACATTAACTTTAAACCAGAGTTTTCTGATTTTATCCTTGAACTCTTTCAAAAATATACCAATATCAATGTTTTTAGTTATGGCCTTTTCAAAATTTATAAAAATACAGTTGACAGTCTTTGGCTTGCCAGACATTGACATTGTGTCTATTTATTTTCGAACTCAGAATGCGTTGTTGCATAATGCAATGCTGCAACTCTACAAGTCGCCGCTAACAGTGTTACTAGGTAGCATCATTATACATTTACTTCAACCTTAGCATCATGCCTATTTAAGATGGCTCATCACCCTTGGTTAATATTAAGGGACATATATATATCTGTAAATTAAGAAACATATTTTGTGATGACTTGGTCATTATCTCTGTCGGTCGACGCTCAGATCTATTTGCTTTCTTGAGGAACTAACACTTCACTCAATAAGTCCCCGGTCTGACACATATATGGCAACACTGTTGACAGACCCATATGGTTTCTGGATAGTACCAACCTTCAAACGACACTTGTCAAAATTTCATGACATTCTGACAATTAGTTTATAGGTTACAGTGGTTTTAGTGACACCAGTTTTGTAATTTTCAAAACAATTTTAAAAAATTAAAACACGAAAATTTTTTTAAAAAATAATTTCGTGTGTTGATTAAACATTGTTTCTTGATGGGGAAAAATACTGTTGAAGTCGAACAGTGGCTTGATAAGCGTTATGGAGGCTCTGCACCAGGGAAATCAAGTATTATTAACTGGTATTCTGAATTTAAACGCGGTCGTACAAACATCGATGAAGCTGAACGCTCTGGTCGCCCAAAATCGGCAGTTGTTCCGGAAAACGAAAAAATCTGATGTGGGCAACACATGACTTTCCTTATATAATGTAATGAATTTACTACTTTTACAGTAAAAAGAAATAGGTTTTTCTTATAGTAGATACTAATATTCTTTCCAAGATATTGAATTTTCGACAATTAGTGGTCATTTTCATTGATTTAGCGTCATTTTTATCCATTTTGCGAGATTTTCGTTAATTTGGCAACATTTCAAAAAGTCGCCAAGTTGGCGACATTCCGTCAATTTTGTCGCCAAAATCTCGCCAAGCGTTATGGACGAAGGAATAAGTTATTCTTACAGCAGATAAATGATTATTGGCGTTCAAATACAAAAGTATTACTCAAAGCATCTTTTTTCATGAATGGAACGAGCTAGATCCACGAGAATGATGTCACCCAATTTATCGCATGATATTACATATGAAAAGTGAACATGTTTCTCAATAGGATTTTTTTTCTATTTTATATGACTTTTTGATATTTTTTTTAAAATGTGCAATATCTCGAGAACGGTTCATGTTAACGTTCTAAAATTATGTCAATCGTTTTCTAATGAAAAATTACATAAGAAATGTCTATTTGCGTAACTTTATTAGTGGTTTTGATTTTTTAACGATTTTTTCAAAACTTCATTCGAAAATTTAGGGGGGTTCTGAACATTCAATTGCGTATAAAAACAATAAGCTTCCAGTGTTTACGGATTGTGATTTTTGTACCAAATTTGGTTCGAATCGGTCCATTCGTTCGTCAGTTATCGTCTCCACAGACCCACTGACACACACGCACACATACTTTCACACACACACACACACACACACACACACACACACACACACAGACATCACCTCAAAAATGTTTGATTCGTGATCAGGGATGCTTGAAACGTGCTCTCCTGTCGAAAACTCGATTTCGAATTTTCGACCCCGTCACAATACTTTCCTTATACATTATGTATATAAGGAAAGTAAAAAAAGTCCGCAAAATAGTTTTGAAAGACCGTAAAGGGAAGTTGCGTGAGATATCTGACACCTTAAAGATATCAGAAGGTAGTGTGTTTACAACTTTACACGAAAATTTTAGCATGCGTAAGTTGCTTTCGAAGTAGGTGCCACGTTTGCTCACAGCGGACCAAAAACAACAACTCGTCGACGATTCAGAGAACTGTTTGGAGCTATTCAAGGGAGATAAGAAGGATTTCTTGCGTCGGTATATGACAATGGATAAATCATGGATCCATTACTACACACCTGAATCAAAAAGATCGTCAGCTGAGTGGACAGCAGCCGGTGAAAGTCTTCCAAGCGACCCAAAACGCAAAAGTTAGCTGGCAAAGTTATGGCATCCGTATCTTGGGACGCGAATGGTATTTTGTCCATCGACTATCTTGAGAAAGGTAAAACTATCAATAGCGAATACTACATGGCATTATTGGATCGATTGAGTGTAGAAATCAAGAAAAAACGGCCTCACATGCAAAAGAAAAAAGACCACCAAGACAATGTCCCGTGTCACAAGTCGATGAAAACGATGGTTAAATTATATGAATTACGCTTCGAAGTGCTTCCTCACTCACCGTACTCTCCAGATCTGGCCTCCAGCGACTACTGGATTTTTGCAGACATCAAAAAGATGCTCCAGGGAAAGAAATTTGGCTCAAATGAAGACGTGATTGCCGAAACTGAGGCCTATTTTGAGAGCAAAGACAAATCGTTCTACAAAAAAGGCATCGAAAAGTTAGAGGAGCGATGGAATGAATGTATCACTCTTGAAGGAGAGTATGTTGATGAATAAAGTCGAATTTCTAAAAAAAAATTGTTTTTCTTAGTTAGACCGGAGACTTATTGAGTGGGCCATGTATTAATGCTGATGTGTATTAGATCATGAACGCTATGTATGGCCTTATTTGGGTGCGATAGTAAATATATACATGTACCATAAAAGATAATAATATTCGTCTGCATCGATCGAAACTGGTATAGCAATCTCTGTAAATGGATCATATGTACAGATCTGCTAAGTCTTCTGATCTTTGCCCTACGACGCAATTCTGAAATTCTCTGGAGAGACGATGTTTCGATCACAACACCTTCCTCACAACATTGATCAACCTAGAATGGCTTCCTGGATTCAGTGGTTAATATTTCCAATTGATCAATTTGGAATATCGTTATAAGTACCCCATTTCTATGAGTGGTGATAACACTCTATTTCAAACACCTTGACTATATCATTATGACTCATCATTTTCGACCTTATTCTTCATGTGCCAATATTTATAGGAAACGAATATTTCATATACTTTTTAGTACATTTTTTTATCGCCTGCAGTATAATCTAAATTTTCATAGAATTTCGTACAACCTATATATTTTTTGAATAAATGCGATAATTCGGTTCGTCTGCCAGGATAGTGATGGGTGTCATACATCAAAACAGAATGAGCCAACTATCTAACTGTGGATAGTGATTATAAGTCAGTTATTAGTGATATTAGCACCAAATTACTACTTAATTGTTTAGTCTTCTGTGAAGCAAATACTGTGCTTTGAATTTGCAGGGAAGATCTATATTACAATATTTAATAGTTTGTTCCATTTTAATATCACAGATTTCACCTCAGTGCTTTTTATTATTGGGTAGTTCAATTTTGTTAGGGAAGGCTCTGAACTCTTCTAGGGAAGTTCAGCCCCTTATGATTAAGTGCCAGACATGGAAACGCCGTTCAATACACTGCATGGATTATCCCTGGAATTACTTCCTACCACTTTTCGACACTGAAATAACTTTTTAACACTTTACAACAAAGTTGAAAAGTGTTTATGACTTTATTCATTCATTCTGTCTGTCTGTCTGTCTGTCTGTCTGTCTGTCTGTCTGTCCGTTAGCACGATAACTGCCGTAAAAATGACTTAATCAAAATGAAATTTTAGTATGTTGTTCAGACGGTCTGTAGGACCTATGGGAATATAAATGAATAATATCACCCAATTAGTTTTGGATTGAACCCGGATTGAAGAAATGAAATACAATGAAATACATGGGACCTAATTTTTCAAACATCTTTTAAGCGGATTTAAAATTCACAAATTGCTTCGAAATTTTTAGATAATATTCAAATTGTTCCATAAAATATATAAAAAAAAATTCAGCGAAATATATTCAGTAGTTTTTTAAATAAAAATTGAAATAATAATAACACCTCTTATATGAAACGATCACGTGAGCATGATATGAAAGTATCACGTGATTCACTTCAAAATGATATATGGCATCCATCTTGTCTCAAAATCGTGATTTTTAAAGTTCTTTTTATTTCATATTGAGTGTTGTATCCGTCCTAAAACCACTTTATTTTGGTTTAAATTCTGTGCATCTACATACTAAAACAACGCAATTACAATATATTTGAGTTTAAATGCTCATTCAAATTTGATTATTTCTACAACGAAGCCTATTTTTCACTTATGTAAAATGTAAACAGCAAAATATGTAGGATGAGTTGTATAAGAATTGCTGTATTTTTTTAACGCTTAAGAATTTAGCTCATGGAGTCTGCATAGCTAATATGAAACAAATATTCATTGACTTTCCATAGAGAAGGACGATTTTTTGCGATGAAGTTTTAAGCATAAAGTTAAATTACTTGTAGCTCCATGGTCTTAATTTTTAAATAAAATAAATTATTATAGTATTGTGATGAATTACATGAATGGGAAATTATTTATGAATGAAATGCTGCTTTTTTAGAGAGAGCCAGGCGTGTTTTTTTTTCTATGACTTCATTTGAATGAATTTCTGTTGTTTTCGATGAAGTTTTCAAATATAATAAATTATCGTGGTATTATGATAATTCTAAAATTATTACCGAGTAATATATCACATTTTAGAGATTTTTAAACCAGGCAATTTATATTTCAATGCCGTCATTTGAATGAAGTTCATTTTTTTCAATGAAGGCTTAAGTTTTCAAATATAATAAATCAATGTAGTATTGTGAGAAGTTTTAAAATATTACCGTGGAATGTATTGCATTTTAGACATGTTTAAATAAAATTGCATTGAAGTTGGAAAGTGTTTCATAATCAATGCTTTAAGCATGATTGATCTGTCTTATTTAGTATTTTAGCTTGTTCTGCGTCAAGAAGTTTGTGACTTTTACATCGCTAGTCACGTGACAGGATGCTTCGCATGGATTGAGACGTCACTATGTTTATGTCACGGAATTATTTGATTAGCATATAAATTCACAGCCCCAATAGGGTTTTCGTCATAAATAATGTATCCCTTGTTTTTTCCAGACCGTTACGGTTTTCCATAATAGTAGTTTTCATTGTTGATTTCAACTAATGTTAAAACTATGAGTTTAAAAACAATCATTAAAACCGAATAAGGTTTTCTTATTTATTGAATCCTGTTAAATGAAAAGGTAGCAGATAAGATTTACGATGGAAGCTATGATTTTCGTCTTTCATTGCTTTGAAGAAAAAAAAGAAAACAATTTTCTCTAATTAGTAGCAATTTAACAGGTTTTCATACTTTTAAGTGAACTTTTAATTGCGGAACTCTTTAAATAGCCCATATTTTCATTCTACAATTTTTTATTAACACTTTACAACATAGTTGAAAAGTGTTTATGACATTTTTCATTCATTCTGTCTGTCTGTACGTCTGTCCGTTCGCACGATATCTGCCGTAAAAATGACTTTATCGAAATGAAATTTTAGTATGTTATCCAGACGGTCTGTGGGACATATGGAAATATAAATGAATAATTATCGCCCAATTAGTTTTGGACTGGACCCGGGTTGAAAAAATGAAATGCATTGAACCCTATGAGACCTAATTTTCAAACATTTTTTAAACGAATTTAAAATTCACGAATAACTGCCGTCAAAATGACTTTATCAAAATAAAATTTTAGTATGTTGTTTAGACGTTCTGTGGGACATAAGGGAATATAAATTAATAACATCACCCAATTAGTTTTGAACTGAATCCGGATTGAAAAAATGAAATGCATTGAACCCTATGGGATCTAATTTTCCAACCATTTTTTAAGCGAATTTAAAATTCACAAATTGCTTAGAAGATTTTGGGAGATGTACAATTATGAGAAAACCAAATTTATGAAAAAAAATTCAACAAAATATATTAAGTAGTTTTTTTAAATAAAAATTAAAATAATAATTACACCCATATTAAGAGATCACGTGACCCACTTAAATGAAATATGGCATTCATTTTGTGTCAAAAACGTGATTCTTAAAGTTCTTTTTAATTTATATTTAGTGTTGTATCCGTCCTAAAACCATTTTATTATTGCTTAATTTCTGTGCATCTATATTTTGAAACAACGCAATTACAATATATTTGAGTTTAAATGATCAATGCCATCATCTTGTGTCAAAATCGTGATCTTTAAAGTTCATTTTAATTAATATTTAGTGCTGTATCTGTCCTAAAACAGCTTTAGTTTTGAATTTCTGTGCATCTATATTATGACACAACGTAATTACAACATATGAGTTTAAATGATCATCAAACTCTGATTATTTCTACAACGAAGCCTAATTTTCACTTATGGAGAATGTAAACACATCAAAATGTAGGATGAGTTGTATAAGAATTGCTGTATTTCTTTAACGCAAAATTATTTACCTCTGAACTCTGCAATATAGCTGACATGAATTCATTGATTTTACATAGAGAAGCAGACAATTTTACAGAAGACTTTATCAATGAAGTTTTAAGCATAGAGTTAAATTACTTTTACCTCCATAGTTTTAAGTTTTAAATAAAATATATTATTGCAGTATTGTGATGAATGAAAGAAATGGAATAAAAGTTCAAGAATGAAATATTTACTACTTTTACATAGAGAGCCAGGCGATTTATATCTTATTGGCAGGCTTTCACGAATATATATATATACAAATAAATAAATAAATCTATCAACCACTTCGAAATCAACCAACTGAAAATATACCTTTAGGCGCAATGCTGCTCAACCAAGTACATTTATATAAAACAAAAGAGAATGAAGGAAGAACGACAATGTATCAAAATTTCTCCGGGGGGGGGGGGGTTGTGACCCCCACTTCTCGGTTAGGTCAGCTTAATGTCATGAGGACAATCCCGGAAGCGGATACACTGTCGAAAACCAAGTACACAATACTAAAACTTAATATGTAAAGTCAAAAAGGTGAAAAACCCATACTGACTATACCACAAAAACTGTATTTTCAAGTTTCATTACAACAAAACATTAACACATATGACTATTTAAAAATCAAATATATAACAAGACAAACCAACCTCGTACACATTTCACCATCCAAGCGTCAAAATTGTAACTGACACTACCTGTGCTGGTATAAAACACCTTTTAACTGCTTAACTATTACGCCCATTGTAGCAGCGTATCTCCTGTTCAAACTGCAAGTGCGCCTTTATATAAATATAAGCTGTAACTCTCCGTTACGGTTATGTTGTAGAATTTTTGTATAATGTTGATTAGAAAACGCAAAGGGTAATCCTTTGCAATAGCCTCATTCAGATAACTTTGATCGCTTCCATATCGATTTTCCTCACTGCTATTTAATCGTTTGCTTCTGATCAAAAAGTTTAATGTAATGTTTCTGAATACATTACGATGCAAAAATGAATTCCATTGAATTATGTAATTTATTTTAAAATTGAAATCTTTTCTTTTATCATAAATTTTAAATCCAACGTATCCATTAGATTGCTGGTATATAGTTAAGTCTAGGAAATTAATGCTTTGATCAATATTTCGTGCTGTTTTAGTCAAGGTTAAGTTAGGTGGATAAAAAGTAAAATCTAAGTTATATTGGCTATCGAGGTAAGCATACAAAATATCATCCACATATCGAATAAATATTATTTCATTTAATATATGAGTTCCTTCTGCATATTTATTTAAGTAGATATCTGCTGGAATAGAGGAGCAAGCCCCTTCCATAGGTATGCCATATCGCTGTTTATAAAATTCTGTTCCGTCGCATAATACTGTTTCAAATAAAACCATTTCGACCAAACACTTGAAAACATGTTTTTTAACTAGGTTTTGCATTTCATACTTTAAATAAAACTCCATTAAAATGCAAAATAAATCTTTTATGTCAATATTGCAGAAAAGGTCATGGAAATCATAACTTTTGTAATGTAAATTATCAGAAATATTTCTATAAGTTTTTCTATAACTTCAAAACTATTATTTATGAAATGTACTCCAGAATTTTTAATTTTTTTCAATATGTTCTTCAAAAGTCTTAAAAATTTTACATTAGCATGAGTTAAATAAGTTTTATATCTATTTGTGACTGGTCTAAATTTTACAGGATTTTTATGTAGTTTAGGTATAAGACTTATATAAGGGAATCTGATTCAATTCATGTTGTAACTCAAAATTTTATATTTTGCCTTGATGCGAATTTCAATTTCAGTTTTAGATTGATGAAGTTGTATATAAGCATTTTTATCTTGATAACTTGCAATAAGCTTTTTATTGTAATAATATTGGCATGTGAAGGCAAAATTAGATGTAAGTAGTAGATGTAGTAAATGTAATAAGTAGTAGTTGTAGTAAGTATTAGATGAGTTGTATAAGAACTGCTGTTTTTCTTTAACTCAAAATTATTTAGCTCTGGACTCTGCAATATAGCTGATATGAATTCATTGATTTTACATAGAGAAGCAGACAATTTTACAGAAGACTTTTTCAATGAAGTTTTAAGCATGGAGTTAAATTACTTTTACCTCCATGGTTTTAAGTTTTAAATAAAATATATTAATGATGCGAATTTCAATTTCAGTTTTAGATTGATAAAGTTGTATATAAGCATTTTTATCTTGATAACTTGCAATAAGCTTTTGATTGTAATAATATTGGCATGTGAAGGCAAAATTAGATGTAAGTAGTAGATGTAGTAAATGTAGTAAGTAGTAGATATAGTAGGTATTAGATGAATTGTATAAGAATTGCTGTTTTTCTATAACTCAAAATTATTTAGCTCTGGACTCTGCAATATAGCTGATATGAATTCATTGATATGAATTCATTGATATGATCAATAGAGAAGCAGACAATTTTACAGAGGACTTTTTCAATGAAGTTTTAAGCATAGAGTTAAATTACTTTTACCTCCATGTTTTTAAGTTTTAAATAAAATATATTATTGCAGTATTGTGATGAATGAAAGGAATGGAATAAAAGTTCATGAATAAATCATTTACTACTTTTACAAAGAGAGCCAGGTGATTTATATCTCTTTGGCAGACGTTTACGAATATATATATATATATATATATATATATATATATATATATATATATATATATATATATATATATATATATATTTATATTAGAGAGAAGTAATAATAAAAATAATTTATTCAAGTAATCGTGAAATATTAACATCACCATAGAAATAGAAAAGACCAGCACCGGCACAAATTCTAAGATTAAAAGAATTAAATTCATCTTCAGGTCTGAGTATTTAATTCTAATTAACCCAAACAAATGCCTCTTTCAGATTGGACAATAGTACATTTCTATAAATGTCCAAACTCAGACTACATGCACCAAAATATGAAATGAAGGAATGTATATATATATATATATATATATATATATATATATATATATATGTATATATATTATCATAACTATCTGGAACCTTACTCCCCGCTACAGCTAATTTACCTGAAACTAACAGTAACTTGATTGCAAATGTTTTAAAGTGAACTATATACTTCGAATAGTAGAATGTCTCCAGGTATTAAAAATATTGTGTCGAAAGTTCGTTTAAATCCTATGGGGTGATTGCTTTTGATTTTTGATTTATTCGTGTTGATGTGATAGATGCTGTGCTGTGTAATACCCTATCGTCACGTGCGGTATTCAGCACCGAGCTCAGAGTGAACGGAATGCGCAGGATAATGGGAAATGCTAAGTGGGCTAATAACTAAGTATGTACTCCGTATTTACACGATGATTCCGTATTGTGCAGACACATGAAATCGATTTAGGTGCGTTAAATCCAAATATATTTTGAATGTGTATATCATTATTCGGAACATATAATTACACTGTTGCATATCTCTGTTGTCTTATAGCTGTGGCAGACTGTTGTAAAGTTAAACTTTGCATAGATTTGATATGATATTAGATACGAAAAAGAATTTCAATACGATTTCGAAATATATATATATATATATATATATATATATATATATATAAATTGAAAGATTTTAATCGAAAAGTATGCATAAGCTACTGTATGTACAAAAAAACCCATCTCTAGCATATCTGTTACAAATGAGTAACTATAGACCAAGACTAAGGAGATAAAGATGGAAGGTAACATATCACTACAATGGAAAGGGGGATGAGAAGAATATTAGAATATAAAATTCACAATTAAAAGTATATAAATATAAATAAAAACAAAAAGAAAACACGGCAAAAATGAGGAAAGGCAATAATAATTAGCTCAAGATAAAAGATTAAGGCATAGAGAACAATCAATTGAAACTACACAAAAAACGGCGGTTAGTTCGAAATTGCATTCTCATCAGGACAGCCATACGATTCGAATTAAAACCGATAGAATAGCCAGTTTCTGACAATGGCGATAGTATTTAACTATAGACACCATTGGAACTGTCTACTGGCTAGTGGAAGGAGAAAAATAATCAATTGAATTACAAATCAAAAAAATAATACCCCCTATATATATATATATATATATATATATATAGGGTGATTCAAAAGTTCGGAGCAAAAGTAAACGCTATAAAAAATATCTATGGGTCGGAGAGACATGCGGTTTGCAGATTAATATTCACCGTGGTGGGGAATTTTGTATGGCATGAAAAAAATATAGTTCAAAGACTCGACACTAGGGGACGCTGCTGCAAAGGAAACAATGAGAAGTAATAATTGTGAAATGAGATATTTTATTTCATCATGATTTATACCTGCAAATAGTCAATGTGTCCACCACCACATTCCAGTGCTGAGTGCAGTCACGGTATTACGGCTGATACAGCAGGAAACAGCATATCACCGGGAATGGTTGCTACCTCCTGCCGTAAGGCGTCTTTCAGTGCTGGTAAGGACTGGGGATTTCCTCTATAGAACCGTGATTTTAGGTATTCCCACAACCAGAAATTACAGGTTTGAGATCTGGTGATCTCGCAGGCCATGCATGTGTGCCCATTCTATGCCTGTTCAGTAGGCGATCAGCACCAAACGTTAACCGTAGCATCTCCGTCACTTGACGTGTCGTGTGGGGGTGGTATTTAATAATGTTTTCGTCTGATCCTAATTTTGCGTTGCGTGAGGAATATGTAAAAGTCACCTCCATGGCTTTATCTGCAGCAGCGCCCTAATGTCGAGATTTTGAACTTTTGTTTCTCATGCCATACAAAATCCCCCACCACGGTGAATATTAATCTGCAAACCGCATGTTTCTCAGACCCATAGATATTTTTTCTAGCGTTTTTTTTGCTCCAAGCTTTTCAATTACCCTGTATATATATATATATATATATATATATATATATATATATATATATATATATATATATGCCTATGTATAAAAATACCATGTGAATAACGCATTACTTTTCATGCAGTTTAACAAATTTCGATATTGTTAGAAATAATAAAAATCTGATGTGAGCAACACATGACTTTCACTACAGAATCAAATTTATTTTCACCTTCTGTCTTTTATATTTCATTAAATACAGAGGATGTTCACACATTTTTGTAACGATTTTGAAAAAATATATATATAAACAAAAAGAAGAATTTTATTTTCTAATATGTCCAATCTGATAGCCCTTTGTTGAACTATCATAATACATCTTGATTTCCAAGATAAAAGAGATTTTCTTAAAATATCAAGGTTAATTTCCTTCTATTCCTCCACTACAATCTTCCAGGTGCATCCAATGTTTTGGGATGCCGCTTATAAAGAGTTTAAAAGTCCAAATGCACAGTAATCCATACGAGACTGGTCGGCGTACTTGGTTGGAATGCATTTAAATGGAATAGCCTCAATTGCGGTTTCATTTCTCATTGTTTCAAAAAATATAGCAGTATATTTAGAGGTATGGCTGGTAGCCTTATCCTGATGGAACGTAACACAGTGAAAATTGTTTGGGTAAAGTGATGGAATGTCTTTTATGAAAGCAGGTGTTAAAACATATTTTTGATAGTAATCCGAGTTAATTTTGACATTTTTTTCTACTTCCCTTATTTTAAGTTTTCCGTTATAAGAGAATCCAGCAATAACCATAAAACCTTTAGCAAAACTTTCCTTGTTTTCTCTGAACCAACCTTTGATGGGTATGCATTTTTTACCCTTTTCCCAGTCAAATGTAAACTTTTACGTTTCTTTCCTTTTTTTAATTATGTCAATTAATTTAAGTGTAGAAATTTTAAAACCATGCTTTTCACATCTGTTTTTAATAATCGAATAAGAGTATTATAATTTAATAAGAGTATTTCTCTTCGGAAAGTGCAACTATATATCCTTCGATTCATTGTTTATTTTCTAGCGGCATTTTAAAGCAAAGAATATTTTTAATGATGCAGACGATAATTAAACCTTATTCCAACTTGATGCCAGTCAGGTTTCTTTTATTTATTTAAATTTAATTTATGGAGACAGTCAAAATCGCTACAAAAATGTGTGAACACTCTCTGTAGAGCTAAATTATCCAAAATAACCAGAATAATTATTTGCAATTACTAGAAACTTGCAATGTTGATTACATTTTCATTTACATTTGAAGAATGGCCTCATTTTTTAAGGCGACGTGACAAAAATGCGAAAAACGTATCTTTGGAACAATTAGTCTTTTACGAATGAAGTTGACCTTATTATTTTCATAGTCAAATATTGATGATTTTTAAAGGCCATTTAACAAAAAAAACAGGATTTTTTTTTCAAATCATACCAAAATCTTATCAGCACTAGGAAAATTTATAAGGGACTGGTCTACCGAATTTTCCGAAATTTCAGCTATATATATATATAAGATTTTGGATAGGAGTGTATATATAGGATTTTTGTAGGCTGCAAAACAAGAACTGGTTGTTTTCTACCTAATCGTATCACATTCTAATCAGCACCGGGGTAACTAACAAGGAACTTATCTACTAAATTTCGTGAAATTTGATCCATTAGTTTTTATCTGAAGTGGATACATGCATTTTACAGAAAGACACACACACACACACAAATGTTAGGCTAAAAGTAGTTTTCAGGTTTTAGTGTGCTCGAGATGTGTAAAATCGTCGAAAACTCGAGTTGCGATTTTCGACAAGATTCCAATATTTTTAATATTCATTTTCATGTATTGTAGGGAAAGTAATATTAGAAGATATAGACATACCGTAAAAAATAATAGAATATTTGTTGTTACAGATTTAATAGATTTTTATGTAATTTACTTGATTATTTCTAATGATGAATTGATCGGTAGAAAATACATTGAGTTTTCTGAAATAAAAAAATGTGCTGTTAATATAATGCATATATATTAAATTGTAATTTTAATATACGTTTGAAATCATGACTTTTTTTTTACTTTCAGTACAATGCATAGAATATGAAAAAGAAAAGTATTGGGATGATGTTAAAATCCAACCTTTGTGTTTTGATGGATCTAGACACTTTGAGTTTATCTAAATGCAATTAATATATTTATTCAATGATGTCTGCGCGTCTGTCTGTGGGAAAGAAATTCCCCGAACAAATTAAAAAAATACTAATAAAATTTGTAATGACTGTTACAATCATTAAATATCATAAAACTGCTCATATCCGGAATGTATAAACAATCATGCCGCCTAAGAGAATATTATAAAAATGTTAGAAAATGGATGCGTAGTGTATGATTTTTTTTTGTTACAAAATAGTAATTAGATGTTCGAGACATAAAATGGAGTAAATCTAAAGTAAATTAATATTTGCATTTTTATTAAATGATTGGGCAATTTGTAACAATTTCAAATGGATATTTTTGTTTAGTAGTTCATCGTGAGCCATTCGCGATATGAGGATTTTTTTGGCATTGAGAAAATACTGTTTTCCCAAAAATTTTCGATTTCCAGATTTTAATACCAATGTATATTTTAAAATCTTTTGAATACGTTTTGAATATTTTTTAAGTGATATCCATCTGTCTGTCTGTCTATCTGTCTTTCTGATGTCTGTGCTCGATTTCTTTTGCACAGAATAACAGTCAGAAATATTAATGGGTTTTACAAAATTTTATATTCGGCGTTGTTATCAAAAATCTAGAACTAGATAGAATTTTTTTAAATTAGAGATCATTGAGAAAAATAGGATGCACTTTTTTTCGTGACGTCATTACCCCCCCCCCCCGGGGCAGGGGTACATTACCAAGTATGGTAGGTATCGAAATATTTTTTCAAGCCCTTTAAAGTGATGAGTAACATGCTATAGTTGAAATTATTCGAACCAACGGCACCGATATTTTAAATTTTTTCTTGTAAAATTTTAAAAAAATCTGATGTGGGCAGCACATGACTTTCTTTATATAATGCAATGAATTTACTACTTTTGCAGTGAAAGAAATAGGTTATTCTTGTAGTAGATACTTATATTCTTTCTAAGATATTGAATTTTTGTCAACTAGTCGTCATTTTCATTGATTTAGCGTCATTCATATTCATTTGGCTAGATTTTCGTTAATTTGGCAGCATTTAAAAAGTCGCCAAGTTGGCGACATTTCGCCAAATTCATCGCCAAAATCTCGCTAAGCGTTATGGACTGAGAAATAATTTATTCTTTCGGCAGATAAATGACTATTAAAGTTCAAATACAAAAGTATTATACAAATTATCTTACCTCATTAATGGAATGAGCTAGATCCACGAGAATGATGTCACCCAATTTATCGCGTGATATTACATACGAAAAGTGAACATGTTTCTCTACAGTTAATAATATATTTCTTTTAATTTATAGGATTTTTTGATAAATTTATTTGAAAAATGTTCAATGTCTCGTGAACGGTTCATACTAGCGCTCTAAAGTTTATGTAAATGGTTTTCTAAGGAAAAATTACATAACAAATGTCTATTTTAGTAACTTTATTAAAGGTTTTGATTTTTTGGTGATTTTTTCAAAATTTCACTCGAAAATTTAGGGGTGTTCTGGACATTCGATTGCATTTAAAAACAATAGGCTTCCAGTATTCACGGATTGTGATTTTTGTATCAAATTTCATTCGAATCGCTCCATTCATTCGTGAGATATCGTCTCCACAGACTCACTGGTACACACACACACACAGACATCACTTCAAAAATGTTTGATTCGTGATCAGGGATGCTTAAAACGTTCTCTCCCGCCGAAAATTCGAATTCGAATTTTCGACCCCGTCACAATACTTTCCTTATACATTATGCATATAAGGAAAGTAAAAAATGAATTCTAGTATGAGGATATTGAGTTGAGTGACGCTGCAGTTAATTCTACAGGAAGTAGGAAGGCTATATTACCAGTGTTGTCAACAGTTGGAGTCTTATATATTAAATCATATAAATCATTCCTAGATTTCCAGCTTATAAACAGCCGTTCTATGATACGATACCCTCTTAGTCAGTTTATGGAAAAAATTAGCCATATGTCCCAAAACATAGTTAAACCTAACCATAAAATGTCAAAGGTGTCAAATATGTAACTGACATGAAAAACGAATGATTTTTTCCTGTACAAATAAAAGCAATAAAAATTGTCTGTCCCATGAAAAATGTACAATACACTTTATATCCAATATACTTTAACTAACTACTTCATAGCTTTCAAACCACAATTTTTTAATCCATGCTTGATATTCCACATCAAGAACTTTGACGTCATTTTCAACACCGGTCAATAGATCGCACGTGACGTGATATTCCGCTTGGAATGAGACGTCAAACAACGTCACTACATGCCTGTCAGGTTATTATTTCATTAGCATATATATTCACTGCACCATTAGTGTGATCGCAATAAATTATGTATTCCTTATTCTTCTTGGCATTTTCCGGTCACCAGGTTTCATGGTTGCTATAAAATTAGATTTTATCATCCATTGTCATCACATTTTTGTAATTTTCGTAAGATTGCCTTTATGTTTTGAATTACCGATTTAGATATAATAAAAGTTGTGTTTTTTAACGCAGTATCGTCAAATGGAATTTTTACTTTCCTTATATACATAATGTATAAGGAAAGTATTGTGACGGGGTCGAAAATTCGAATTCGAGTCTCCGACGGGAGAGCACGTTTCAAGCATCCCAGATCACGAATCAAACATTTTTGAAGTGATGTTCTGTGTGTGTGTGTGTGTGTGTGTGTGTGTGTGTCAGTGAGTCTGTGAAGACGATAACTGACGAACGAATGGACCGATTCGAACCAAATTCGGTACAAAAATCACAATCCGTAAACACTGGAAGCCTATTGTTTTTATACTCAATCGAATGTTTAGAACCCCCCTAAATTTTCGAGTAAAATCTTGAAAAAATCGTCAAAAAATCAAAACCACTAATAAAGTTACGCAAATAGACATTTCTTATGTAATTTTTCATTAGGAAACGATTGGCATAAATATTAGAACGCTAACACAAACCGTTCTCGAGATATTGCACATTTTTCAAAAAAAAAATTATCAAAAAGTCATATAAAATAAAAGAAATATTTCCTATTGAGAAACATGTTCACTTTTCATATGTAATACCATACGATAAATTGTGTGACATCATTCTAGTGGATCTAGCTCGTTTCATTCATGGAAAAAGATACTTTGAGTAATACTTTTGTATTTGAGCGCCAAAAGTCATTTGTCTGCTGTAAGAATAACTTATTTCTTCATCCATAACGCTTGGCGAGATTTTGGCGACGAATTTAGCAGAATGTCGCCAATTTATCGACTTTTTGAAATGTTGCTAAATTAACAAAAATCTCGCTAAATGGATAAAAATGACGCCAAATCAATGAAAACGACGACTCATTGTCGAAAATTCAATATCTTGGAAAGAATATTAGTATCTACTATAAGAAAAACCTATTTTTTACTGTAAAATTAGTAAATTCAATTCATTATATAAGGAAAGTCATGTGTTGCTCACATCAGATTTTTTATTATGATGCCAAAAGAAAGTAATTGGTGAAAGTATATGAAACTGGTAATACATTTGACTAATTACAAAGACGTACACGATATAGTTTTGTACATGTACACGATATAGTTTTCTATATAGTCTGTAATTAACCTGGCGGCTGTCCCAATCGGTAATGGAATCCTAGATCTTCGAACTGGCCAACTGATGCTCTACCTTTGAGCTACTAGAACAAAATTGCAAGCTCTTATTGTCGAAGTGGACTCTGTATTTTCCACTTTCTAATGTCAGATTGGCGTGCAACTGAAAATAATATCATTCTAATGCTAGTTAGAAGGCTATTATTATCAGTTGCACGCCAAGTCTGTCCTCAACTGTGGCTAACTAGCACTAGTTAGCCTTCTAATGCTAGTTTTATCCTCCAGGTTAGCTTCCTTTTTATCCTCCAGGTTAGCTTCCTAGTTTTATCCTCCAGGTTGCTTGGCCGTTATTCTCTCGATTTGAAATCGGTGCTCCTAATCCCAGAGTCCACTGAATCCATGCTAGTTGTACTAGGGTCACTTTCAGACCTCCGATATTCTTGCACTAACCTACAGGGTTGATTGTTTCGCGCGCCATTGTAATGAACCTTGCAGCCCGAACCGAGAAGTGAACCCTGGATCTTCGAACTTTCAGCCGACGCTCTACCGTTGAGGTACTGGGACAAAATTGTAAGATATTATTGTTGAAGTGGATTGCAAATTTTGGTACAAAAAGGGAATAAGTATTGGCAGAACCGGCTTGTTGGGAAACACTGCAATTCTGCAATCCTGCTCAACACTGCAATTCTGCAGTTATTTAGTAAAATACATTTTGAAACTAAAACCACTCAGGTTAAAGTAACATGCTGCGAAGAATTGACAGTGTCGATTAACAGAAGACAAGAAACTTTCTTCTTCGTGAAGAAAACCAGAAACACTACCTTCCCTCACTAGAGTGGTATAGACAACTGATGTTAGAACAAACGTTACTAAATGAAGGAAAAAGCAGTGCCAATGATATGAGATAAAAAGGGGATTTAAACCATAAAGGAAGAAACAAACAGTAGGAAACTGTGAATAAACGATAAGGTACAAAAGAAGAAGGTGAATGCCAAACAAGAGATTCAAGGCACATATACAGTGAGTAAAAGTGCGAATATAAGTGTCCTATTACATTAAAAAAATGAAACTACCATGTTTAGAAAGTTGTGTGAGTCGTCTAAAACAGATTTAAAAGTAAAAGTATCTGGACAAATACGAAAAATAGAACATAAAAGGAAGGAACACACTGGATTTGGAAGCTGAAACAGTCTTCTTTGTCAACAAATACTTCATAAAAACAAACATTCAGGAAACAGGTAGAATATTACTGAAAAAAGAAGAAAATGGCAAACTATATCGACAAAGTAAACCGAATATTTTCAAGCAGAATCGAAAAATGGACCATTAATAGAGAGATGTGGACTGAGAAACAATTGAGAAATCTTCAAGAAAATCCAACTCAAAAATGGAATTAGGAGAAAAAATGATTTCAGCTTCCAAAATACTGAGAACATGATTACAGTCCCAAGAGTGTCCAACAATTGAAAACATTTGTACTTCTTGTTTATAAATATCACCCATGTGCTCTTTAAAATGCAATGTAAGAGCTGCATATAAATATAATTTTATAAAATCTAATAAAATGTATTGAGCGTAAATTGTACATAAAATATATTTTATTAGATTTTCAGAAAACGTATAAAAAATAATGGAATATTTGAAAACAAAAATACATGTTTAAATAGTTAAATTACCGCTTTATTATCCCATAAGAAGACACAATTATTTATTTTTTTTAATTTGGCGTCATTTTTATTGATTTCGTGATAATTTCGTCAAATGACGATGTGGGACGTGGAATGAAATGAGTTACGTTTAAGGATTATATTATTATTAATTGTTTATTAATCACTGAAAACATGGCCGTTGATCTCATAAAGTGGAATTAACATTTAAACGTACATCGCTCGTTGTTGTGCTGAATAACCCTCCAATTATTTATTATATTTTGTGTTATATTTTGTGTACGTAGGGTTGGCTTATGTATCTAAAAATACTATAAAATCTTTTAAACTGCATGCATCTTGCTCTATTTTTACTGCTGAGATTATGGCAATATACCAGAGTCTTATATTCATATCGCATCAAATTTCCAAAAAGCACATCATTTATACCGATTCATTGAGTTCGCTACAACTTTTATCATCTAGGACTGCTATGAATTACCCTATTGCCTCTGATATTCTTAAGTATGAACATCGTCTAAAGGTACAGGGATACCATACTGAATTTTGTTGGGTGCCAGGACATGTTGGTATCAGAGGAAATGAGTTGGCAGATATTGCTGCTAAATCAGCTACTCAAAATTTAAACCTGACAATCCCTTTAACTGACATCAAACCATTCATTTTGAAAAATATATATGACAAATGGCAGTATTCCTGGAACCAGCAGTCTCGTAATAAGTTGTATGAAGTAAAGCCCGTAATACAAAAGTGGACTAGTTTCCAATGTAGGAAACTTGAGGTACTTTTAACACGTTTGCGAATTGGTCATACTCGTTTTACCCACAGACACTTACTTTTAGGAGAAGTTGAACCCTTTTGTAATAGTTGTCAGACCTCAGCAAGTATCAAACATATTTTAATTGAGTGTACTAAATATAAACAGTTTCGTTTCAAGCATTTTAAGACTTATACATTAAATTTGGCAGAATTGATTGGAGAAAATCCTCATTTGGAGCTTTTCCCATTCCTATTGGACATTGGTTTTTTCCATCATTTTTAACATCACCTTTTATAATCTTTTAGCCATTTTTCATATCATTTGCATTGTTGCACATGTTCCATAGTATTTTCACACATTATCACTATTTTAAATTATACACGTGTTATCAATACTATTTTATGTATCTCAGTACCATATGTCTGGCGCAGAATATCCTCTTTGGATCTTGTGCCATTAAACCATAATCAATCAATCAATCAATCAATTTGTGTAAGTCCTGAAAAGAATTATTAATTAATATTAAAAAGATTAGACTATTTAAAGCTTAAACAATATCATTTATTACAACATCAGTTTATCATCAACAACAATTTATCATTTATATCATTTCTCATTTATTATCAATTTTCATTTAACTATTTTAGCTAGGGGAGATACGACCAGAAATATTAATTTTACGAAGGTGTCTAGGACCGGTAACATCAGAGCACATACCTTCCAGTTTAGACTTGGGCTCATCATCTCGCTTGCATCAGTCTTATACTGCCATAACTCTGTGGTGTGTGGCTCCTCCTCGTATATCTCACTTCGACTGATACTTTATATCTGCATACTATAAATGCAACTCCTAAGTCATCTCTGCTAGGTCATGTTCGCTTCGCTCCTTTTGTCAAACTCCTTTCAACAACACTTCGTATGAAACCTCTTGCAACCACATTTCGTGTCAGACTTACTTCTGCAACGTTTTGTATCCGAGTTCTTGTGGTTCCTTCGGCGGGGGGGGGGGGGGGTAGCTCCGCCCTTCTTCTCCTTGGCGCTCATTGGTTCTTCTGAACCCAATGGCATCACTTAACATTTATCAAGGCCCCTCTCAGCCCCTTTGGCCTGGGACACCCAAATTTATGGTATTTGACCTAAAAGTTCACGTTGTTGTAAACACCGGCGCCAGCCAGACTCGAGCTTTGTTAGCCGTTCTAGGAACCATAAATATTGATATAAAATGCCTCATGTGAGGACATATTCTGGCCTCACAGACGACATTTGAGAAATATCGCCACGTTGGCGATATCTCGCTAAATTCGTATTCCGCTATCACGCGTATTCGTATCTCGCCAAATTTGTCCAAAACTTTTATCAAACGAAAAAGACAAACGAAGAAATGAGTTGATTTAAATTGAGCTTAAAGAAAAAATATTATAAATTTCCGTCTATTAGGTTTTTGTTGTTGAGACCCAGACCGTCCGACCTACCAGAAAAGTCCGTCTATTAGGTGTAACTTTTATTGATTGAGCATCATTTAAAAAAAAACGCCAAATTTGTCGTTAATTAGGACTGTCGAACTGACAAACAGACGCTACCGAAATATCATTACAATACTATCCACTAACAAATCACAATTTCATCGATCTAGCCCTATTTTGATATGTCTTTACCAATTTAGCCACATTTTCGTCAATTTGGCATCATTTAAACAGCAATCACCAAGTTTACGACATTCTGCCAAATTTTTCGCCAAGTGTTACGAATAGAAAAACGGATAAATGTGTTCTTGTATTCTTTCCAAGATGATGAATTTTCATTGATTTATCGTTATTATGATAAAATTTAAAAAAATTGCCAAGTTGGCAATATCTCGCCATATGTTTCGTCAAGCATTACAGACGGAGATGACAGAAAGAGAAATGGGATATTCTTATATTAAATTGCAATTCTCGGTATCGAAATTTATTCATGCTACCAGATTTCGTTAAATACAATAGATATTTATTTACTGTTTGAGAGGAATTTTGTGAACATTACACACAAATTCGTTCATAGCGTTCGTAAAAATTATCGCGGGATTTCAATTTTAACATAGAACATCATTGTAATGGTTTATCATAGGTTTAATGAAAGAAATGAGGATTGAAATTACTGTGAAAATAACTTTGTATAGTCAAGAGTGTGACTCTTATACTTTTTATTTTCATAGGAAATTCAAATAGCATATTATATAGAACATCGTGATTTAGCATTTTCGCACATTTTAAGATAATAGATTGAGAAAATAGCAAGACAGGGTATATCTGCTTGTAGATTAATGTCCTGCAATAGATAATGGTGATAAATGATAATACATAGTGTATTATCATTTATGGGACAAAGTGGGACAATATAACTGTTATAACGGTAGATAGCCATGTAGACAAAGTAGTCAAGTAGTTTTCATTTGAGAAATTATTAATCCTTAAAGAAATTATTTAATACTAGCAGGATACCCGTTCTTCGTACGGAGTATATAATATAAAGAAACTTATAATTCGCAGTCCTGTGCAAATTCTGTTTAAATATTAAATTTATTGCTCCTAAAGAGAAATTTAAAAATATATGTTCTCACTATGCAAAATTATCTTCACGGGCAGATCTGAAGAATAAAACATCCTGGCCCCTTTTATAAGCAAATTTACAAAAAATAGAGGAATTGAATCAATATATGCAATACCGTACTACTTATATTGTCGCAGATTAGAAAATATGCCAGTGTGTTAGTAGAAGATTACCCGTATTACAATATGAGTCTCAAAAATATTTGCCAAAATAAAAGAGATGACGTAATAAATTGAAAATATCAATAATCCCCGTAATCTTTATACCAGCAGATCGTCATTGATTCCAATATATGCCAATATATATCAAAACATATGCTAATATACCTGTACTACTTATATTCTCGTAGATTAGAAAATATACCCGTGTATTTGTAGAAGATTACTCGTACAACGTACAATATATGAGTTTAAACAATTTTTGCCATAATAAAACAATTGCATAATAACTTGAAAATATCAATAATCCCTGAATCAATAATCCCCCAAATTATCAATAATAATAACGTTTAAACCTGAAGACCGTAATTGATATTATCCAGTCAAAAATGCTATAAGAAAAATAAAATCGTTCTTTTCTCAAATATATTTTATACCCATTTATTTATTATTCAAATCGAAAAAACAATAATTAAAAATTTTATATTGTGTGTCAATAATAAGAGATTAGCATAATTACATAAATAGAATTATTGCTGTTATCCTACAAAATAAGCATAACAAGTTTCATATAATTCGAATGATTTTTGTGGGATATAGCACAGACTAAGACTGCTGATAACTACCGAATATTAATATTTATTTGTTTTGGTTAAAAAGCCTTCTGCTATTTGCATATATTAATGGAATCGAACTACCTATATCGACCTAGACAGTCCAAGCTCCATCCATTGACGTACAGACGCCATAGTTTTTATTTTATACAGATAGAGTGAACCTTAGATACTTCTCCTTCAGATTTCATATCGAAATAAAGCTCTAGATCTCTAATACATCCTCATCTTACTGACTTTTTAAGCATGATAGCATTTCATTCCATGTGATTTTTGTAACGTAAAAATCACTACTATAAGTCATAGGATTATAGTTGAATCGAAATTGTTAATTTCATGACCTCGATGCTACACTAAATATAAACACGAAGATTACATTGCTGGGTTGCCATTGTAAAGAACTTATGCCCCAATCGGGACTCGAACCCGATATATCCGCCTAGCCAGCTTAAACGCTATCATTTGAACATTTTGTTCTATAGTCGAGGTGTATCGTAGAAAACACTCTCTCTCTCTCTCTCTCTCTCTCTCTATATATATATATATATATATATGTATATATATCTATATATTATATATATATATATTATATATATATATATATTATATATATATATAATATATATATATATATATATATAAATATATATATATATATATATATATATATATATATATATATATATATATATAAATAAATATATATATATATATATATATATATATATATATATATATATATATATATATATATATATATATATATATATATATATATATATATATATATATATATATATATATATATAACAGCGGATAATTAATTCATAAAACAAAAATACCATGTAGAACCAAATAGGGACTAATGTTACAAAATTTGAAAATTTTATCTTTTATATTTGACGCGTCCATGTTGCTAATGTTTATAAAATTAACTGGAGTTTTGCTCAACTCGGCTTTCTCATAGAATTAACTTTTCTTTTTCAAATTTTAAAAGAAAAATCGTATTGTGGGTCCAAATGATTACAACTATAACGTGTTACCCTTCACTTTAAAGGACTTTAAAGACTACTTCGATTGAAACCATACTTCATAATGTACCCCAAGGGGAATAACTTGCACCCCCAAGGGGGGGGGGGGCTAATAACGCCATGAACAAACGAAATTCGTATCGCGGCTATTTTCACAACAATAATTGAAACCCTTATTAAGTTATTGAGTCACAAATTAACCCTTTTATGTATAATTCTGTCAAATTTTGTACTATGCTGACATGTTAAAAAAATAAAAAAATTCGAATAAATTTCAAAGTTTTCGCTGGAATTAAAAAAAAAATCTAGTTCTAGAATTTTTGATAACAAAGTCGAATATAAAGTTTCCTAAAAATCCGTTATTATTTGTGGCTGCTATTGTGTACACAGAAAATCGAACACAGACAGACAGACAGACAGGCAAGCCGACATCACTCCAAAAATATTCAAAACGTACTCAGAGGGCCTTGAAGCATATATTTGCATCAAAATTCTCTACCAGTAGTATTGTAGAAAGTATTGTTTAAAAAAAAATTTGAATTTTTGGGAAAACAATACTTTCTGAATATTACGTATGTGAAAGTAAAAATAATTAGTTTCAAGTGCGATAAGATCGAGATTGTGATAAAATAATTAAACACCAAAACAGTGCAAAACTCTAAAATCTAGCAACCATTCTACGTTAGATATTCTGTCGTTAAAAGGTGCGTGTCGGGAAATGAAGCCAAGTAGTAACTAAAATTAAGTAAAAATGCAAGATACGGCTCTAATGAAAGGAGAAATAAATAGGGACTTGGTAAAGCAGCAGTAAAAAATACCGTGAGAAATTAATCAATAAACGAGGGGCGAAGCACATATTGCAAAGAGTAATGTAAGGTTGTAAGTAATGTAAGGTTAAAGTAAATGTAAGGTTGTAAGTAATGTAAGGTTAAAGTAAATGTAAGGTTGAGGTTTATCCTCAAATCTTCATATTTATAATAACATTGTATTAAATATCGTGACTTGGCAGATAAGCTTAAATTATTGTTTTAAATTATTGTCTTAAAACATGTTTTAAGACATTCTAAATGCATTTTGAATACATTTGGAACGATGTCCATCTGTATGTGTGTATGTGTGTAGGTATGTGGGTAGGTGTATGCATGTGTATGTATGTGCGTATGTGTGTGTGCGTGTGTGTATGTATGGTGTGTGCGTGTGTATGTGTGTGAAGAGAGAGAGAGAGGGGATATATACAGCAACTTAAGAACAAGTGTTCGTACTGTTGTACAATTTTATGTGTGAAATAGTATTTAAACCTTACAAAGATAGGGAAACTAACACTTTGTTTTAATTTTTTTTAACAAATTTTTGTTCAAGAGTGTATGATGATTAAAATAAAAAAATAGCTACCTAATTGAATATCCAGCTCAGTTAGGTTCTGTCTCGTGGCTGGCATTAAAAGTGTGCACAGATTCACACTTCAATGTCACCGGAGGCACTTAAAAGTGTCTGACAAAACTTAAAAAAAACATATTTTCCACCTCCGGGGGGGGGGGGGTTAAGTACTGTTCCTTTTTAAGTTCTGTTCCTTGATTGACATTATAGTTGTACGAAAATTCAGGCAGGTCATCAGGAAGGTTTGCAGAGATACACACAGGCACACACAATTTTTTATTAAACAATTATTTTACAGAGAACATGTACAATATGTACAATAACAGCATTTAAATAAAATATTTTTATAATTTCAATGATTAGAACTGAAGTTATTCGAAATTTAAGAATTTCATAGCATGATTTCTGATGAAGAAGCAAGATACATTTTTTAAACGACTGCTGTGTTTTCCATTTTGGAAGATTATAGTTCAGTTAGGTTTGCGATGAAAATGGCAAATAGAAACATTAAATGTAACAGCGAGTTGTGATAAAAAATGTCATTGCTTTTGAGTTGATTGCTCAATCACACCAATAAACTCACATATAACTTTAAAGGACAACTCAACAAGCAAATCCAAATTTGAAATTCCAAAGTCATCACATTTATCACACTGTCTACAAACTAAAATATTAACAGAGCATTGTCAATTCCCTTTGTCAACATTAATTCCATTATAAATGTCACTGCATACGAATTTTACAGTTTTTCCACTCGCAGCTTTAAATAGACTCCTGGTGAGGATATTCTGAACTATGTAACTTTCCTAACTTTCCCTTGTTTTATAAATTTTTTTAAATTACCGACAAAATATAAATATTTTTATTTGTATTTAAAATCATATTCTGAACAAGTCATGTATTTCATAATATTCTCAACATATTTGAATAGCAATATCCTGTGTGTCCATTTTTATCTTTCTTCGAAGTTTATTTTCCCAATTTATTCAATTATCGGTTATTAAAAGCCTCATTGTAATTACGGACGATAATAACAAAAAACAGTTACTAAGCTTACAAATACCATGTTAATCATTAACGTACTTTACCCTCATTATGAAACAAATATTAAATTCCTATTTGCTTTTTATTTTTTTAAATACAGACAGGATAAAAAAGGAGGATTTTCTCAACTTTGGGAATTGTAAATTATGCAGGATGAAGCATAGTGAATAAAATGTTATTTATAATTGTCAAATTATAAAGTCTTTATGAAATCCGTTATATAAAAGTTGAATGATAAAAAAACCCATATTCCAATTTCTTGCAGATTCATGTTTTTCTTTTGTACGTCATATTTTTACTTTCCTTATATACATATAACGTATAAAGAAAGTATTGTGACGGGGTCGAAAATTCGAATTCGAGTTTTCGACGGAAGAGCACGTTTAAAGCATCCCTAATCACGAATCGAACATTTTTGAGGTGATGTATGTGTGTGTGTGTGTGTGTGTTAGTGAACCTGTGGAGACAATATCTCACGAACAAATGGAGCGATTCGAATGAAATTTGGTACAAAAATTACAATCTGTGAATACTGGAAGCTCATTGTTTTCAAACACAATCGATTGTTCAGAACCCTCCTAAATTTTCGAATTAAATTTTGAAAAATTCATCAGAAAATCAAAACCTTTAATAAAGTTACGGAAATAGACATTTCATATGTGATTTTTCATTAAAAAACGATTGACATAAACTTTAGAACGCTGGCCTGAACAGTTCTCGAGATATTGCACATTTTTCAAATAAATTTATAAAAAAAATCCCATAAATTAAAAAAAATATATATAACTGTTGAGAAACATGTTCACTTTTCATACGTAATATCATGCGATAAATTGGGTGACATCATTCTCGTGGATCTAGCTCGGTTCATTCATGAGCAAATATACTTTGAGTAATACTTTTGTATGTTAACGGCAAACTGCTATAAGAATAACTTAATTCTCCGTCCAAACGCTTTGCGAGATTTTGGCGACGAGTTTGTAGGAATGTCGCCAACTTGACGACTTTTTAAAATGTAGCCAAATTAACGAAAATCTCGCCAAATGGATAAAAATGACCCTAAATCAATGAAAATAACGACTAATTGACGAAATTTCAATGTCTTGGAAAGAATATAAGTATCCACTATAAGAAAAAACTATTTTATTTGAGTATAAAAGTAGTAAATTCATTGCATTATATAAGGAAAGTTATGTGCTGCCCACATCAAATTTTTTGTTTCATATCACTTTACTTATTTTCCATATTTTGTAAAGTTTCTAGAATTACTTAATTTCGAACAGTTTAGTTTGATTTATATTTGTGCTGCTTTAGTTTTAGTTATATTTATGTCAAGACTGACAACCGATCTGATATTGCTTTCCTTACAATACATGCTAATGTATAGGGAAAGTATTGGAATCATGTCGAAAATCACAACTTTTGGGACCTCTTGAATACAAAAAACTACTTTTAGCGCTACTTCTGTGCATACGCGCGCGCACGTGTGTGCGAGTGTGTTTCTGTGTGCCTGTCTATGCACAATGAATATATCCACTCTAACTCAAAGTCTAATTAACTAAATTTCGCAAAATTTTGCGCATTTTAAAATGGCCGCTAAAATTGTCTGTATCTATTTTAGCAAAAAAAGAAATTGAACAAATTTCACAAAATTTGGTAGATAAGTCACTTGGGAAATACCCTGGTGCTGATTAGATTTTGGTATGATTAAAAAAATATAATCTACCTGTCATTGCGAAATAGCTCGCATAAATCGTCAAAATCTTAAATGAAAGACTGCATATGTTCAAATGTATCAATTAAGGGCTTGTTTTATACGTAATTTTTGATGACGAAAGGAATGAGACCAACCCCACTACTCTAGGTCAGGCCGTTTTTGAGATATTTTATTTTTTCTGCAATTTTACTGCACCGCCTTTGAAATTACGTTCAATTACCCAATGAAAACGAAAACAGAATTAAAAGTGCAAATTTTGTGTCATTTCCAATAACCATGCATGTTATTTTGTGCAATTAGATTCAATTTAATGAATTATTAAAGATATAAAGAGAAAATCAATTTTGGTCTGTAAGGAAAGTCATGTGTTAGCCACACCATATCTTTTCCTTTGTTACAAACATTACGCTTTTGCTTCAGTTTCCCCACTTCGAGCCGTACAATATCAAGATATAGTAAAGGGGTGCAGTGGCGCACACATAGAATTCCGGGCCAACGACCGTACCGTGCTGAATACACCGGTTCCCGTTAGATCATCGAAGTCAGGCAGCATCGGGCGTTGTTAGTACTCCGGTGGGTGACCACCTGGGAACACCGCGTGCTGTTGGCACATTTCGGGCGCGGTAGCCCGGTGGTTTGCGCGCTGGATTTGCACGCTGCCACAACTGCTGCCGTGTTCATGCGGAGTACGATCACGTTAAACATGTGGGTCCGTAAGTCCTTCCGAGAGGTTGGTGGTAGGGGAAGGAGGGTACGGTCCCTGTGGATGCCTCCCCCACTGGGTTCCGGTCTAAATTGGGTGGCACTTCCCGGCCGTCCAAACAGTTACCTTACACCTTTCTGGTAGATTGAACGGACTGGGTCTCAACAACAACACATAGAATTCTTCTTTATTACATAGGGCCTAGTTGAGTGATATTATATTGTAAAGTTTTAGGTTGGGCCGAGCCATATGAGGTTTATTTTACTACTTACAGCAATAAATTGGGCTCAGATTTCTGAAATTACATAAATTTTCCTTGAAACCGTTATTACATATTTTGAAGAACAATTTTACCAAATTACCGAAGTGCCTTGCTTTTCCGAACTTGCAATTTGGTACACGGCTCGGTCGTTTGATAAAATCCCCTGGAAAAATCGAATATTTCGAAAACATTCTATAGAGGGGGTGCCCCACACCAAAACGTTCGAAAAGTGAAATGATGGGAAAGCATGCTTTGCGATGAGATAGAGACTTCAAATTTGGTGTATGGATAAACCGTTTGAAAGGAAAAAGTGTACAGTTTCAGATTTTGAATATGTTCTACTTAAGGGGGTGTCGCACACCAAAATGTTCGATTTACCAAATAAATGAGAAAGGGCTACTTTAAAATATGATACAGGCTTGAAATTTGGTATATGGGCTAATCATTTGAAGAAAACACCCAAAACGAATATAGTTTTCTAAAATGTTCGTTTAGGGGGGGGGTGCTCCACACCAAAACGTTCGAAAAGTGAAATGATAGGAAAGTATGCTTTACGATAAGCATACTTTCCTGAAAGTATGCTTTACGATATATATAATTATATATATATATATATATAATTTATATAATTATAATATATATATATAATTATATAAATTATATATATATATTATATATATAATATTTATATATAATTTATATAATTATATATATATATATATTATAATTATATAAATTAGAGACTTCAAATTTGGTGTATGGGTAAACCGTTTAAAAGGAAGAAAGTGCACAATTTCAGATTTCAAATATTTTCTACTTAAGGGGGTGCTGCACACCAAAATGTTCGATTTACCGAATAAATGAGAAACGGCCACTTTAAAATTTGATAGAAGCTTGAAATTTGGTATATGGGCTAATCATTTGATGAAAACATCCAAAACGAATATAGTTTTCTAAAATGTTCGTTAAGCGGGTGCTCCACACCAAAACGTTCGAAAAGCGAAATGATGGGAAAGCATGTTTTGCGACGAGATAGAGACTTCAAATTTGGCTTATGGGTAAATCATTCGAATAGAAGAAAGTGTCTAATTTCAGATTTCAATATTTTCTACTTAAGGGGGTGCAGCACACCAAAACGTTCGAAAAGTGAAATGATGGGAAAGCATACTTTGCGACGAGATAGAGACTTCAAATTTGGTTTATGGGTAAATCATTCGAATAGAAGAAAGTGTCAAATTTCAGATTTCCAATATTTTCTACTTAAGGGGGTGCAGCACACCAAAACTTTCGAAAAGTGAAATGATAGGCAAGCATGCTTTCTGATGAGATAGAGACTTCAAATTTGGTGTATGGGTAAATCGTTCGAAAGGAAGAAAGTGTGCAGTTTCAGATTTCCAATATTTTCTACTTAAAGGGGTGCCGCACACTAAAACGTTCGAAAAGTGGAATGATAGGAAAGCATGCTTTGCGATGAGGTAGAGACTTCAAATGTGGTGTATTGATAAATCGTTCGAAAGGAAGAAAGTGTGCAATTCCAGATTTCCAATATTTTCTATTTAAGTGGGTGCCGCACACCAAAATGTTCGATTTACAGAATAAATGTGAAAACGTTGCTTTAAAATATTATAGAGACTTGAAATTCGGTATATGGGCTAATCATTTGACGGAAACACCCAAGACAAATATAGTTTTTAAAAAATGTTCGTTTAAGGGGGTGCTCCAGAGGAAAACGTTCGAAAAGTGAATTGATAAAAAAACCATGCTTCGGAATGAGATAGAGATACCAAATTTGGTATAAGGGGGGATAGTTTGAAAGGAAGAAAGTGTACAATTTCAGTTTACCAATATTTTCTACTTTAGGGGGTGCCGCACGCCAAAATGTTCGATTTTTGGAATAAAGGAAAAACGCCCCTTTTAAAACGTGATAGAGGCTTGATATTTGATATATGGGAAAATCATCTGACAGAAATCACAAAAAGAATAGAGTTTTTCAAAAATGTATAGTTAAGGGGTAGGTACTCCACACAAAAGCATTTGAAAGATGAAATGCTAGAAAAGAATGCTTCGCGATGAGATAGAGACTTCAAATTTAGTGTACGAGTAAAAATTTGGAAAGGAAGAAAGTGTGAATATTTCAGTTTTCCAACATTTGTTATTGTAGGGGGTGCCGCTCACTAAAATGTTCGATTTACTGGAACAAATGAAAAACGCCTTCTTTACAATGTGATGGCGACTTGAAATTTACTATATGAGCTAACCATTTGACAAAAAAACCAAAGATGAATACAGTTTGACAAAAATGTTCTTTAACGGGGTGGTACACAGAAATACGTTCGAAAGGTGAAGTGATAGAAAGACATGCTTCTCGATAGGATAGCGACTTCAAATTTGGTGTGCGAGTAGATTGTTTGAAAGGAAGAGAGTGTGAAAATTCAGATTTCCAATATTTGCTACTTTAAGGGGTGCGCACACTAATATGTTCGATTTTTCGAATAAATGAAGCGCACTTCCTTTTAAATGTAATAGAGGCTTGAGATTTGATATTTGGGCCAATCATCTGATAAAAAACACAAGACAGAGTTTTTCAAAAATGTTCATTTATGTATGTGCTTCACAGAAAAAAGAAGCGTTTGAAGCGTTGCGAACAGAATTCGTTGTTTTAGTATGCAGATGCACAGAATTTAAGCAAAACTAAAGCGGTTTTAGGACGGATACAACACTAAATATGAATTAAAAAAACTTTAAAAATAACGATTTTGACACAAGATGGATGCCATATTTTATTTTGAAGTCGGTTACGGGATATCTTCATATAATGGTCAAGTGATCTCTTCATATAATGATCAAGTGATCTCTTCATATAAAGAGTGTAATTATTATTTTAATTTTTATTTATAAAACTACTGAATATATTTTGCTGAAATACCTTTTATATATTTAATGGGATAATTTGAATATTTCCTAAAACTTTCGAAGCGATTTGTGAATTTTAAATCCGCTAAAAAAATGTTTGAAGAATTAGGTCCCATAGGATACAATGTATTTCATTTTTTGAACCCGGGTTCAATCAAAAACTACTTAAGTGACATTATTAATTTATATTCCCATAGGTCCCACTGACCGTCTGAACAGCATACTAAAATTTCATTTTAATAAAGTCATTTTTACGACAGTTATCGTGTTAACGAACGGGCAGACAGACAGACAGAATGAACAGTCAGGAACACTTTTCAACTATGTTGTAAAGTGTTAAAATGAATTTGAGTCTGCATATAAAGTCATGTGCTGCCCACATCAGATTTTTAACACTTTACAACATAGTTGAAAAGTGTTTATGACTTTGTTCATTCATTCTGTCTGTCTGTCTGTCTGTCTGTTAGCACGATAACTGCCGTAAAAATGACTTTATCAAAATGATATTTTAGTTTGTTTTTCAGACGGTTTGTGGGACCTATGGGAATATAAATAAATAATATCACCCAATTAGTTTCTATTGAACCCGTGTTAAAAACATGAAATACATTGAACCCTATGGGATCTAATTTTTCAAACATTTTTTAAGCAGATTTAATATTCACAAATGGCTTCGAAATTTTTAGAAAATATTCACATTATCCCATAAAATATATAAAAAAATTCAGTAAAATATGTTAAGTAGTTTTTTAATCAAAAATTATTTAATATAGGGAGAAAAACAAATTCAATTAAATTCTGACTTTTGGGATATCCTCCAGAAAGAAAAAAGAAAGATCAATCATGCTTAAAGCATTGATTATGAAACACTTTCCAACTCCAATGCAATTTTATTTAAACATGTCTAAAATGCAATATATTCCTCGGTAATATTTTCAAATTTATCACAATACTACATTAATTTATTATATTTGAAAACTTAAACCTTCATCGAAAAAAATGAACTACATTCAAATGACGGCATTGAAATATAAATTGCCTGTTTTAAACATCTCTAAAGTGTGATACATTCCTCGATAAAAATTTTAGAATTATCATAATACTACAACAATTTATAATATTTGAAAACTTCATCGAAAACGACTGAAATCCATTCAAATGACGTCATAAAAAAATAACACGCCTGGCTCTCTCTATAAAAGCAGCATTTCATTCATAAATAATTTCCTATTCATGTCATTTATCAGAATACTATAATAATTTATTTTATTTAAAAATTAAGACCATGGAGCTACAAGTAATTAAACTCCATGCGTAAAACTTATCGAAAAAAATCGTCCTTCTCTTTGTAAAATCAATGAATATTGCATTCATATCAGATACGCAGACTCCATGAACTAAATGATTTTGTGTTAAAGAAATACAGCAATTCTAATACAACTCATTCCACATATTTTGCTGTTTACATTTTACATAGGTGAAAAATATGCTTCGTTGCAGAAATAATCAAATTTGGATGAGCATTTAAACTCAAATATATTGTAATTGCGGCAAAAATAAATTTAGGCAAAAATAAAGTGGTTTTAGGACGGATACAACACTCAATATGAAATAAAAAGAACTTTAAAAATCACGATTTTGAGATAAGATGGATGCCATATATCATTTTGAAGTGGGTCACGTGATATTTTCATATCATGGTCACGTGATAGCTTCATATAAGATGTGTTATTTTTATTTTTATTTTTATTTAAAAAACTACTGAATATATTTCGCTGAATTTTTTTTTATATATTTTATGGAACAATTTGAATATTACCTACAATTTTCGAAGCAATTTGTGAATTTTAAATCCGCTTTAAAAATGTTTGAAGAATTAGGTCCCATAGGGCTAAATGTATTTCATTTTTTCAACCAGGGTTCAATCCAAAACTAATTGGGTGACATTATTCATTTATGTTCCCATAGGTCCTACAGACCGTCTGAACAATATACTACAATTTCATGTTGATTAAGTCATTTTTACCTCAGTTATCGTGCTAACGGACAGACAGACAGACAGACAGAATGGACAAAGTCATAAGCACTTTTCAACTTTGTTGTAAAGTGTTAACAAGAAAGATCAAACGTGCATAAAGCATTGATTATGAAACACTTTCCAACTGAAATGCAATTCTATTTAAAAATCTTTAAAATGCGATACATTCAGCTTTGATGTATTTTAAATTATTACAGTAATACAATAATTTATTATATATGAAAACTTCAAATTTTATCGAAAAATGAACTTCATTCAAATGACGTTATCGAAATATAAATTGGCTGACTCTCTATCTAGAAGCAATGAATATTTCACTCACATCACTTTTATTCCAGACTCCAGAGCTAAATAATTTTGCGTAAAAAATTCAGCAATTCTTATAATCGCATCTTGCAATCACTTGTTTACACCCCGCAGCCATTAAAATTAGGCTTTGTTGTATAAATAATCGAAATCAGATGTTTATTTAAACTCAGAAATATTGTATTTGCGTTGGCAAAGAATATAGATGCACAAAATAAAAAATAAACGGTTTTAGAACGGATACAACATTAAATATAAATTTAAAATAACTTTGAAAATCACGGTTTTTACACTTAGAAAAAAATATGGATGCCATATTTTACTTTGAAGTGGGTCTCTTCTTATAATATGGGTGTAATTACAATTTTAATTTATATTTAAAAAACTACCGAACATATTTTACTGATTTATTTATATATATATATATATATATATATATATATATATATATATATATATATATATATATATATATATATATATATATATATATATATGTATATGTATATATATATATATATATATATATATATATATATATATATATATATATATATATATATATATATATATATATATATATATCCGTTGGAAAGTGTTAAAAAGCAGTTTCGAAATATCAGATTTATACTGTTCATGAAAATATTTATTTTACGTGAAACAGAATAGAAAATATATTTTACTTTGGAATATATTTTGGTTTTTTTAATTTTATATATTTTTCATATCTGATACAATAGGGATAGAAACAGAGTTAGAATGCAATTACAACTGGTAAATTAAACACTTTATAAAGCAAAGAATGTAATTAACTAAGACAAAATAAAGTAAAAATAAGCACCACCAAATTATGAAGCCACATACAAAGATATACAGATGTACAATAGAAATTTATCAGTCACACATAGAGAACATTCTTAAAAATGCAAAAACTCAGATTATCGAGTTAAAAATTAAAACAATAATATAGAAATCTCTATAGATGCCTTAATTTTTTAAAAGAAATATCAATAAAAGAATTCAAAGTTTTGTTTTGTTAATAAATCATCTATTTGAAAAAAATGACTTGAAGAAATTTGTGTATCATTTATATTTTTAATTTATGAAAATCTTCTAAAATGTTGAAAGAATTTTATGTATGATGCTTTATGAAATTTAAAGAAAAAATCTATTTTTGTATATTTGCATACATTTTTAGTTATTTTCGCACTTATATGCAAACTTCTTGAACTTCTTTTGTACTCATATTTTGTAGAAAAAATGTTATAGAAAGCTTTGTATCCATTATAGATAATTTAAAAGAATTCTTCACACTCAGTCTGTGACTATTTAAGTTACTTATTGCTATGCGTCTCTTACGTATCATCAGAAAGAAAGAAATATATATATATATTTTTCAATTTTTTTGCAATCACAAAACGTGCTTTTAGAAAATAATTTTATTACCGAGATTATGTGATAAAATATGAACAGCCCTACAAATTAAAACTAATTTCAACCTGATTTATGTGAGTATCAATCTGCTGATTACAAAGCATAATCTATTATTTTTTAATCAAGTCCAGTTTTCTAACACATTACAACAAAGTTGAAAAGTGTTTATGAATTTGTTCATTCTGTCTGTCTGTTTGTCCGATAGCACGATAACTGCCGTAAAAATGACTTTATCGAAATGAAATTTTTGTATGTTGTTCAGACGGTCTGTGGGATTTATGGGAATATAAATAAATAATATCACCCAATTAGTTTTGGATTGAACACCGGTTGAAAAATTGAAATACATTGAACCCTATGGGACCTAATATTTTAAGCATTTTTTAAGCGGATTTAAAATTCACAGATTACTTCGAAAATTTTAGATAATATTCAAATTCTCTCATAAAATATATAAAAAGAAATTCAGCAAAATACATTCAGTAGTTTTTTAAATAAAAATTAAAATAATAATTACACCTTTTATATGAAGCGATCATTTGACCACTAATTCATATTTCTAATTCATATTATTCTAATTCATATTTAGTGTTGTTTCCGTCCTAAAACCGTTTTATTTTTGCTTAAATTCTGTGCATCTACATACTGAAATAACGCAATTACAATATATATGAGTTTAAAGGATCATCCAATTTTGATTATTTCTGCAACGAAGCCTATTTTTCACTTATGGAAAATGTAAATACCAAAAGATGTTGAATGAGTTGTACAATAATTGCTGCATTTCTTTAACACAAAATTGTTTAGCTCATGGAGTCTACAATATAGCTGATATGAATGAAATATCAATTGATTTTACAGAGATAAGAACGATTTTTTCGATGAAGTTTTAAGCATAGAGTTTAATTACTTGTATCTCCATGGTCTTATGTTTCTAAATAAAACGAATTATTATAGTATTGTGATGAATGAAATGAATGGGAAAATGCTTATGAATGAAGTGCTACATTTATAGAGAGAGCCAGGTTTGTTATATTTCGATGACGTCATTTGAATAAATTTCATTTGTTTTCGATAATGTTTTCAAATATCATAAATTATTGTAGTATTATGACTATTTTAAAAATATTATTGAGGAATGTATCGCATTTTAGAGATGCTTAAACCAGGCAATTTATATTTCAATACCGTCATTTAAATGAAATTCATTTTCTCCGATCAAGTTTTAAGTTTTCAAATATAATAAATTAATGTAGTATTGTGATAATTTTAAAAATATTACCGATCAATGTTTCGCATTTTATGGATGTTTAAAGAAAATTGCAATAAAATTGGAAAGTGTTTCATAATCAATTCTTTATGCATGATTGATCTTTCTTGTTTACAAATGAAGATTGAACAAATCATTGTAAAAATGCGTAATATAGTATATTGTTGCGAATATACAACATTATTTTATAGCATATTGCCTATTTACAAGGACAAAGAACCTTCACAGGCAGCCATTCCTATACGAAAAAGTAGGATTGCCATACTTTTTAATGCATGGGTGCCATACTTGGTGGTTTATTTCCAACTTGGCGATTTTGCACGAATTTTTTAATACACCAGAATTTTTTGTAATATCGAATATTCATGAATATAAGAGCTCATGCTTGAAATTTCTATTAAAGTATATAAAGGAGTCGTAGCTGAGTTGGACGTAGTTGACATAATAAGAGCTAACTTTAATTATGAGATACGTTAGCGTTTTGAGGAAAGTATCTATTACTGTGTAGTAGTTGAGTATTTGTATCTGACGGTTGTTTAGTGGTTTTGTAAGATGGTTATTGATCTATTAGTTGTGTATCGATATTGTTTATTCTTATTTGTGGTTTTAAATGAAAGATTAAGTTATCCAGAAATTTGGACTCATTCTCTCATCCTGAACGTACACACATAATTCCAGAGAATGCGTCGTATCAATATATAGGGTGTCCCAAAAAACATTGGCCTCGGCTTTTATTCCTTAAATATTGATCTTAGACATATATAATAAATTACAAAGTTGCGCAAAAAAGGTACATAATTTTATAATATCTATTAAAATTTTGAAGGGAATTAAATTTTACGAAATACAAAATCTAAATTTTTCTACGACCCTTTGCAATAACATTTCCAATGAGCAAAATGTGCCCCATACAGTAATAAGGTGATGTACAAAATTTCAGTATTTTATCATAAAAAGTCCCAGAGATATGTTTAAAAAATGTTGGTGAGGGTTTAATCACAAATTAAAATGTAAATGTTTACAGTAAGAGTGCAAATGAGGCAACGCAGAAATGCATCATAGGCAAATAATATCTACCTCTTATCTTTAATGGATCTTTGGCATGGATGGAAAACATTTTGAACAAGCTTTGTAATATTTGTGTAAAGTTGTTATTTCTACACAGTGTAGATAGTACTTTTGTAGCAATAAATAACAAAATTATTATTTATTTATGCAATCATTGTTTTCTTTCGTGATTTGTCTATGACCCCTGAAACACGACCTGCCGACATGATTTTTCCCCTCTGGAACCCAAGTCGATACATCGAAAAGTGGTTTAAGTCAGCATTTTTATCTTTTCATATCTCTTGGACTTTTAATGATAAAATGCTGAAATATCGTACATTACTTTATTAGTGTATGGGGCACATTTTACTCATTGAAAAAGTTTTTGTACGGGGGTCGTATAAAACTTTAAAATTTGTATTTCTTAAAATTTAATTACCTTGAAAAATTTTTATCGATATCATAAAATTATGTACCTTTTTCACACAACATTGTAATTTAATATATATGTCTAAGATCAATATTTACAAAAACATTTCCAATAAGTAAAATGTGCCCCATACACTAATAAGGTGATGCACAAAATTTCAGCATTTTATCATAAAAAGTCCCAGAGATATGAAAAGACAAAAATGCTGACTTAAACCACTTTTCGATGCATCGACATGGATTCTCAGAGGAGAAAAATCATGTCGGCAGATCGCGTTTCAGGGGGTCATACACAAATTACGAAAGAAAACAGTGATTACATAAACAAATAATAATTTTGCTATTCATTGGTACAAAAGTATCTACACTGTGTAGAAATAATGACTTTATACGAAGATTACAAAGCTTGTCCAAAATGTTTTCCATCCATGCGAAAGATCCATTGGAGATACGGGACAGATATTATTTACCTATGATGCATTTCTGCTTTGCATCATTTGCACTCTTGCTGCAAACATTTACATTTTTATTTGTGATTAATCCCTCACCAATTTTGTTTAAACGTATCTCTGGGGCTTTTTAGGATAAAATGATGAAATCTTGTATATCACCTTATTAGTGTATGAGCCACATTTTATTCATTGGATTCTTTTTTTGTACGGGGGCCGTATAAAGATTAAATTTTGTATTTCTTCAAATTTAAACCCCTGAAAATTTTTATCTCGATTTTATAAAATGCTGTGCATTTTTTTTACTCAATTTTTAATTTATTATTTTTGTCTAAGATCAATATTTAAGGAATAAAAGCCGAGGCCAATGTTTTTGGGACACCCTGTATATACTGACGGATTGGGTTTCAAAGTAAAGTAATGTGCACAATATCTAATCATACTGCAAAATCATCTCTAAACGGTACCACAATCTGTCATATCCTTGTATTTTCAGATATAGACTTAAATAAAGAACTTCAAATATAACGATATTTTGTATATAGCCCCTTGCAGTAATGGTTGCGTAATTTAAAATAATGCCATAACACCTAGAGTCCTACGCATTGCTGTGTTTTGTTATCACCGAAATAAATGCTAATGCATCTTGCAGGGTGTTTCTATTTGTCGGGTTGCTTCTAAAATTTTTCTAAAAATTTACACAAGGAAACTATCAATTTTATACTTCTATTTTTATGTTATTTTTCTCACATTAATTCTGGTTATCAACGCTCCCATCATAATTGCGGGAAATTGCCTGAAATGTAAAATTTCGGGCTTTAAACAATATACGAATCATTGGGTTGCTTCTCCTTCATTATTGTACGTATTAAATTCCTAATTGCTTCTTCTTAATTACAGACAAACAGAAACGTAAAAAGCGTAATTACCTCTTATAATGGAAAACAGGGAACATAAATTTTCCAGAAAGTAGCATTATTAATAAAACTCATTGCACTGTCAAAATTTACATTTTCGTGCAATTTCTTGTAGCATTAAAATTAAAAGAGATATAGGAGTTAACAGGTAATTTTTATTGTAGATGAGAGTTCATTATTCTGGTTGTGCTTTTTATGCTTTGCATCATTTTTTATTTTCAATTTATCCGTATATTTTATATTTTGTGTCGTACATTTAAAATTTTCATCTTTCATCCTATTTAAGTTTTATATTTTTAGTATTTTTTTCTTTGTCTGCTATCTATATATAAATATGCTGAATTCTATATGCTGTTGACATAATTTAGTAGGTTAATTATTTAAAAAATCTGATGTGGGCAGCACATGACTTCCCTTATATAATGCAATGAATTTTTACTTTTACAGTTAAAACAAATGTTATTCTTATAATAGATACTTATATTTTTCCAAGATATTGAATTTTTTCAATTAGCCTTGATTCAATTTCATTGATTTAGTGTCATTTTTATCCATTTGAAAATATTTCCGTTAATTTGGCAACATTTAAAATGCTGTCAAGTGGGCGACATTCCGCTAAATTCGTCACCAAAATCTCGCCAAATACAAATACGAAATTCAAAAAAAAAATAAAAATATAAAACAAAAAATTAAATGCAAACATAAAATCATATGAGCCGGTAATAAATCCCTTTCAATACAAGGAAAAAAAATCTGATGTGGGCAACACATGACTTTCCTTATATAATGTAATGAATTTACTGCTTTTACAGTAAAAAAATAGGTTTTTCTTATAGTAGATACTAATATTCTTTCCAAGATATTGAATTTTCGACAATTAGTGGTCATTTTCATTGATTTAGCGTAACTTTTATCCATTTGGCGAGATTTTCGTTAATTTGGCAACATTTTAAAAAGTCGCCAAATTGGCGACATTCCGCCAATTTTGTCGCCAAAATCTCGCCAAGCGTTATGGTCGAAGAAATAAGTTATTCTTACAGCGTATAAATGACTATTGGCGTTCAAATACAAAAGTATTATTCAAAGTATCTTTTCTTGTGGATGGAACGAGTTAGATCCACGAGAATGTGGCCGCAAAAGCCACCTTGAGATACTACTAGAGATATGAAATTTCCAGGAAATTTTGAAAAGGAAAATTTTCCCTGAAAATTTTAAAATTATTCCTTATATTACATTTTAGCTGGAATAATGTGTTCAGTTACTTTTAAAATTACTTATTCTTATGTTACAGCTACGGTTAAATATGCTATCTATAGCAAGGCTAAAAAAAGGTCTAAATCTAGAAATACATAAGTAATTCTATGCAGGAAAATTTCTTATGTTTGTATACTGCAGTTAGCAGCTACAATTTATTATTTTTCTTAAATACGCTTGCTTTTGAAAACTTATAAAAAGGTTCCATTACATCTATAAAAATGTTTTTTTTGTCTCCAAAATTCCAATTTCAAAGCATTGCACAAAACGAATGATAAGGCATAAGAAATAATTTAAAATCGTTAAACATTATGAGAATCATAAATAATTTACTATTTATCATTATAAGAAGTGGATTATAAAATATAATATTAAACAAAATAAAAAATGAGCATAATTGAAAAAAAATCTGATGTGGGCAACACATGACTTTCCTTATATAATGTAATGAATTTACTACTTTTACAGTAAAAATAGGTTTTTCTTACAGTAGATACAATATTCTTTCCAAGATATTGAATTTTCGACAATTAGTCGTCAAATTCATTGATTTGGTGTCATTTTTATCCATTTGACGAGATTTTCGTTAATTTGGCAACATTTCAAAAAGTCGCCAAGTTGGCGACATTCCGCTAAATTTGTCGCCAAAATCTCGCCAAGCGCTATGGACGGATAAATAAGTTGTTCCTACAGCAGATAAATGACTATTGGCGTTCAAATACAAAAGTATTACTCAAAGTATCTTTTTTCATGAATGGAACGAGCTAGATCCACGAGAATGGTGTCACCCAACTTATCGCATGGTATTACATAAGAAAAGTGAACATGTTTCTCAATAGGAAATATTTTTTTTTCATTTTATCTGACTTTTATATAATTTTTTTGAAAAATGTGCAATATCTCGAGAATGGTTCATGTTAGCGTTCTAAAATTTATGTCAATCGTTTTCTAATGAAAAATTACATAAGAAATGTCTATTTGCGTAATTTTATTAATAATTTTGATTTTTTGACGATTTTTCCAAAATTTCATTCAAAAATTTAGGGGGGTTCTGAACATTCGATTACGTATAAAAACAATAGGCTTCCCGTGTTTGGGGATTGTGATTTTTGTACAAAATTTGGTTCAAATCGGTCCATTCGTTCGTCAGTTATCGTCTCCACAGGCTCACTGACACACACACACACACACACATATTTTCACACACACACACACACACACACACACACACACACACACACACACACACACACACAGACAGACATCACTTCAAAAATGTTTGATTCGTGATCAGGGATGCTTGAAACGTGCTCTCCCGTCGAAAACTCGAATTCGAATTTTCGACCCCGTCACAATACTTTCCTTATACACTATGTATATAAGGAAAGTAATACATTAAACATTATATTACATTTCATTCAATACACACTGATAATCCAAGAGAAGCATTCTACCATTTTCTTAAAAAATATCAAAAATAAATTTCTACTTTAATATATGTATAAAAATAAATTATTAAATACATAAACATATTATATGACAAAAATAAATTAAAATATTGCGTGTAAATAAGGACTTCTAAAAATAAATTATTTCATATAATATTGAAGATTGTTTATAAAATACATACCTGCTTGTAATTGAATTATTATTATGAGAAGGAAGAAACAATTTTCAAGAGAAGTGAAGCATATATTTAGTACTCTTAAAGCATTTTCCCTCAGCAGAACTTGTGAAAACATTCCATTTTTTCAGTATTTTTATAAATTTTGGAGAATTTAATACTGAAAGAAAAGGCTTCTTAAAACTTTATTTTCTTTTCTCTGAAAATTAGTAAAATGTCACTTGTACTCTTTCTCACATTTGATTGCACCCCCCCCCCCCTCCCAACTCTCCTTTATATTCCTTTTCAAAATTAGAAAAATGTATCAAAAACTTCTTAAAAAGCTATTCGCTTTTCAGAAAAATAGTTTGGAAATAGTATTATATTATATTCTATTTACAAATTAATTAAAAAGAGAAAAAAGAAATGCAAGAAGAAACAAATGCAGATAACACAACACAGCTTTATTAGACATAACAATTCCAAGTATCAATCACAATTGTTTATCATAGTATTAAAGCAGGTGTACAAATTTCTTGCCATCCCAATCTGTGTATGTTTCAGCCAGGATATGCAGGGCTACCTCAACAGGGCCTTTCCTGCAAGATGGATCGACGGGAAAGGACACGTTAGTTGGCCACTGTCATAAGGTAAAATTGTCCTTATCAAAATTAATACCATAGAACTTACCTATGATGCCGACACTAAGGGTTGTTGTTGTTGAAACCCAGACCGTCCGACCTACCAGAAAGGTGTAAAGTAACTGTTTGGACGGTCGGGAAGTGCCACCCAATTTAGACCGGAACCCAGTGGGGGAGGCATCCACAGGGACCGTACCTTCCTTCCCCTACCACCAACCTCTCGGAAGGACTTTCGGACCCACATGTTTAACGTGATCGTACTCCGCATGAACACGGCAGCAGTTCTGGCAGTGGCTGGAATCGAACCCGGGCCTACCGAGAGCAACTCCAGCGCGCTAACCAATGGGCTACCGCGCCCGCGACACTAAGGGTGGGAGCATGTAAGCTCCAGGTTCTCAAGCTGGAGAGACGAACACACAAAATATAAATAAATACACTTGACTTAATTGATCAATTTATTTTAATATTTTAAGTTATAGATATCCATTGTATCTTGATTAATGATACTATTATTAAATCTATTATTATAAGACATATAACACTGACAATATTTCATTAATACATATTTACACACATAATGAAATTGACATATATTTTTTAAAACAGTTTCTTTTAAGCAATCGACACTCAAAATAGTTCTTTTAGTTCAATATCTAAGAACTCGTTAATATAATCTGCTCTTACGAACTGATTATTATAATTATTTGAATAATCGATAAAAGTGTGCCTTCCGTGCTAATTAGTGACAAATTGAAAGTTGATTTACCTCTACTCTTTTGTGTTAAGTACTTATTTGTGCAATCTCAATGATGCATGAAACTGTTGCACATCTCATAACTGCAACAAGCTTCCATTTTATCGCTCACATTCGATATACCTTTTTCACTAAACCAAGAAACATGATGTTAGCTCGTTCGAAAATTTGAAGTAGACTGAACTTTTTGGAATACGGCTTTGGGACGCTTTTTTCTTTCCCCCATTGGTTTCCTACCACATCTACCATTCGTTGTTGATGCAGAATGAGATGACCACTGTTTATGTATGCATGTGTTGTCATTGGTTCCCTCTGCAGCATTTCGATAGTTCATTACTTTGGTTGGCACCCGTAATTGAAATTACAAAATGTCGTGCACGCCGTACGACAGCCACCACAGTTCCACGACTTATTCCCTATTGATTTTTTCCTGTGGAGTAACTTCAAAAGCCTTGTTTGCAAGACCCACTGTAACATCTGATGCTGACCTTGTCGCTAAAGTAGTTGAGGCAGCGCCGCCGCCGCTTGTTCGTGAGCATCCCAGCATTTTTGAACTCATTCGCCAGTCCATGCATCGATGTTGCCAGACATGCATAAATGAGGATGGCAAGAACTTTTAACCCCTTCTTCAGTACTCTGATAAACAATAGTAACAGTTATGTCTAATAAATTTGTGTTGTATGATATGCATCCCTTTCTTTATGTTTCTTCTTGCATCTCTAGCACTAAACGGTGGCGTTTAAGGCCCCATGTTCCTATACAAAACTGTCTTGTTTTTGTATGCCTGACCAATCCTTAAAGTCTATCTAAGACCTTTTAGACCCCGCTATATTTTTATCCTGTACGAATCTAAAAACCATTAAATTATTTGTTATAACAAATTTTGTATAATTTGTTATAATAAAGTTATAATAAATTGTGACAAATAGCGCGCCTTACATTAATCTCTGATGTGCACTAAATTTATGTAACCACTACAGCACTGCATCCATTCATGGATATACTTCGAATTACCTAAAATATATACAACTGAATCACGTGTAATCAATATTATCAACAGACATAACCCTAAATCAAGATTATCAACTGAAATAACCCTGAATTAATATTCTCAGCTGAAATAACCCTGCATTAATAATCAACTAAAATAACCCTGAATCAATATTACCAACTGGAATAACCTTGAATCAATATTATCAACTGAAAAAACGCTGAATCAATATTATCAACTGAATCAAATAAAAAGATGTTCATAAAATTCCCTGATTCGACAAATTGGTATGGCTGACCGAGTCTAGAAAGTTTTAAAGCCTTTTTACTTTCCCTATATACATAGTATATTGTGTAAAAAAAGTAATGTAACTTGGTAGAAAATCCGAACTCGAGTTTTCGACGGAAGAGCACGTTTGAAGCATCCCTGAACTCGAACCGAACGTGTTTGAGGGGATGTCTATATGTGTGTGTGTGTGTGTGTGTGTGTTTGTTTTTGCGCGTATGTGTGTTTGTGTGTGTATACGTTTGTGCGTGTGCTTGCATGTGTTTGTGTGTGTGCGTATATGCGTTTGTGTGTGTGTACTTGCATGTGTTTGTGTGTGTATACTTGCATGTGCTTGTGCGTGTGCGTGTATGTGTTTGTGTGTGTGCGTGTATGTATTTTGTGTGTGCTTGTATGTGTTTGTTGGTGAGCGTGAGTGTATGTCCGTGAGTCTGTGCACACGAAATCTCACGAACGAACAGAGAGCTCTATATGAAATTTCGCACAGTATTATAATCGGTGAATACTAGAAGCCTAATAATGTTAAACTAAATCGACTGTTCGGAAGACCCCAAATTTTTGGAATCAAATTTTGAATATCTTAAAAGGAAGCGTAAATATGATCAAAATAAAGGAATTAAAACTGAGAACAATATGTAAATCTTGAACCTAGAGCTCTCTAACTACATTTTACATATTAAATCTCTAACTGTTTCTTGTTAATTATAATCATAGAAAAAATTCCATACAGCATAATTATTCTCTATTTTTCCAACGGCGCATTATGCTGCAGGTACAAAATTAAGCATAATCCGTGAAAACTCATTTGAGTTGTCAAATTTTTAAACTTTATATTAAATATGTATTCTGCCATATTTATTCTGTTATGCAAAAAAAAAAGAAGAAAGATATATAAAATTATAATTTTGTTTATTTCTTTCCAAACTGTCATTTTTCATTTTTATTTATATTCAGTATTCTTTTTATAAACGTAGATTTTTACTTTTCTGCAACAGTGTATATGGAAAGTATTGTGATGATGTCGAAAATTAAAAATTGAGTTTTCGACTTAAGAATATATTTCAAGCATCTCTAAACTGAAATCGGTCGTTTTTCATGAAATGATATTTTTCTATGTGAGTACATATGTTATGTATATATGTGTGAGTCTGTGGATGCAACATTACACAGCCACACGACGTGTATCGAACGTACTTTGGCACAATTATTACAATTTACGAATACTGAAACCCTTTAAATTTTAAACGTGGTCGAACACTAGGAAGACTTTTCTAATGAAACTAAACTAAATTTTCTAATGAATTTTTGAAAGAATCATAAATATATCTTGACATTCAATAATGTTAAATAAATACTAATGGTATGCGTAGTTCTCATTAAAAAACGAGTGGTTAACCGTTCTTAAGATATTGCATATTTTTCAAAGAAATTTATCTAAATGTTACATAAAATAAAAAAAAAGCCGTATCATCTAACTGATATGTATCTTCTATCATCGTCAAATATGCTTGAGAGTGAATTTGGTGAGCTTGGCCACTAATTTGGCGATAAATTGTTAACTTGACAACCTTATCAAGATGGGACCAAACTGACGAAAAGTCGCCAAATTGGCAATAATGACGCTACACTAACGAAAATAACGCAAAATGGATGAATTAATTAGTTAAATATATTTATATATGGACTATATTACTTAGCATTTAGTGCTGCCAATATTTTTAAATGTCAAGACACATTTTTACGAAATATGATTTAATTTTTTTAGCACTTTACAACAAAGTTGAAAAGTGTTTATGACTTTGTTCATTCTGTCTGTCTGTCTGTCTGTCTATCTGTCTGTCTGTCTGTCTGTCTATCTGTCTGTCTGTCTGTCCGTTAGCACGATAACTGCCGTAAAAATGACTTAAACAAAATGAAATTTTAGTATGTTGTTCAGACGGTCTGTAGGACCTATGGGAATATAAATGAATAATATCACCCAATTAGTTTTGGATTGAACCCGGGTTGAAAAAATGAAATACATTGAGCCCTATGAGACCTAATTTTTCAAACATTTTTTAAGCGAATTTAAAATTCACAAATTGCTTCGAAAATTTTAGGTAATATTCAAATTGTTCCATAAAATATATAAAAAAAAATTCAGCGAAATATATTCAGTAGTTTTTTAAATAAAAATTAAAATAATAATTACACCTCTTATATGAAACGATCACGTGACCATGATATGAAACGATCACATGTCCCACTTCAAAATGATATATGGCATCCATCTTGTTTCAAAATCGTGATTTTTTTAAGTTCTTTTTAATTCATATTGAGTGTTGTATCCGTCCAAAAACTACTTCATTTTTGCTTAAATTCTGTGCATCTACATACTGAAACAACGCAATGACAATATATTTGAGTTTAAATGCTCATCTAATATTGATTATTTCTACAACTAAGCCTATTTTTCACCTATGTAAAATGTAAACAGCAAAATATGTAGAATGAGTTTTATTATAATTTCTGTATTTTTTTAACACAAAATAATTTAGTCCCTGGAGTCTGCATGGCTGATATGAATGAAATATTAATTGATTTTAGAAAGAGAAGGACGATTTTTTTCGATGAAGTTTTAAGCATAGAGTTTAATTATTTGTAGCTCCATGGTCTTAAATAAAATGTTTAAATAAAATAAATTATTATAGTATTGTGATGAATGAAATGAAAGTTATGAATGAAATCCTGTCTTTATAGAGAGATCCAGGCGTGTTATTTTTTCTATAACATCATTTGAATTAATTTCAGTTGTTTTCGATGAAGTTTTCAAATATAATAAATTATCGTAGTATTATGATAATTCTAAAACTATTATCGGGGAATGTATAACATTTTAGAGATGTTTAAACCAGGCAATTTATATTTCAATGCCGTCATTTGAATGAAGTTCATTTTTTTCGATGAAGGTTTAAGTTTTCAAGTATAATAAATTAATGCAGTATTGTGATAAGTTTCAAAATATTAATGTATTGCATTTTAGACTTGTTTAAATAAAATTGCATTGAAGTTGGAAAGTGTTTCATAATCAATGCTTTAAGCATGATTGATCTATCTTGTTAATTTTGAAATAGTTTTAGATGTTGTGCTCCAGTAAAGTGCTAAATGCTAATGCAAAATTCAACGTTAAGAAAGCTACATCGTGGATCTTGTATATCACTACTTCGCTTTAAAAGATGTACAGCTATTGAATAATGTAAAGAATGTCATGTACTGCCCAGATTAGAATTTTTTTTAAGTATTTTGCATTTTTCATATGCTGTATATTTATTTATTGAACATTTTCTGAATTTGTATTTTGTCCATTTATGTGTTTTCTATATTTTGTATCATTTTTGCGCACATCGTTTACCCCAAACTGCTTTGCCCACATACCAATTTTACTGTCCATGCAAAACATGGTAGAAAGTATTGGAATCATGCCGAAAATCGCAACTCGAATTTTGGGACCTCTTGAATATGAATCAAGAAAGATCAATCATGCATAAAGCATTGATTATGAAACACTTTCCAAATGAATTTCATTTATACATCTCTAAAATACAATACATTCCTCGGTAATACTTAAAAAATTATCACAATACTAAATTAATTTATTATATTTGAAAACTTAAAAGTTCATAAAAAAAAAATGAACTTCATTCAAATGACGTCAATTAAATATAAATCGCCTGGCTCCTCGGTAATGTTTTTAACATTATCATAATACTTCAATAATTTATTATATTTAAAAACTTCATCAAAAACAACTGAAATTTATTCAAATGACGCCATCGAAATATAACACGCCTGGCTCTCTCTATAAAAGCAGCATTTCATTCATAACATTTTTCCATTCATTTCATTCATCAGAATACTATAATAATTTATTTTATTTAAAAACTTAAGACCATGGAGTTACAAGTAATTAAACTCTATGCTTAAAACTTCATCGAAAAAAATCGTCTTTCTCTCTGTAAAATCAATGAATATTTCATTCATATCAGTTGAGCCCATGAGCTAACTAATTTTGAGTTAAAAAAATGCAACAATTCTAAAACAACTCATTATATATATTTTGCTGTTTACATTTTACATAAGTGAAAAATAGGCTTCGTTCTAGAAATAATCATATTTGGATGATCATTTAAACTCGAATATATTGTAATTGCGTTGTTTCAGTATATAGATGCACATAATTTAAGCAAAAATAAAGCGGTTTTAGGACGGATGGACGATTTGGCGATGTGCGACTCAATATGAATTAAGAAGAACTTTAAAAATCACGATTTTGAGACAAGATGGATGACATATTTCCTTTTGAAGTGGGTCACGTGGTATCTTCATAAAAGTCACGTGGTCGCTTCATATAAGAGGTGTAATTATTATTTTAATTTTTATTTAAAAAACTACTGAATATATTTTGCTGAAATTTTTTTTATATATTTTATGAGATAATTTGAATATTATCTAAAATTTTCGAAGTAATTTGTATATTTTAAATCCGCTTAAAAAATGTTTGAAAAATTAAGTTCCGTAAGGTTCAAAGTATTTCATTTTTTTAACCCGGGTTCAATCCAAAACTAATTGGATGATATTATTCATTTATTTTGCCATAGGTCCCACAGACTGTCTGAACAACAACCAAAATTTCATTTTGATTAAGTCATTTTTACGGCAGTTATCGTGCTATCGGACACACAGACAGACAGACAGACATAATGAATGAACAAAGTCATAAGCACTTTTCTACTTTGTTGTAAAGTGTTAAAAACTATTTTTAGCGTGAAGTGTGTGTGTGTGTCTGCCTGTATGTGTTTGTGTTCCTGTCTGTGTAATGTATATGCCCACTCTATCTGAAAAACTAATAATTATCCAATTTTCACAACATTTGGTAGATTAGTATTCATTTGTGAGTTCCTCTTGTGGTGATTAGATTTTGATACGATTAAAAAAAAAGAATCTGCAATCTTTTTTGCGAAATAGCTCCCAAGACAAGTATGTATCAACTCTTTCTCAAAAACTTACTGATCAAATTTTAAAAAAATTGGCCACCGGTGACATATATTTGTTCTAATTAGATTTTGGTATGATTCGGAAAGACAAAAACTGTCTTTCCTTGCAAAATGGCCAAAATTTGCCGAAATTTAAAATAAAAGACTTCTTAAGCTCAAATGTACCCAAAACTTGTTTTATACGCCTTTTTTTTGGTACAAAAATATTAATACCAACCTCATACATTTAGGACTAATCGTTCTGATCTGTGTTTCTGTGTATCTGTGTGTCAGTCAGTGAGTCTGTCTGTGCAATGTATGCATCCACTCTAACTCAAAAACTAATGGACCAAATTTCATAAAATTTGGTAGGTAAGTCACTTGTGGGTTACCCAAGTGCTGATCAGATTTTGGCACGATTCGGGAAAAGGAACTTTTGCGAAATGGCCTTCAAAAGCTTGTTTTATACGTAATTTTTAACAATGAAAAGAATAAGACTAACCCCACTAGACTAGTACTAGCCGTTTTCGATATATTTTAGTTTTGTTGCATTTTCGTTACGCCACCTTTGAAAATAAATCCAGTTACCAAGCGAGAAAATGGAATTTAAAGTGCAACTTAAGTGCAATTTAAGAAAAGCATGGGCTTTATTTTGAGCAATTAAACTCAATATAGTGAATTATTGAAGACATGAAGATAATGTGAATATGAGTCTGCAGGGAAATACATGTACTGCCCAAATCAGAATTTTTTTTACTATAATTCCCTGGAATACCTACTTTAGCTGCCCGTGTGTTTTAAAGTGCCCCTGAATTAATTGTCCGTATATTTATATAATTATTTAAAAAAATAAACAAAGTTCTATCAAAAAATCATTAATACAGTAAAAGTCCGATATAGCGCGGTTGTCAAAGAACAGACACAGTCTTTAACCCCACGTTATTGCTTAACCATGGTATATCTGACTGCGCGGTAATTATTATTATTATTATTTTTTTTGGGGGGGGGAGGGGGAAATATATTCTTCACCTCGTTACATCCGAATTTGCGGTATAACGGTCTGCGCTATATTGAGTTTCTACTGTAACTGTAAAATGTAATAATTCCATGAAATAATTAGAATTATTAAGCTCTTCTTAAAATAATTTTGACACAGACATCAAAGAAATTAAATTTTTACCAATGTTATTCAGAAACAAAATATCAAATTCAGGTTATTGGGATTTATGTTACGGACCACCTATATTTCTTTTGACGGTTTTGTTTTCAAAAGTACTGCGGAATGCCTATAAATTTATTTATAATTTCTTTATATTATTTATACTGGTGTCTTAAAAATATGTAAAATTTTTTATAACATGCTAATATTTTCAAAATTCCGCAAATATTCTGAAAGAGTTCTTTATAAGGCAATTTTTGGAATTCTGTAGAACTTTTGCATATTTATGTATACAGTACTATGTTCATAATTCTGCGTTTCAAGTGTATGCAAAAACACTGCATAATTCTACGGAGCTTCTGCAGATTTTGCTGCTTTTCACTAAAACATGCAAACTTTTTCATTAGGGGAATATCAATATTTTTCACAAAACATTACGATGTTTGTACTTATTGATTTTTATCTAAATGGAATAATTCTCAAGTTCGTATTCCCGTTTTGACTGGAAATAAGTTTATGGTCGGGGTATATCAGGTAAAAATGGGAGTATTACGTAAAATATAAACACTTTGAATGTTTATATTTCTGAACCTAACAGATAAAAACCTAAACAATTTGTACTTGTTTTGTGTGAAATAGGGTACTATATATGAATACATGAAAATAATTTCAATATTTTCATATTCTGATTCAATGTTCCTTTTGTAAAAGTAAAATTTTTTGCACAAACAAGTTTATGTTTCACTTTGATAATTTTTACTTGAAATAATTTAGAAGATAGTAGAATATTATTATAGAAGATAAAAATAAACAGTAAGTGGCAAAACTTTGTGATAAATCCAGTAGGTTTGTAAATCAATAATTTGAATTTACACAGCTCTTTTAGTTTTTGAGCAATCGTCGTGTCAAATTGAAGAAGATTGAAAATTTTCCGTTTTAAAAGTTTCTAACCGTTTTTAATTACATATATGTATCTCGAAAACTGAAAGTGTTCGATGTCTATAAGAGAGTAATTTATAGTCTTATTAAAGCCAAACAAAGGTAATTAATTGGAGTTTGTAACATATTCTTAATTACTGAAATATATGAGTAATTTCGGCATTTTAGTATTTGAGTTCAAATAATTTTACTACTTTGGTCTTTAATATTTTGATTCTAATGGTGATTTTTAGACATTAGTTCTAATATCAATGTTTTAGCAAGCTATAAAAACAAAAACAAAAAAAACAAAGCGAGTAATTTGTAGCCCTTTGATACTTCCACAGTGATATATAATTTGAACTTTATTAAAGTTTTATTTTAACCAATTTTTAACTCATCTAAATTCATTTCAGCACCATCACACCAGGTCCATAGGCGAATTTTTCATTTTGTTTTACCTCCTTTATCGATCTTCCGATTTTTAAAGTTTTCACATTTATCACAGACAATTGTGCAAAACGCTAAAGTTAAGCCTAAAACTAGTACATGCAAATACTTTTTCTACTATATGTTCATTAGAGTCTAAGTGACGTAATAAATTCTTAAGTGCATCTCCCTAATTTCCGACTTGATGAAAAGTAAAGTAAAAATGTAATTGACTCTAATTTAACAGAAATTTCGCTACATCATTCTTTTTAATTAAAATCAATTATATCTGTCAAATTTTAACATTTTGTGCAATCTATTGCATTTTAAGAGGATAAGATATATATAATACATTTGTAAATATATAAAAAACTAGTTACAATATTTGCAACTAGAGGTTACTCTTTTAAAATGTCATATTTAGTAGTCATAGATAACGGTAGATACGGCCGCTACGCGGGTGCATGCAATCCTTGTACGGTATATGCAATAATTATAAACTCACTCCACGCAATAAAGGATACGTAATACTGCAATAACTTTGTGCCGGCATACCCGTACACAGGACATACTACGTGTACGTATGCATGCTACGTATGCCGGGTGTATTACGCTACGTGAACCCGCACATATGCCGAGTGTATCACTCTACGTATACCGATACGTATGCCAGATGTTACACGCTTCATGAGCAGGACACAGTTTATGATAGACACTTAAACTTACAATCTTGCGCAAAAAAAAAAAAAAAGTATCTCCCAAGAATAATTTCATCTTGCAAGCCATAATATTTATTGTTGTAGAATAATTCGAAATTTTTCATTGTTGTAAAGCAATCAGCGATATATTGAGGTCTGATTTTCTGTAGTTTAGGGAGGCTTTTTATAAATTATTAAAAATATATATTCTTTTGCATGTGTGAATGTTTCGTGCATAAGTTAAGCTCACACCCTCCCATTGAATATACTAGGGACTTCATGTCTTAAGAATTCTCGTTTTAAATAGCGGGACTCACACATATGCATGCTGGCATAGTCTCATGCACTTTAATAATGTAGAATCCGTTATAAATTTATATTTAATACAGTTTTTAATATAGTTTATATTTTGCTTGCATTTGTAATTTTTCGCATCTCATATTTGTAACAGCTATATTTTTCTACTACTATATAGTTTTATATTTCTGTCACTTCTGAGTTTCATGTCCTTTGTATTTGTTAGTTTATAGATTTCGATCATGTATCCAAATGTGTATTTTACATTTTATGTATTTTATATTACCTATCTTGTAAAGTCTAATCTGTTCGAGGAGCATTGTAAAGTCTGACCTGCTCTAGGACACTGTAAAGGCTGACCTGTTCGGACCCATTGTAGAGTGTGAGCCTTTAGCTCATATGAAGTTGGTCAGTTTTCTGATCTTTTCGGGGCCATTGTAAAGTCTGCTCTGTTCGGAGTCATTGAAAAGTGTAAGCCTTTAGCTCATATGATGTTGTTTGTTTTTCTGTTCTGTTCGGGGCCATCATAATGTCTGATCTGTTCGGCGCCATTGAAAAATGTGAGCCTTTAGCTCACATGAAGTTGGTCATTTGTCTGATCTGTTCGGGGCCATTGTAAAGTCTGATCTGTTCGGAGCCATTGAAAAGTGTGAGCCTTTAGCTCATATAAAGTTGGTCATTTTTCTGATCTGTTCGGGGCCATTGTAAAGTCTGATCTGTTCAGAGACATTGAAAAGTCTGAGCCTTTAGCTCATATGAAGTTGGTCATTTTTCTGATCTGTTCGGGGCCATTGTAAAGTCTGATCTGTTCAGAGCCATTGAAAAGTCTGAGCCTTTAGCTCATATATGAAGTTGGTCATTTTTCTGATCTGTTCGGGGCCATTGTAAAGTCTGATCTGTTCGGAGCCATTGAAATGTCTGAGCTTTTAGCTCATATGAAGTTGGTCATTTTTCTGATCTGTTCGGGGCCATTGTAAAGTCTAATCTGTTCAGAGCCATTGAAAAGTCTGAGCCTTTAGCTCATATGAAGTTGGTCATTTTTTTTATCTGTTCGGGGCCATTGTAAAGTCTGATCTGTTCAGAGCCATTGAAAAGTCTGAGCCTTTATCTCATATGAAGTTGGTCATTTTTCTGATCTGTTCGGGGCCATTGTAAAGTCTGATCTGTTCAGAGCCATTGAAAAGTCTGAGCCTTTAGCTCATATGAAGTTGGTCATTTTTCTGATCTGTTCGGGGCCATTGTAAAGTCTGATCTGTTCAGAGCCATTGAAAAGTCTGGGCCTTTAGCTCATATGAAGTTGGTCATTTATCTGATCTGTTCGGGGCCATTGTAAAGTCTGATCTATGCAGAGCCATTGAAAAGTGTGAGCCTTTAGCTCATGTGAAGTTGGTCATTTTTCTGATCAGTTCGGGGCTATTGTAAAGTCTGATCTGTTCAGAGCCATTGAAAAGTGTGAGCCTTTAGCTCATATGAAGTTGGTCATTTTTCTGATCTGTTCGGGGCCATTGTAAAGTCTGATCTGTTCAGAGCCATTGAAAAGTCTGAGCCTTTAGCTCATATGAAGTTGGTCATTTTTCTGATCTGTTCGGGGCCATTGTAATGTCTGATCTGTTCAGAGCCATTGAAAAGTGTGAGCCTTTAGCTCATATGAAGTTGGTCATTTTTCTGATCTGTTCGGGGCCATTGTAAAGTCTGATCTGTTCGGAGCCATAGAAAAGTCTGAGCCTTTACCTCGTATGAAGTTAGTCATCTTTCTGACCTGTTCAGGGCCATTGTAAAAGTCTGAACTGTTTAGACCCATTGTGAAATCTGTGCCTTTAGCTCATAAGAAGTTGGTTATTTTTTCCTATCTATTCGAAGAAATTGTAAGGCCTGACCTCTTAAGACCGATTATAGTCTGGACCTTTAGCTCATAAAAAGTTGGTCATTTAGTCTACCTTATTGAATTTTCATTGTAAAGTGCTGAGACCCGTTCGATCGTCAGTGAACAGTTACCTAAATCCAAATCTTAAATGATACAGAAGCCCTACGAGCAAGGGCAATAACGCTCTTATACAAGATTTTAACAGAAACTCATTTATTGTGTACAGTATACTAGTACAGCAGCTGGCTGCATAAAATAAGGATAGACATATACCAACAGCCAGCATTACACGTTCTCATCATATAGCTTAAAGACAAATATTGCACTTCGACCGAGCCTGATGATAAAACAATGTTTATGCTATCCGACGAAATAAAGCATTAACAGACGATTCTTATCAAATTACATTCGAAGCCATCGACATTTTTTCCTCAACAACTAGTGAGTATAGATCCTTCCAATCATAGTTATACAAACACTGCTTGTATGCACCAATCATCAGACATCTTCCAACTCCTTCACAATCATACTGCGACTCGACTTGACTCGTAGCGACTTAAATCGACTTGATTTCTAATCGGCACGACTTCCCAAACCTGACTTCACTGGACTAACCTCTCATTCACGATTCAAAACTTATCTTGCCGATCTACAGGACTGCAGAATGTTACTAGGCTCGGCGATTGGTCTGCCTAACTGAACCAGAAGTTCTTCATATAAAGTGAACATAAATTATAACGTAACTGAGGGGAAATAATAAGTTATATATTAGGTTGTATACAGTGTGTCCTAAAAAGATTAAAACGCGTTTTAATTCTTTACTTGTTGGAGATAAGTGTGCAATGTAAATAGCAAAAATGTTGAAAGTAAGGTAGGAAATAAGACTACGTTAATGAAATAGTCCTCCCATTAATTTTCAAAAAGCTATATTTTTTAAATATTTATACGACCCTTTAGACAAATTTGGTCAATCAGAAAAGTTGTATTTTTAATGCAACAAGATCATTAAAAAAACTGCATATCGGTATCTTTAAAATCAACTGAATTATGATAAAGGAAAAAAAACTGACTTATTTCACTTTTCCGAATCATGAATTCCCGAAAGGCTGTTTCATGAGTGAAAATAGAGATCATAAACAAATTGACGTTGGAAATTGTTTAGATCAAAAATACGTTAATATGTGTCAAAATTTTTTATCACAAATGCATCTAAATAAAGCATTACACACACGAAGGTCATATAAAGCAGTGGCACTCACTACGCGGTATTATATCCTATGTATTATCATCCAGTATCATCTTTTTTGTGATATGTCACAAATTTACTTTTCTAATTTGACATATGGTCCCCAATTACAATGTTCAATTCTCAATTAAATATAACTCGCCCAATTTTAAAGATACAGATATACGATTTTTTTAATGATCCTGTTGCATTAAAAATAAACATTTTCTGATTGACTAAATTTGTCTAAGGGGTTCGTATAAAAAATTAAAAAGGGTAACCTTTTGAAAATAAATTGGAGGACTATTTCATTAACGTAGTTTTATTTCCTACCTTACTTTCGCCATTTTTGCAATTTACATTGCCTATTTATCTCCAACAGGTAAAGAATTAAAGCGCGTTTCAATCTTTTTGGGACACCCTGTACAGACCTCACAATCTCTACATTATAACTCTATGATACCTGTTTATAACTGATGCATTTCAAATGTTTTTTTATATTTTCGTGCCTATAATAATTTGCATGTTATTATATCTTTAATATTTTATATTTTTTGTAAATTTCACATTTTCTGTGATTTTTACATTTTGTACATATTTTTTCCAATCTTTTATATATATATATATATATATATATATATATATATATATATATATATAAATCTACAGAATTGCTCTTGTTTCAAGATTGCACTATGTTGCTAAAATAGACATAGATAAAATCATAATTAAATAAATAAAACAATAATTATCATTATTTAAGGAAAATCAATCTATATTGACTAGGAAATATATGGAATTTGATTTGGAAATTTATACATAAATATGTGTACATACACATATAAATTCTTAGAGCCAACGGCCCTACCATTCTGAAAACACCGGTTTTCGTTAGATCACCGAAGTCAAACAGCATCGGGAGCGGTTAGTACTTGGGTGAGTGACCACCTGAGAACACCGCGTGCTGGTGGCAAATTTCGGGCGCGGCAGCCCGGTGGTTTGCGCGCTGTATTTGCACGCTGCCACAACTGCCGCCGTGTTCATGCGGAGTACGATCACGTTAAACATGTGGGTCCGAAAGTCCTTCCGAGAGGTTGGTGGTAGGGGAAGGAGGGTACGGTTACTGTGGATGCTTTCCCACTGGATTCCGGTCAAAATTGGATGGCACTTCCCGGCCGTCCAAACAGTTACCTTACACCTTTTTGGTAGGTCGGACGGTATGGGTCTCAACAACAACAACAACAACAACATATAAATTCTTCTTGGGCTGACAAGATTATAGAATTATTATGTGCTATAGAATTATGTGCTATAGAATTATAGTGCTATAGAATTATTCTGCACAGATTCCATAACTATCTCATGTGATATTTACCATTAAATCAAAGACTATCAAGAAGAAGGCTTTGAGTCAGAATCCCTGATTTTACCCATTCACATGCTGAGTTTCTTAGGTTTCATTGCTTATCCGTATTATGTAAATTAACCATTATAGTATATTTTTTTTATAAATTATTTTATGAATTTTTTTAGATATTCCTCTTAAAAGTTTATAAAAAGTTGTATTTTTCTGATTTCTCTTGCTACAAAAACCAGAGATTTATATTTTATATTTAAAAAAATCTTAATTTAGTGGAATTATTTAAAAATACCGTTTAAAACGCTAATAACAGTTTTGTTTCAGATATGCTTCAGAAAATTATTCCTAAACTCTTTGGATAATAAGAATATTTTGCATAATCCCCGTTTTTGCTCAGTTTTTTATCTCTTCTAATTTTAGGTTAATAAAGACACTATCGTAATTACGAGAGACTGCGGAAAGAGCAAAAGCTAAGCCTAAAAACATGCAAGTCATTAGGTCACTTCACTTCCATTGAAGTGAACATATTAAATTCCTAATTACTTTCCCTTAATTGCAGACATGTTAAACAATAACGCAAAAAGCGTAATTACCTTTACATTTTCAGCAGCAAGGAACGTGCTAAATTAGACACAATAAACGAAAACTCATTTCAACTGTCAAATGTTGGTTTTTACGAGAAATTTGGTTATTTAAATAAAACATGGAAAACAAAAGAATTACAAGTATATTTTCTGTTTGAACGAATGCATGTGTCGTCGTGGAATTTTAAATGCGGAACAATTATATAGAAAAATATATCTGGATAGAATTTTTTGTAATTAACATGATTACAGCATATGTTACTTGTTATTTAAAATTTTGATTGCCAATGAATGTAGATCTGGCTCTACTGATATATTATTATAGGATATTCATCGCATCAATATTTCGTATAGTTGTTGCGATGTTTTCTATGCATAGATAAAATAGCTCTCAATAGGTATCGGATGAAAATGCCTCTTCAACTCCACAAAGCTTCTGCCAAAACCAATAAGCCTGAAGTATTTCTTAAAATCAGTATTTAAAGCGCAAGTGGCAAAGTTGAGTAACAGCTTTAAAAATGGAGAATTTTCAATATGTTTATTATCAAAATTTTTGTCAACACCAGACAGATTCCGAAAAAACTAATAAGCTGGCAGCCGTGTTTAAAACCAGCTTTAATTAAGGGTTTTAAGCTTGGTGGAATTGTTGAGTAAAAGCTTTAACGAAAACCGTTTTTAATATGTTACTTATCACAACTTTTCTTCCAACTTTGGACATCTTTTGGTGAAACCAAAAAGCTGGCAGCCTCATTTAAAACCAGCTTTTATTCTGCTTTTAAAGCTTCAGTGGCAAAGGCTACTAACAACTTTAATAATGGAAAGATATTTCAATATGTATTGTATCATTACTTTTCTTTAACTTAGACACTTTACGGTAAAACAAAAACGCTAGTAGCCTCGTTTAAAATAAGCTTTCATTCTGCTTTTAAGTTTCAGTAGCAAAAGTTACTAACAGCTTTAGTAATGGAAAAAGTTTTCAATATGGATCGTATCAGAACTTTTCTTTAAATTCAGACATGTTTTGGTAAAACCTAAAAGATCGTATACAACCAGCTTTAATTCTGCTTTTAGAGCTTCAATGGCAAATGTTAGTAACAGATTTAGTAATGAAAAGAGTTTTCAATATATATCATTTCACAACTTTCCTTTAACTTCAGATTACCTGTCGGTAAAAACAAAAAGCTAACAACCTCGTTTAAAACCAGCTTTAAATCTATTTTTACTTTCCCTGCAATACATGGTAATGTATAGGCAAAGTATTGGTATCATGCCGAAAATCGCATTTCGAGTTTTCGACGGATCTACACGTTTCGAGACCTCTAGAATACGAAAAACCCATTTTTGGAAAACCCCCGTGTCTGTGTGTCTGTCTGTGTGTCTGTCTGTCTGTCTGTCTGTGCAGATTTTGTATATATTCTAACTAAAAAACTAATAGACCGAATTTCACAAAATTTGGTAGGTAAGTCACTTGTAGGCCAGTCTGGTGCTGATTAAGCTTGGGTACGATTCGGGATCAAAGAACCTGCATTTTTTTGCGAAATGGCCTAGAAAAATTTGTATCCACTTTAGTTAAAAAACTAATGGACCGAATTTCATAAAATTCGATAGATAAGTCACTTATGGGTCATCCTGGTGCTGATTAGATTTTGGTACGATTCGGAAAAAAATAACCTGCCTTTTTTTGCAAAATGGCCCGCAAAAATCGTCAAAATCTAAACTAAAAAGCTACGTATGCTCACATATATTCATTAAATGCTTATTTAATACATAATTTTTAACGAAGAAAAGAATAAGCCCACCCCAATACACTAGGACTAGCCGTTCTCGAGGTATATTAGTTTTTTTCATATTTTCTCCAAGCCACCTTTGAAAATAAGTCCAGTTATCAAATGAGAACGAACATTGAATTAAAAGTGAATTAAAATTAATTAAAATAAAGAGAACGTGGATAAAAGTCTGCAGCGAAAGTCATGTGCTGCCCACATCAGATTTTTAAATCTTAGTAACAAAATTTAGTAAAAAGTTTATTAACAGACAGAGTTTTCACACTACATTGTATCAAAACATTTCGTCAACTCAAGACAGTTTCCGACAAAACGAACAATCTGACAGTCTCGATTAAATTAAACTTTACTTCTGCTTTTAAAGCTTAAGTTGCTTCTAGCAAAACCAATAATTTGTCAGGTTTAAACATGTCTAATATGTGATACATTCCTCGGTAATAATTTTAGAATTATCATAATACTACGATAATTTATTATATTTGAAAACTTAATCGAAAACAACTGAAATTCATTCAAATGACGTCATAGAAAAAATAACACGCCTGACTCTCTGTATAAACGCAGCATTTCATTCATAAATAATTTCCCATTCATGTCATTCATCAGAATACTACAATAATTTATTTTATTTAAAAATTAAGACCATGGAGCTACACGTAATTAAACTCTATGCGTAAATTTTCATCGAAAAAAATCACCCTTCTCTTTGTAAAATTAATGAATATTTGAATCATATCAGCTATGCAGACTCCATGATCTAAATGATTTTGTGTTAAAGAAATACAGCAATTCTAATACAACTCATTCTACATATTTTGCTGTTTACATTTTACATAGGTGAAAAATAGACTTCGTTGTAGAAATAATCAAATTTGGATGAGCATTTAAACTGAAATATATTGTAATTGCGTTGTTTCAGTATGTAAATGCACATAATTTATGCAAAAATAAAGTGGTTTTAGGACGGATACAACACTCAATATGAATTAAAAAGAACTTTAAAAATCACGATTTGGAGACAAGATGTATGCCGTATATCATTTTCAAGTGGGTCACGTGATCTTTTCATATCATGGTCACGTGATCGCTTCATATAAGAGGTGGTATTATTATTTTAATTTTTATTTAAAAACTACTGAATATATTTCGATAATTTTTTTTATATATTTTATGGAACAATTTGAATATTACCTAAAGTCTTCGAAGCAATTTGTGAATTTTTAAATCTGCCTAAAAAATGTTTGAAAAATTAGGTCCCATTAGGCTTAATGTATTTCATTTTTTCATGCCGGGTTCAATCCAAAACTAATTGGGTGATATTGTTCATTTATATTCCAATAGGTCCTACAGACCGTCTGAACAACATACTAAAATTTCATTTTGATTAAGTCATTTTTACGGCAGTTATCGTTCTAACGGACAGACAGACAGAATGAACAAAGTCATAAACACTTTTCAACTTTGTTGTAAAGTGTTAAAAACTGTTAGTTACTGTTAATAAAATACATTTATTTGAAGGAGCTCTAATATTGGTTCGAGTAAAGCATAATTTCACTTTAAACGGCTTCATATTAAATGAATAAAATGCACATGCAACTCTAAATTACATATAGAACTTGTTCCGACCGTCCCTGTAACTGTTCCATACTCTTTTGGTGAGTAGGACGGTCTAGATAAATATGAAACTTGTCGGGGAATTAAAAGCAGTTCATGTTAAAAGTAATTTACGTTTAGCGTATTCGCGATAATGAGAGACCATTATATCAGCTAAATCTCAACAGCAACACTGAGGAATTTTGAAGAAACTAGCCATTTCATCCCTCTTTCAATCCGAACAATTTCCGATTTTGAACTACACAAATTGGTGCTAAATCCCAACACTGATGAATTTTTAAGAAACTAACCATTTTTCCACTCTTTCACTCTGTGCAACTTCCGGTTTTGAACTAAACAAATTGGTGCTAAATCCCAACATAACACTGAGAAATTTTTAATAAACTAGCCATTTTTTCACTCTTTCACTCTGTACAAATTCAAGTTTTGAACTGCACAAATTGGTGCTAAATCTCAACACAACACTGAGGAATTTTTAAGAAACTATTCATTTTTTCACTCTTTCACTCTGTGCAAATTCCAATTTTGAACTGCACAAATTGCTGCTAAATACCAATACAACACTGATGAATTTTTAAGTAACTAACCATTAAAACATTAAATTAAAGCATTAAATTAAAAAATATTTTAATGTCACACTTTACCTTTACTTTGAATTTGTTTCAGAAAAAAAGAGAAAATCAAATCACATCCTAACATGTATAAACAAAGCAAATCAATCCGACATTGATACCAACTTGCAGCGTAGGTCTAACATCAAAGAGGATGTAATACAATTAAGCAGCGCTACTATGGAACTTTACGACAGAAAGAAGAAAAATAAAGCATACAGCACTGAATTACTTCATTAATGAAATCCAATCTCAACCTTATCCTTCATCAAAGAATGTATCATCTGTGATATGTTTTTTTTTCAAATTTCAGTTCATACTTGGTTTTAAAATAGTTCAAATGTTTCAAAATTTCTACGAACATATTTATGTTTAAATTATATATTTTAATAATAATTGTTATTAATTTTTCATTTATTTAAATAATTATTATTTTTAATAATAATTGTTTTCATTATTATAATTGTTATGCGAACGCATAAACATGATTGTACTGGGTTACACAATAAATAAAATTTCGTAAACAGAATATAAATACAAAATTAAACTGGCCTGTTATTTACTACTAATAAACTAATTAGTAATATTATATTTTTGAATTTTTTATAAATTAATTGATATTATTGCAGCAGATTTAGAACAATTATTTAACTATATTGGGTCACTGCCAAATGTTTATGCTTTGTTATTAGATTTTATATATTATATATTCTTCTTTTACATCTATTCTTTATTTTTATTTTTTTCCTCAAAAATTTTTAATTACATGCATTTTAATTACATAATTACATGCTAAATTTTTAATTAATTGCTTATATAACTAAACTGCCTATATTTGTTCCAGCTAATGTATTCTTTGCACTTTTTTGGTAACAATCACCTAGCTGTTGCCAAACAAATAAGAAATATTGGGTAAGTCAGAAAAATAAAAAGAATCGTCTGCCACCTCTGTCTCGCGAGAAGACTTTACGCTACATTAGGTACTGACGTCAGACTGTCTGCCTGCTAATCTTTGTCGTTTTGCCGTATTTGGGACCTATTTTTTTGTATTTCCCTGAAGTATTTGTTGTTATTCACGATATAAAGGAGAAGAAAACCGTTTTGTTTTATTCTTCATGATTAAATATTTGTACCGTTTCATATTGTGCAGGAAATATTATGAATGTCTATTTTAAATATATATATATATATATATATTGTTTCAATTTTGTTTTAATTTCGTTTTATTGTAAATATTAGATAATGTTTTACATATGTTAAAAAATCTCTAAATTATCTTTGGACTTTCATAAGCAATTTTATTCTTTATTATTTTTGCATATCAAGTAATTTGGAAAATATGGCATGTTTTACATTTCCCTATTTATCATTTGTTTGGTAAGTTTTTAAATTTGGTTTTAAACGTGAATATCTTATATTTTAAGTTATGGTTATATGAATTACAATTTATCCTTAACCTGTTAATGAAGTTTCATATATTATTTTTATTATATATATATATATATATATATATATATATATATATATATATATATATATATATATATATATATATATATATATATGTATATATATATGTATATATGTATATATACAAGATGTGGCTATTAATTTCCAGGACTGATCTACTAACTCCGGAAACTATTATGTAAATTACATACCCATTTAATATGTTTCGAAGTAGCTTCCACCTGCCGCAATGCACTTCTGTGCTCGGCTGTATAACTTTCGGAAACAACTTTTAAAGTTATCTTTCGGAATGCTCTTCAATTCTGACGTCACGGTTATCTGGATGTCTTCGAGATTCTCAAATCTTGTTCCCTTCAGCAAACTTTTCAGTATCGGAAACAAGGAAAAGTCTGCGGGTGCCAAGTCCGGAGGGTATGGAGGATGATTTATCTCCACGACCTCATGCTGAGCCAAAAAATGCTTCACAGGCAACGTAATGTGAGGCCGGGTATTGTCGTGCAAAAGAAGCCAACTCCCATTCTGTCGAAAACGAGGCCTTACTTTGAGAATTGTTTGTCGAAGTCGGGCAAGAACTTCTACGTAAAACTGTCCTGTGACAGTCTTGCCAGGTGGAACAAATTCATGATGAATTAGTCCTTCGCTATAGAAGAAAGCGATTAACATGACTTTGACTTTGGATTTTTGATATCTAAATTTTTTCGGGTTGGGAGAGTTTGGAGTCCACCATTTGAAGCTCTGTCGCTTGCTTTCAGGGCTGTACTCAAGAGGGTATCAAAAGTGCGGGAACGGGATAATGTTTCACCACCGTACGCTTGTTTCAACATTTCATGGGTATCTTTCGCAGTTTTGCCCAATTTGAAGCAAAATTGGTGTTAATCCTTTGCTCCGTATCTGCACTTCAACAACAACAATTTAACAGCTACGTTTTAATGCGTGTTTCAACAACAACCTCTTGCTTCTGAATGATGCGCATTTCATGGGGCACGCGCAGATACACTACTTTCCAGATACAAGCATTAATACGTTCTGCCGAGTTACAATTCTCGTACAGTTACGTCAGTCCTGGAAATTAATAGCCGCACCTTGTATATATATTCACAGAGCTGCCAATACAAGCATATATATATATATATATAATATATATATATATATATATATATATATATATATATATATATATATATATATATATATATGGTAGGACACACCAAACCCAGCATTTTTCATCATAGTTTGCCGAATCGGAAATTAAGCTTAATGCCACCAGTGAACATGACTTTCCTTATATAATGCAATGAATTTACTACTTTTACAGTTAAAAAAAATTATTCTTATAGTAGATACTTATATTCTTTCCAAGACATTGAATTTTCTTCCTTTAGTCTTCATTTTCATTGATTTAGCGTCATTTTTATCCATTTGGCGAGATTTTTATTAATTTAGCAACAATTAAAAATGCCGCCAAGTTGGCAACATTCCGCCAAAGTCGTCGCCAAATTCTCGCCAAGCGTTATGGACGGAGAAATAAGTTATTCTTACAGCAGATAAATGAGTATCCCTCACAGCAAAGATCGTCACATGTGTGACAGTGGCGTTGTAGTCACGTGACACCCGGGTCACAATGTGACATCATATTTGTGACTTCTATGCGAAGTTACATATAAGTAACTTTGTAACTTCATTGTGACTATAATCTGTGACGTTTCCACAATTTAATTAACACGTAACAATGTGACAATATTACAATGGCAATTATAATGTGACGTCACAAACAAGTTAATATGCGACGTCACAAACGACCATGAAAATGACCAAAATGACTTCGCTGTGACCTCAATATGACATTGCCGAGACGTACTGCGACGTTCTGTGACGTCCCAAAGTCACAGTGTGACGTAAATCTTACGTCACTGTGAAAAAAAATGCTGTTAGGAATATTGACGTTCAAATATAAAAGTATTACTCAAAGTATCTTTTTTCAAGAATGGAACGAGCTAGATCCACAAAAATGATGTCACCGAATTTATAGCATGGTATTACATATGAAAAGTGAACATGTTTTATATAACTTTTTGATAATTTTTTTAAAAAATGTGCAATATCTCGAGAACGGTTCATGTTAGCGTTCTAAAATTTATGTCAATCGTATTCTAATGAAAAATTACATAAGAAATGTCTATTTGCGTAACTTTATTAGCGATTTTGATTTTTGGCGATTTTTTCAACATTTCACTCGAAAATTTAGGGGGGTTCTGACCATTCGATTGCGTATCAAAACAATAGGCTTCTAATGTTTACGGAATGTGATTTTTGTACCAAATTTCGTTCGAATCGGTCCATTCGTTCGTCAGTTATCGTCTCCACAGACTCACTGACACACACACACACACATACTTTCACACACACACACACACACACATACACACACACACACACACACACACACACATACACACACACACACACACACACACACACACACACACACACAGACATCACTTCAAAAATGTTTGATTCGTGATCAGGGATGCTTGAAGCGTGTTTTCCCGTCGAAAACTCGAATTCGAATGTTCGACCCCGTCACAATACTTTCCTTATACATTATGTATATAAGGAAAGTTATAAGTAATAATTACAGTAATATCCCAAGAGACCACAAGTATTGCTTGGATTCACTGAAGACGGTATGGGCGTAACTGTTCCCCATGCAAAACACGTCATACCGTGGTTTGTAGCACACCAAGTGTATGCCTTATTGCTGTTGTACCTGGACGAACTGCTACTGTATCCAGAATCGCCTGTTCCACACTTGATATTCTAGTACTCCCTGCAAGACCTGCATCAGACCTGATAGCGAGAAAGGATCCCGATTCACAGAGCTGCCAATACAAGCATTCGAATGTTTTACTATTGGGCTACCGCCTATATGGAAAACGTTCTCCGTACACTCGTTGTGTCTCTCTACCATTCCAATTTGCAGCTCCATAGATGGATATCGGCTTTTTTTCCTCGATAGTCTCAAAAGTTGAAGTTGCGAACAACTGCTGCAAACTGATAAGGCCGTACATTCGGTAACGAAAATTTGCAAAAGGGTTCTTCTTAATCCCTAGATGAAAATTGCATACTTGGTTTTCCTTCTTCAACTTGAAAAGAACAACCAAAATGACGCTTTTAAGTTTGCGGAGAGGTCCCTTCCCAACAAGTGAGTATCCTTAACAACCTTTACTTTTCATTTTCCACCCGGCAAACTATGACGAAAATTACTTGGTTTGATGTGTACCACCACCTAGTAAAGTTTGGCCCATCTTTTATTAATATTTTTATATATATATATATATATATATATATATATATATATATGGGGGGGATGTCAAAATTGCAAAGAAAGAAGATTGTGGAATCTTCTTAGTCCCGATTATAGCTAGCTACTAGGCCATCGCACCCTCTCGGACGCCAGCATATGAATTAGCAAATGTCCCGAAATGTCGTCATAAAATCGGGCATAAGACAAGAATGAAAAATTCTATAGAAATTTTAGACAAAATAGGATATTAATAATTAATATTTTTGTGGCTTCATGCTTGTCTTATGTCCGATTTTATAACAATATTTCGGGGCATTTGCTAATTCATATGCTGGCGTCCGATTTAAATTATTAAAATTTTTAAAATCAAAATTCCTTCTACCTTCTGGATATTATATATATATATATATATATATATATATATATATATATATATATATATATATATATATATGATTACTGCTGAGAGGTTGTCATCTATAAATTAAAATCTATTCATGTCTTACATTCTATGTTTAGTTACAAGTTAAGTTTTATGTTAGGTAAACATCGTTTTTTTTTACTCTGAATTATCTCCTGGTTTTATATTATTTCTGAACCGAATTGTAAAATTGAAGGTAATACAATTACAATACGTATATGATACTTATCACAATACTTCTGAATCGTAGCTAATACAGTATATTTCATTATATCTGAATCTAAAACGTATCTGTTGCATTATAACAGCGCAGTACAAATAGATTCCGTAATTTAGCAACTATCCAGCAATATAACAATCACAGGAAATAAATGGATAAAAGCATGAGTTCTTAACATTATGACTACCTATTAAACCTAAAGTACCCCAACAGATCTTTAAATACATGCAATTCATCGTAATACGGGGTTTTCCTGAATGGCTATAATAACGTCGTGCTGCGAGTCTTTTATGTCCTCTTCTCAAAAAATCGCACTTAAGGGCCCGTTAAAATCCAATCAAGGGTGCTTTTTATGGCCCGCCAACTATTTTTTATCCGAAAGGGTGACATAAAGCTTTCTGCAAATATGGCGGTTTTGGAATGCAAGGTTGAGTATAGCAGACATGTTTGGTCAAATTTGTTCTTGCTCGCATCTTCAGTGCAAAGCCAAAATGACTGGAAAAGATAGTTTTAAATCTGTGTTGGCTTGTCCCTGGTTAGGCATGGTTGTTCCTTACTGGGGCCCTGCTTCAATTATGCATATTAAAGATTGTTTACTCTGCTTGTTAATAGGCTCTCTTGGTGAAATTTCTCGCAGGAGATCTAAACCGACACCAGTTTCATTGAAAGATAGTTTGGTATTTTTAAGGATTTGTGTCAATTATGGCTGTGTTAATTATAACTTTAGAAAAATTCAGTAATTAACTTTATTTATTGATCGAAATATATTTAATTTCGAATAAAACTTTCAATGTATCATAGTCAATAAATTAATTTAGATTGCGTTGGATTTTTATTCCGCAGAGAACCCTCTTAAATAAAATAATTCCTTGCTGCGTCTGAATTAAATTTCTGTAAAAAGATAACATATTAAAATTAATCATGAGCCCTTTTATTACATTTTAGAAAAACTTATTTATTTGTTTAATTTCCCCTTTAAATAATTTACCACTTTATTTTTTCTATTTTCAATCCGCATAATTGTTATAGTACTGATTATTTTCAATAAACATAGACAGAAATGTAATGACAGTTTGGACTAAAAACTATCACACGAATATAACAGTTATTATTCAAATTCCTATCTACTTATACTAAATTTATTCAAAAGCCAAACTATTGCTGCAATTCTTTTAAAATGCTTGGGCTGATCTGCAGTCTCTTTGAAAAACAGGATATGTTTTTGCTCTACATGAAATCTTCAGGATTACCAATTCGTTTCTAGTTGCACATTTCCAAATATATCTTATAGACATTATCAAGATACACTGACCTTCCGTTCTTGTTGTCGAACATATGTAAGTACTTTTCTGTAGCATCGTTCAACTCTATGTCTATATATGTGGTTATATTCTAAAGCTCATGACTTCAGTTAGAATTATTTTTATTCTACCCATTGGCTGTGGCCATAATCTATATTTACGTGTCCTTTCTCTTATTGGCTTATATTTCCGTAGATCGTACCTTTGACCTCCTTACGATTGGTTTGTTTTCTTAATGAAGCTCTGCGTCATCTTTTGACTAAGTGGTGTTGATTTTGTGGCTCGTTGTAAATCCGTTTGAATTTAAGTTTTCAACTTTTATGCCTTCAATATTGACTAGGATGTTGTTTCTTTGTTGACTTTTATTACATGACGCTTACCGTTGCCAATCTTATGGCGTTTTATAGCACAGTATACTTGCCATATGTTTCCCTGAATACCTGTTACCCTGTTAAAGTTTGTTTGAATGGATAATTTTTCTGTTTTCCTGATGGTGTCAAGATTGCAGCTCTGTGATAATATTTATGTTGCTAAAAAATAGATTTATGTGAATATCGCTTAAAATCGGGCAAAAACATAAAGTAACTAAAAAACTAATTCGAACTTTTAAAAAATATAATCTAACGTCGAGGTACACCTATTAGGGTACTCAAGTACCTGTGTACCAAATTCTATGGTCGTACGACGGTTAGATTTCCCGCTACAGGCAGCACACACACACACACACACACACACACACATCTTCCTTTATTATGTGAGATTTATAATCTAGTAATTTTCAAGAGCACCAATTATTAACCTCTGCTCCGACATTATTTGGCCACCCATCGGTTGATCACGATCAGTCTGTCGTGCAAAACTCATTACAAACTAAAACTAGATATAAACAAACTAAAATTGTACAAACTAGCATAAATTAGTACAAAATGTTACAAACTAAAACTAGATAACTTGCCATTTGGTTGATCAGTTTATCGTGCAAAATCCATTACAAACTAAAATTAGATTGCATATTTTGCCTTTAACACCATTTACATGCAAATGTTTCAAAGTTTATAAATAAAAAATTCTAAATTTTTCGAAAGTTCGTTATTAACTTATTGGAAACTTACTTTTACACAAATATTTAAGTTCGCATTCTAATAAGTTTTTGTGAGGTTAAACAGACGACTGGATTCTATAATTTAAAACTTAACACTTAAAGGTTGTTTTCAATTACATAGTGACATTAAAGTTATAGATTTTTCTCATAGCTTTTAATGAGCCCCTTCATAATTCACTTTTAGAGATATTATTTTAATATATACCTTACATAATGTAATACGATATAAGTTCTACGATTTATAAGAGTTTATCGATATCTTTAAAAGATCTCTAAGAGTGTGACTACAATAACCCCGCATAACATAATTATACACAATTAAATATAATAAATAATATAAACACCTTGATTTATCTGTCTGTTTATCTATCTATCTCTGGGTAACGCTGTTACAAAATGTTGTTTTCAATCAAGGATGAACATTTCAATTTAGATACTAACCAGATCATCAACATTTTCATAACCCTCCACATGAACACTAAATTTGTTCTATTACCCATTGATTTTCCACATTCACTGCTGCTTGAAAATTAATAACCTATTTCTCCGTCGATAATGCGTGACAAAATTTTGGCCTTAAAATTGGCGGAATATTGACAACTTGGCGAGATTTTTGAAATGTTGTCAAATTGACTGAAATATCTCCAAATTGATAAAAGTGTCGTCAAATTGATAAAAATAACGCTAAATCAATGATAATGACGACTAATTGATGAAAATTATATATCTTGGAAAGAATATAAGAATCTACTATAAGAATAACCGATTTCTCCGTCTGAAACACTTGGTGAAATTCTGGCGACGAATTTCGGTGGCATATCGCCAACTTGGCGAGTCTTTTTAAAATCTGCTAAATTGACAAAAATGCCGCCAAATTGATGAAATTGACGCTTAATCAATGAAAATTATGACCAATTGATGAAAATTCAATATCTTGGAAAGAACATAACAGACGATTTTATAAATAGCCCATTTCTCCGGCCGACCGTATGCTTGGAGAGAAATTTTGCGGATGTCGCAAACTTGACGATATTTTAAATATTGCCAGATTGACGAAAATGGCGCCGAATTGATAAAAGTGTCACCAAATTGCCAAAAATGACGCTAAATAGGAGGCAATGTTTTGCAAATTCTTAATTCCGTCATATGGCCATCATACCTTCTAGTTTCCAAAATATTTCTGTATCATTTACCAGAAATCATTTGCCGGACAATGTTGACGATCCCGGCCCAAAGCGTAGTTGGTCAGCAGCATAGCGTTGAGCTAAATACGTCTCAGGCTGAAGGCATTTAACACTAATTTATGAGCATTTGTTACAAATTTATAATGTAAGAAAATGTGATATGACCAACTCATGCCATTCTCGAGAGGTTTAACGAAGTTTAACGTTGTGGAAAAAAATTAAGTACTTTACACTATGTAGAACATAAAAAGAAAGTAAACGAACTTTCGTATATATCAATCTCTGCAAAAAACAATATGATTTTTACAGCGAACATTACTCAATTTCATGAAAACCGATTAATTATTTCTAAAGATTTCTAATCAAAACTATTTACAAATCAGTCATTAATTTGATAACAGAGAAGTATTTAAAAAATGAGTACTTTGGTTTGGACCGTAGCTTCTGAAAATCAATAAATCCCCCATTTTTACCGACTGACGTAATTATCACGATATTCATTCGATTAGATCAACTTGTTTGATACAAATTTTGATCACATTCTGACATAAGTACACTATGTGTTATTAAAAAAACTTTACTTAATTCCGTATGAAGTAGTATCAAAAAATATATATCCATCAATATATATGAGTCAAGATTTTGGCTCATTATGCAACTCTGACATATGACTCCATGTCTTGTACAGAAAATAAAAATCTGACATGGGCAGCACATGACTTTCCCTGCAGATACAAATGCATTTTCTCTTTCTTAGTTTCAAAATTCAATAAATTGAGTTTATTTTCACAAAATACCTCTGTTATTTTTTAAAAATTTCATTGAATTTGAATTTTGAATTCAATTTTCGTTTCCTTTTGGCGAATGAACGTACGTCCAAAGGCGACGTGACAAAAATGAGAGAAAACTAAAATATATCGAGAACGGTTAGTCCTAAAAGTATGAGGTTGGTATTATTATTTTTGTCGCAAAAAATGGCGTATAAAACAAGTTTTTTGTACATTTCAGCTTATGTTGTTTTTATTTTAAAGTTTGGCAAATTTTGGCCATTTTGCAAAGAAGGGCAGGTTCTTTCTTTCTGAATAGTACCAAAATCTAATTAGAACAAGTATATTTCACAGCTGACTTATCTACCAATTTTTTTTTAATTTGATAAGTTTTTGAGCAAGAGTTGATACATGCTTGTTTTGGGGGCTATTTCGCAAAGAGCAGGTTCTTTTTTTAATCGTACCAAAATCTAATCGACACCAGAGAAACCCATAAATCAATACTAATCTACCAAATTTTGTGAAAATTGGATAATTATTAGTTCTTCAAATAGAGTGGACATATACACTGCACAGACAGAAACACACACACAGACGTCACGCTAAAAATAATTTTTTCGAATTCTAGAGTGTTCGAAATGTGCAGATCCGTCGAAAACTCGAATTGTGACTTTCGACACGATTCCAATACTTTCCCTATACAGTACTATGTATTATAAGGAAAGAAAAATAATACAGTATCAACTACAATTAAAATTACCCTTGTTAAAAGCGCTCTATAATTCATTTTAACTCCGTATCGATTGAGTTTGAGAATTTTTCAGTTCGCCAAAAATTTTCAGAATAGATGAGCAACGAAAGATAGGTGTCAAAATTTTTAAATTCAGAATTCCTCCTGTCCAATGAAGCGACTATTTTCAAACTTTAATGATTAACGCACTGGAACCCCGTGTTAATTAAGTATTACTTAAAAAGTTTTCAAACAATTTTCTTGATGTTTAATACAGTATCTGCTGTCTACTTTTAAGCATGGCATAAATTGTGCAGAGTCAGAATTTTTATATCGGAGTTTTACTTGGATGGATATCAACATTCCAAGGCAGTTGATTTACAGAATGGTGAATGAAACTAAGTAAATAGAGAAAACAATATTTGTAAACACTATATTTAATAATATTTGTATATTAATATTTGTAAAAAACTATATTAATAAACTATATTAATATTTGTAAAAACTATATTAATAAACTATATTAATATTTGTAAACACTATGTTTAATAGTTTATCAAAATTATTTCTAAAACGCTAATTCATATATATTTTGTAGTTAATTGATTTGGATTTTTTTACACCCAAAATTTTAAATTTTTAGCTGCATCCATGCAGAGCAGCTATACTCTAGACATCTGTTTTTGGCTAAATCCCAGAGACAGGTACGAGCTTTCAGCGCGCCAAATCGTCGATAAGCTGAGTGCTATGTTGCTACCTTGGTAACTCTTTAACTCTTCAGAATCATGGTAACCTTGCGAGTTGGTTGGATACTATGGCAACTGTATCAACATCGGACGCCAGAAAAGTCGCCAAATTCAAGACCGTACCTTTCTTTGGGATAATGACAGCTTCGTATAAAATAGCATATTGTCATTTTTCTTTTTAATTATAAACATCAAACAATATACTTTTAAAATTTCATGCTTCAAATAATATAATTTCAAAACTCCACCAAACAATATAATTTAACTAAGTAATTAAATTGTGTTATTTTAAATGCGACTGAGTATGTCTAAACTCGTTGCCAATCCGCAAACCATAATTCGGTTCTTTTTTTGCTCGACGTACCCAAGGAAAATATACATATAGATGATTATTTTAAATTAATATTATAAATATGCATTTTTTGGGGGAAAGACATTCAAATTTATTCACTGTTATAATCCAATGAAATGCATGCCATTGAGATAGTAAACTTGGTGGTTGGGCAGAAGTTTGTGTCCCTGACTGTATTCCTGATTATTGTCGCCAATCTTTGGCGGCCCTTGGATACGATATTAGGGACTGCTGGATTTCAGAATGGACTTCTTTTAGACTATGACTGGATTTGTCTAGAATAGTGGTGGTAAACCCGACAACAGCGAACTACTAGTAAATTGTCTTGGCTTGTCAAGTCGATCTTTGATGATTTGGAGAGGATGAGTAGTTTTTATTGTGCTTTTGGGGGACGAAAATAAAAATTTACCTTACAAATGCCATTAAGTAAACGAGTATGGTTAAATATATTTATATTTCGATTAACTTTTCATTTTAAGTGTTGAAGTTCACAGAAGGAATTGAAAGATGGTTCATAAATTACTATCCTATTTGTTTTGAAAGCAGTACATATAGCTCGAATTCTGCAACCTCCGAGTTGTGCAAGGTAAGACATTTGAAAGCATAGCATCATTTTAGCAGATTACCAGTGCAAGGTGCCCTGAGAGTAGTTTCCAGCTCATGAGCTTTAACCTTCGTTGTGTCAGATATTTGCAAACATGACATTATTTGATTGAGAGGAGGAGTCCAATTTGATATGAGATGAGTACCTAGATAAAAAAAATAAACCTCCTATATGTGTTAGATATTTGTAAACATATCATTATTACTTTCCTCATATAAATAATGTATAAGGAAAGTAATGTGACGGGGTCGAAAATTCGAAATCGAGTTTTCGACAGGAGAGCACGTTTCAAGCATCCCTGATCACGAATAGAACATTTTTGAAGTGATGTCTGGCGATGTCTGTGTGTGTGTGTGTGTGTGTATGTGTGGAGACGATAACTGACGAACGAATGATGATGAACCGATTCGAACGAAATTCGGTACAAAAATCACAATCCGTAAACACTGGAAGCCTATTGTTTTTATACGCAATCGAATGTTCAGAACCCCCCTAAATTTTCGAGTTAAATTTTGAAAAAATCATCAAAAAATCAAAACCACTAATAAAGTTACGCAAATAGACATTTCTTATGTAATTTTTCATTAGAAAACGGTTGACATAAATTTTAGAACGCTAACATGGACCGTTCTCGAGATATTGCGCATTTTTCAAAAGAATTATCAAAAAGTCGTATAAAATTAAAAAAAAATGTTTCCCATTGAGAAACATGTTCACTTTTTATATGTAATACCATGCGATAAATTGGGTGACATAATTCTCGTGGGTTTAGCTCGTTCCATTCATGAAAAACGATACTTTGAGTAATACTTTTGTATTTGAACGCCAATAGTCATTTATCTGCTGTAAGAATAACTTATTTCTGCGTCCATAACGCTTGGCGAGATTTTGGAGACGAATTTGGTGAAATGTCGCCAACTTGGCAACTTTTTTAAATGTTGCTAAATTAACGAAAAACTCGACAAATGGATAAAAATGTCACTAAATCAATGACGATTCATTGACGAAAATTCAATATATTGGAAAGAATATAATTAACTACTATAAAAATAATTTGTTTTTTTTTACTGTAAAAGTAGTAAATTCATTGCATTATATAAAGAAAGTCATGTACTGCCCACATCAGATTTTTTATTTATGTCAAAGATAAACGAGTTATATTTGACGTCAGAGGAGTTCCTGTCTTGAAAGCTTAAACCACCAACATATAAGATATTTGTAAACATTACATAATTCGATGAAGCTAACGATGAGTTAAGATGAATTCCTAGCTAAAAAGCTTTAACTTCTAATACATGTCTGATATTTGTAATCATGACATTATTTGCTTAACAGGCTATAGTTCTATGTGACTTGAGAGGATTTCTTAACTAAAAAGCTTAAACCTCCGATTTATGCCAGATATTTGTATATTATTTGATTAATTTTAATGAGACTTCAATAGGAATGCCTTGCAAAAACGCTTTAACCTTCGATATGTGTTAGATATTTGTAAACATGAGATTATTTGGTTAAATTAAAGATGCAAGTGCGATTTTATGTGAGAAGAGTTTCTAACTAAAACCCTTAAACCTCTGATGTGATTTGAAAGGAATCCCTACTTAAAAGGTTTTATGAACGATAACTCGTTAAAACTCGATTACATATATTATAGTGGATGCGCTTTTAACAAAGAAGGAAACATTACATATAATCAGATTTCCTTCGGATTACATAGTTAACAAGAAAGATCAAACATGCATAGAAGCATTGATTATGGAACACTTCAATGCAATTTTATATAAACATCTCTAAAATGCGATAAACTCTCCGATAATATGTTTAAAATTATCACAATACTACATTAATTTATTATACTTGAAAACTTAAAACTTCATAGAAAAAAATGAACTTCATTCAAATGACAGCATTGAAATATAAACTGCCTAGTTTAAACATCTCCAAAATGCGACATATTCCTCGGTAATATATTTTAAATTATCATAATACAACAATAATTTATTATATTTAAAAACTGCATCGAAAACAAATGAACTTTATTCGAATGACGTCATCGAAATATAAATCGCCTCTATATAAAAGCAGCATTTCATTCATAAACATATTTCCATTCCTTTCATTCATCACAATACTATATACTATAATAATTTATTTTATTTAAAATTTTAAAACCATGACGGTACAAGTAATTTAACTCTATGCTTAAAACTTCATCGAAAAAATCGTCTGGTTCTCTGTGTAAAATCAATGAATGTTTCATTCATATCAGCTATATTGCAGACTCCATGAACTGAATAATTTTGCTTTAAAGAAATGCAGCAACTCTTATACAACTCATTCTACATATTTCGGTGTTTACATTCTCCATAAGTGAAAATTAGGCTTCGTTGTAGAAATACTCAAAGTTTGATAATCATTTAAACCCAAATATATTGTAATTGCGTTGTTTCAGTATGTAGATGCACATAATTTAGACAAAAATAAAGCGGTTTTAGGACGGATGGACGATTTGGCGATGTGCGACTCAATATGAATTAAAAAGAACTTTAAAAATCACAATTTTGAGACAAGATGGATGCCATATTTCCTTTTGAAGTGGGTCATCGTGATATCATCTTAAAACTTCATCGAAAAAATCGTCTGGTTCTCTGTGTAAAATCAATGAATGTTTCATTCATATCAGCTATATTGCAGACTCCATGAACTGAATAATTTTGCTTTAAAGAAATACAGCAATTCTAATACAACTCATTCCACATATTTTGCTGTTTACATTTTACATAGGTGAAAAATATGCTTCGTTGCAGAAATAATCAAATTTGGATGAGCATTTAAACTCAAATATATTGTAATTGCGTTGTTTCAGTATGTAAATGCACAGAGTGTATGCAAAAATAAAGTGGTTTTAGGACGGATGCAACACTAAATATTAATTAAAAGAAACTTTAAAAAACACGATTTTGACACAAGATGGATGCCATATTTTATTTTGAAGTATGTCACGTGATCTCTTCATATAAAGAATGTAATTATTATTTTAATGTTTATTTAAAATAATACTGAATATATTTTGCTGAAATTTTATTTATATATTTTATATGATAATTTGACTATTTCCTAAAAATTTCGAAGCAATTTGTAAATTTTAATTTCGATTAAAAAATGTTTGAAAAATTTGGTCCCATTGGGTTTCATGCATTTCATTTTTTCAACCCGGGTTCAATCCAAAACTAATTGTGTGATATTAGTCATTTATATTCCCATAAGTCCCACAGATCGTCTGAACAACATACTAAAATTTCATTTTGATAAAGTCATTTTTACGGCAGTTATCGTTCTAACTGACAGACAGACAGACAGACAGGCAGACAGAACAAACAAAGTCATAAACACTTTTCAACTTTGTTGTAAAGTGTTAAAAATTGACATATGATTACTTTACTGATAAAGAAAATTTAAAAAAGCGAGCGTTTATTTTCTTTTAACAGAATGATCTCCCAGAGACATTTGTGACAAGATATTTCCTGAAGTCGTAAACACAGAGATTCTACTTTTGCGTCGAAATGAGTTTACCAAAATACAAAAGTGATTAAAATAGCGAGCGTGTTAATTAGACAAATCCGTTATATGTTTATTTCCCCGCCCCCGTAAAATTAACATACCTTAAGCTAGGATAACATCACTTAAGGATACATCAAATAATATACGGACAGACAGACAGACAGACAGACAGACAGAATGAACAAAGTCATAAACATTTTTCAACTGTGTTGTAAAGTGTTAAAAAATGAATGCATTAAATGAAATTATATTGTTTTATTCGTTTTGAAGCTGTTATATTTGAAGTGTGAGTTCTGTTATATTTTAAGTTGTAACTTTGTTGTGTTTTAAGTTGTAACATTACTTTATTTTAAGCTGTAATTTAATTGTATTTTTAGTTGTAAATATATTGTATTTTATTGTATTTTTACCCAGAGTTTAAAAACTTACTTAAAAGTTGTCTTTTATTTGCAAACTATTTATAGATTATTTATTATTATACCCTTATATAATATAATACAAAGTCAAATAATTTTGATAAAAAACATGCCATATTTATTTGTACATCACGTCAAATTAATGACAGGAATTTGGGATATATACTTGTCGAGACTATAATCTCCAACGACGTTCATAAATATTAATATCGTCATAGATTAATTATAAGGCACTTTCTCACAAATCTTTTCGATAAATAAGTTGCAACAGATAGGTGTCAAAAATTTTAAAAACCTAAAATATATTTTCCTAAAGAACAAAAGTTAGTGATTATCTCTCCGGAACCTCACGTTAATTAAATATATTTTCGAAAAATTATTTTTCCAATAAGTTCGTTGAAGTTTAACAGATGTTACTGTTCAATTGCAAGCATGTTGTATATTGTGAAGAGATCGATATATTTTTTGGATTTTAATCGTAATTCCTGGTTCGATCTCCCTTTGCAGACATTGGCGTAAAGGGAGGTCGCTGCGTTTCCGTCTGATCACTGGATTGCCGAGTTGTGTGTTCGAATCCCGCCAGCTGGCATGGATGTTATGTAGTCGAGGCAAAGTCAGACTTCTGCCTTTGGGAAGCTTTAATAAAAATGAGTCTGCATATTCTCCCCATCGCCATGGGACCAGGGGTCTATTGGACGTGGTGCTATGCGCTCCTCACCATGGGGATAAGTCACAATACACACACACACAACACACACACACACATGGGGAATCGAACTGTTTGGGATAGGGTATGTCGAATACCAGTCTTTTGGAGAGGTTCTTCGTTTGAGATTGACGCTATCGCATCCTTAAGCAAAAGGTTAATTTGGCTTGAAATAGCTCGTGAAGTAATTTCCACGACATCAAGCGAGTAGGAGGCGGGAGTTTACGAAGCGTAGCAAGCAGGGGCTGACCCTCCCCTTAGCATTGTAAAAAATATACCCAGTTATCCTGTAGAAAAGACATTTTTTTTCTTGTCACATAAAAAAAAATCTACAAAAATCTTCATTCAAGACTTACAGCTATGAGATTAGATTCGACTGGAAGATTTTAGCGCTCTAATGCTAATTTTATACACACCGGGATCAATTTTACCGAAACCGAATAATAAAGGTAAATTCTGAAAACATACTGGTATGTATGAACTAATAGAGAGAGATATCCCGTCTTTCCGTACTCAGTATTTAAGCTTGGTCCCTATGAATCTGTAAGCCACACAGTGAACCGTTTGGTTATAAGTGGGCCTTGCAACTCAAAAGAAACTACCTATAAGTTTGCACCTTGAATTTGTTTTTGCAACTTTATAAAATGCTAAGAGTTTCCATGTCTCGAAAATAATTGTGTTTCTCAAAAGGAAATGACTGACCTTTCCGAACTTTACTTTGTCAGTAAGGAACTGTTGAATTAAAGAGCGCAATATGTGATTGAAATATTCTAAAATTTCTTCTGATGAGATTAATTTCATAAGGGGTTTTCTTTTTACTTTCCTTATATACATAATGTATAAGGAAAGTATTGTGAGGGGGTCGAAAATTCGAATTCGAGTTTTCGACGGGAGAGCACGTTTCAAGCATCCCTGATCATGAATAAAACATTTTTGAGGTTATTTGTGTGTGTGTGTGCGAAAGTATGTGTGTGTATGTGTGTGAAAGTATGTGTGTGTGTGTGTGTATGTGAAAATATGTGTGTGTGTCAGTGAGTCAGTCTATCGAGACGATATATCACGTACAAATAGAGCGATTCGAATGAAATTTGGTACAAAAATCACAATCTGTGAATACAGGAAGCCTATTGTTTTTAAACGTAATCAAATGTTCAGAACCCCCCCCTAAATTTTCGAGTGAGATTTTGAAAAAATCATCAAAACCTTTAAAAAGTTACGCAAATAGACATTTCTTATGTAATTTTTCCTTAGAAAACGATTGACATAAACTTTAGAACGCTAGCATGAACCGTTCTCGAGATATTGCACATTTTTCAAATAAATTTATCAAAAAATCCCATAAATTAAAAAAAATATATTAACTGTTGCGAAACATGTTCACTTTTCATATGTAATATCATGCGTTAAATTTGGTGACATCACTCTCGTGGATCTAGCTCGTTCCATTCATGAGAAAAGATACTTTGAGTAATACTTTTGTATTTGAACGCCAATAGTCATTTATCTGCTATAAGAATATTTTATTTCTCCGTCCATAAAGCTTGGCGAGATTTTGGCGACGAATTTGGCGGAATGTCGTCAACTTGACGACTTTTTAAATGTTGCCAAATTAACGAAAATCTCGCTAAATAGATAAAAATGACGCTAAATCAATTTAAATGATGACTAATTGAAAAAAAATTCAATATCTTGGAAAGAATATAAGTATCTACTATAAAAATAACATTTTTTTAACTGAAAAGTAGTAAATTCATTGCATTATATAAGAAAAGTCACGTGTTGCCCACATCAGATTTTTTGTATAGCCGCATTCACATAATTGTATGAAAACATGAAATAGGTATAAGAAATGCATTCTAAAATAGATTACATGGAAATATCAATATATATAATTGTTGTACAGCACTAAAATATTTTTTAAGAATTATTTAAAAGTTCGTAAAAGCAATGAAATTCAAAATCTTCAATAACGATAGATAAATAATCATTTTAAACGTAATTGTCTATAATTTAGCAAATTTGTATAGCCGCATGTACATAATTCTATGTAAACATGAAATATTGATAAGAAATACATTATGAAATAGATTACATGGAAATATCAATAAATATAATTGTTGTACAGCACTAAAATATTGTTTAAGAATTCTTTGCCTGAAAGAAAAAGTTCGTAAAATTAATGAAATTCAAAATCTTCAATAATGATAGATAAATAATCTTTTCAGACGTAATTGTCTATAAGAAGGCAAATTATGCACATTTTAAAATGCTAGCATGAGCCGTTATCGAGACATTGCGCGATTTTCTAATGAATTTGGGAAAAAAATAGTTAAAAATTAATGATCTTCAACATAATTAAATAAATAATCATCTGATGTGTAATTTCTTACTAGAAAACATATGACATGAACTTTAGAACGATATCATGAACCGTTCTAGAGATATTGTATGATTTTCATATGCAGTTTTCTGAAGAAGTACATATGATCAACAAAAGCTGTAAGTAATATCAAATATGTTCACTTTTCACATATAGTTCATATATTTCACAATTCACAAAACTCATGAGCTTTAAACTTCGATGTGAGGTTTACTAATAACTGGTCATACCGGTGAATTTATTTAAATAATTTTACATTGACAAGCATATACAGTACATAAAACATATACAACACATAATGATGTAGAATTTCAAAATATACATTACATTAACAAAATTATACTAATTTAACAATAATGGGAAAAGATAATATAATATAATTTATGGCATGAAACTCCTATATTTAAAGTTCTTCAGAACAATATTACCATATATTCTAAATACGTAACAAAACCTAATGTCCATATATAACAAACCTATTAACATAATTGCTGTGGGTCTATTGATCTCTGTTCAAGACAGAATTTACTCTTTGTGATAGTTTTGTATTTTGGCGCCAAATACTTCGCCAAAGATTATTTATTTCACCGGATATTAGTTAAATATCCATTGCATTTTGGTGAAAATATTTCACTTGAGAATGAATAAGTTATTCTGTTTGGACTAATAAGTTACTAAAAGTGCCAAATTTTAATGTTGGTGGTATTAATGCGATACTAAAAACATTATGTTATGGATCTTATAAAGCATTGTTTCACTCTGACAGAAGTAAAGTTATTGCACTATAAAGGGAAAGTCATGTTCTGCCCACATCATATATTTTACGTTTCCTACATACATAGTCTAATATATAGGTAAAGTAATGTGACGGGGACAAAAATTCGAACTGAAGTATTATAAACAGGAAATTTTAAGATTAAACAAGTATTAAATACAGATACAAAAAAGTAAATGGAACATGCCCAAAATTCCAGCAAAGCATATATTATATCAAATGAAGCTTCATAGATAATTATGTAGCTGTTTACACGCTTGGAGTCGAAAACGAGTCACCAAGCGAAACTTAAAGTCTGCACAGGATCAAATGGAATCACGGTACATTTTATATAGTCACAGATGAAGGCTATGGTGATACCTGGAAGCGCTCTGGCCTTTTTTACTTTCCCTGCAATACATGGTAATGTATAGGGAAAGTATTGGAATCATGCCGAAAATCGCAACTCGAGTTTTCGATGGATCTACGCGTTTCGAGAACTCTAGAATACGAAAAAACTATTTTTAGCGTGACGTCTGTGTGTATGTCTGTGTGTCTGTCTGAGTGTCTGTGTGTCTGTCTGTGTGTCTATCTGTGCAGACTTTTTATCCACTCTAACTAAATAACTAATGGACTGAATTTCACAAAATTCGGTAGATAAATATTTTGTGGGTTAGTCTGGTGCTGATTAGATATAGGTACGATTCGGAAAAAATAACCAGTCTTTTTTTGCAAAATGGCAGGCAAAAATCGTCAAATCTAAAATAGAAAACTACATATGCCCAAATATATCCATTAAATTCTTGTTTTATATATAATTTTTAACGATGACAGGAATAAGACCAACCCCATTGCACTAGGACTAGCCGTTCTCGAAATATTTTAGTTTTTTCGTATTACCTCCACGCCACCTTTGAAAATAAGTCCAGTTACCAGATGAGAACGAAAATTGAATTAAAAGGGAATTAAATTGAATTAAAATAAAGATAACGTGGATTTAAGTCTGCAGGGAAAGTCATGTGCGCCCACATCAGATTTTTAATATTTGTACGTCATAAAGGACGGTTTTTATTAAATGATCTTTTAATCTACGATTTGTTGTCTTTGATTTAATGCATTATTGAAGTTGACGTGTAAACACTTTAATTATTAAAAGCTGTAAATGATATTGAATACTTAAAATACAACATAAAGTGTATAGTAGGCATGTATTCAAACTTTTTTAATAAAAATTGCAAAATGGCAATCGACATTATAGGCTATTGATCAAAATTATCGTATCAATTATTATTTCCATCATTCAATTCGTTGAGAAATAATTTGCTCTAAAAATATTCAATTATATTACCAATTATGTAGAGCCAAACAAACCCATCTACATCATTGGAAAAGTTTGGGATTTGTATTCAGAGATACTCAAAACGTTTAATTTACTCAAATCACTCACATCTATTCTATATATAGTTGAGAAATTTAATCGTGATCAGATCGAGTGATTTAATCAGATCGTGATACTAACTATATATTGTAGGGGGAATCAAACTAGATTGTTATACATCCTATGTATTGTAGGAAAATATTAAACAAACCGTTAAATTAACTATTTATTGTTACGGACTTGAGAACGTATCTCTTTGTGTCCCCCTCTCACTTTCGTCTTTTTCAAAGACCAGACGGAGAAAACACCCATATAAACAACCTTTCCCATGACGTGAATCTAGGGTTACCAGATGCTAGCGTTCAGAGGAGGGTTGACAGATTTGACAATGTATCACCATCTTGGCGACTTTTAGCGACTTTTCAAAGATTCGAGAAACACCTCAAACTAAACAATATTCTACGAGGTATTAGAGATTTCCAGAAGTTTCTCTAGAGTGTCTATAAAAGCAGACGTCACTCAGTTGTAGAGCAGTTGATGTGATACGAGGTATATTGAACTGTGATATTCGGCAATATTTTGGAAATAGTAACAACTGTTTTGTGAAATTAAATACGTCAATGTTTTGAGAATAGTATTGATTATTTTGTGAAAATATTGGTGTGTTAATAAATGTGTTAGTTATACAGAAATTTGGAATTATTCTTATATCCTAAGCGCACACACACAATTAAAGACGATACGTCATAACCCTATTACAGGGATGGTCAAAATTGATAATTACACGAACTTATGAATTGTGTAGGAAGTTAAAATCGATTGCTACACTATCTATTGTAGAAAAAGTCAAAATAGATCATCAAACATATTATAGATTTTAGGAAACTTTAAAATAGATCGTTACACGTACTATGCATTGCAGGGAAAATTAAAATATATTGCTGTATTAAATATCTATTGCATATAAAGTAAATATAGATCGTCACACATACTATGCAATTGTAAGAAAAATTAAAATAAATCGTTATACTAACAATGTATCAGAGAAAGTAACAGAGAAAGTCGAAATAGAACGCCGCACATACTATGTCGGAAAATTATATTACCATAAGAAAAGTTAAAATAGATCATTACACTAACTATCTATTGTCGGTGAAATTCAAATAGATCGTTATGCTATCTAATGTATAAATAATCAAAATAGATCATTACACATATTATAGATTGTAAAAAAAATTAAATAGATCATTTTACTTACTATGTTTATTGTATTGTAGAGAAAGTTAAAATAGATCGTTATGCTAAATATCTATTGTAGAGAAAGTCAAAATAGATCGTTTACACATACCTTGTATTATGGAAAAGAATTAAATAAATCATTATACTAACTAAATATAGTAGGAAACTTCAAAATAAAAGGTTACGCACTAACTATATGTTATCGATAAAGTTCAAATATCTCGTTACTTTATATTGTACTTGTTCGAATAGTCAAAATAGATCATTACACATATTATAGATTATAGGTAAATTTGAAATTGGTCGTTTCACGTATTATGTATTGTAGAGCAAGTTAGAATAGATCAAGTTTCTAGATATTTATTATAGAAAAAGTCAAAATAGATAGCTACACATACTATGCATTGTAAGAAAAATTAAAATAAATCATTATACTAACAATCTATCATAGAAAAAGTTAAAATAGAGCGCTACACAATCTGTCTATTGTAGAGAATATTATAATTACTCGTTAAGCCTACGATTTGTGAAAAAATTAAAATAGGTCTTTACAAATTCCATATATATTGCAAGGTATGCAAAAGAGTATATTTTCTTATTTGCAAACTACTGCATAGAATCCCTATTAATATCCATTAAAACTAAATTGCGTTAATTAGAAAATGTGGTATAATTAACATTATATTTTATTAGGGAAAATACAGAATATATAGGATATGTTTGTTTGAACTATACAATCTTCATCAGCGTTCTTGAATCCTCTAATATCGTCCAACTAAGAATATTCTTTATCAGATTTTGAATTGATATCGAGTGTCAAAAATTTTGAAAAACATCAAATCTCCTATCCAATGAGTTGGAAGTCTTAAAAATTGGGGGATTATCTCAACGGAATCTCTGACGAAAGTATATTTTCGAAAAATTCCTCTTCCAATGAGTTCTTTGAAGTGTAAAACGAATTTTACTGTGTATCCAGAAGGATAGTGTGAAATGCGAAAGTTTTTATTTTTTGACTCGAGTTTTAATTGACATTCTTTGGATAGTTATCAAATTCGCGAAACAGGTGATTTACAGAATGGTGAATGGAGCTAAGTATAAAAATCTGATGTGGGCAACATATGACTTTCCCTACAGACCCAAATTCATTTTTCTCTTTATTTCTTTAACGCTTTATTAAATTGAACTTAATTGCACAAAATGACATTCATGATTATTTGAAATTACACCGAATTTTCACTTTTAATTCAATTTTCGATTTCAATTGGTAACTGGACGTATTTTCAAAGGGGGCGTAGCAAATATGCAAAAAAAAAGACAAAAAAAAACGATATTTCAAGAATGTTTAGTCCAAGAATGATTGGATTGGGTTTATTATTTTCATTGTCAAAAATTAGGTATAAAACAAGCATTTAATTGATACCTTTGAACATACATAGCCCCTATTATTTTAGATTTTGACGATTTTTGCGAGCCATTTCGCAACAAAAAAATCTGATGTGGGCAGCACATGACTTTCCTTATATCATGCAATGAATTTGCTACTTTCACAGTAAAAGAAATAGGTCATTCTTATAATAGATATTTATATTATTTCCAAGATAGTGAATTTTCGTCAATAAGTCGTCATTTTCATTGATTTAGCGTCATTTTTTATCCATTTGACGAGATTTCCGTTAATTTGGTGACATTTAAAAAGTCGCCAGGTTAGTGACATTCAGCCAAATTTGTCGACAAAATCTCGCCAAGCGTTATGTACGGAGAAATAAGTTATTCTTATAGCAGATAAATGACAATTGGCGTTCAAATACAAAAGCATTACTCTTAGTACCGTTTCTCATGAATGGAACGAGCTAGATCCACGAGAACCATGTCGTCAAATTTATCGCATGATATTACCTATGAAAAGTGAACATGTTTCTCAACAGTTAATATATATTTTTTTAATTTATGTAATTTTTTGATACATTTATATGAAAAATGTGCAATATCTCGAGAACGGTTCAGGCTAGCGTTTTAAAGTTTGTGTCAATCGTTTACGAGGGAAAAATTACACAAGAAATGTCTTTTTGCGTAACTTTATTAAAGGTTTTGATTTTTAGATGAGTTTTTCAAAATTTCACTCGAAAATATTTTTTTTTGGGGGGGGGGGGGGAGGTTCTGAACATTTGATTGCGTTTAAAAACAATAGGTTTCCAGTATTTATGGATTGTGATTTTTGCACCAAATTTCATTCAAATCGCTTCATTCATTCGTGAGATATCGTCTCCACAGACTTACTGACACACACACGCACGCACACACACGCAAACACACACGCACGCACACACACACGCACGCACGCACGCACACACACACGTATGCACACACACACGCACACACACACACACAAAAATATTTTATTCGTGATCAGAAATGCTTGAAACGCGCCCTCCCGTCGAAAACTCGAATTCGAAGTTTCGACCCCATCACAATGCTTTCCTTATACATTATGTATATAAGGAAAGCAAAAAAGCCTTGTTCTCTCCCCCCCCCCCCGAATAATACCAAAATCTACTGAGCACCAGAGAAACCTGCAAGGGACTTATATACTAAATCTTGTGAAATTTGATCAATCAGTTTTTTAGCTAGAGTGGATAAATGCGAATTTTGTGGGTTATTTCACAAAAATAGATAGGTTTTCTTTTTATCTCAAATCCTACCAAATTCTAATCAACCCAGAGTCACTCACAAATTATTTGCCCATACAATTTATTGAAATTCGGTTAATTTGTTTTTAAGTTAGAGTGGAGACATACATTGCACAGACATGCACAAGCACAGACACATACACAGCCGTCACGCTAAAAATAGTTTTTTCGTGTTCTAAAAGGCACTGACGTGTTCGGCACTATTACAATTCTTTCCCTATTCATTACCATGTATTGTAAGGAAAGTAAAGAGGAAAATAATATAAAGGATCACATTTATAACGAGTTTACTTGAAATTTTATTATTTAATAGTTTATTGTTTTCATTGACAATATACGTTTTGCATGTACACAAAGATTATTATTCATTTAACAATTTCACTTTTTTGCGGCACATTTACATGTAGTATCTTCAATATTATATAAGAAATATCTTTCTCCTTGTCTATCTGGCACACTTGGCGACAAATTTCGCAATAATTTGGCTGCATTGGGGATACATTTAGAAATGATAATCCTATCACTTTGAGAAAATCAATTAAAGTGTGTTCGACATAAATAGGGGTATCAGTTCGGATATTTACAATATGAATACTGCTTCTATAGAAAATGGACGTTGGTCTTTAATAAGATTTAGATCTCGACACGAAAGGTATCGGAGTGAAAATTAAAAAAGAAAAATCTGATGTGGGCAGCACACGAATTTCCTTATATAATGCAGTAGATTTACTAGTTTTAAAAAAAATAATGCATAAGATCCACGGAATGCGAATTCATCGTAATTCAATCCCACGAAATTTAATGAAGCCATCTTTTTTTTCTCATAAGTTTTACAATCATATTTTTGTAGCGGTCAGAAAGTGTATCGCACAGTTACAATCCCTACCTTAAAGGGAAAACAACGATTTTTAAAATGAAATCTGTACGGAATCTGTAGCACCATTTGTCGATTTTTCGTGAATAATATTACAAATGAAGTTGCTTTAATAAAAAAATTAAAATTAATATACATAACAAATACTTATAGTGAGTACTCCTCCTCCGTTTAGAATAGGAGTTTGATATTAAAATTACGGCATCCGTGGAAGTATTAAACATCCAATCAGGAAAGAGATTAAAATACATATCTTAACAACCTGAAAAAAATTGTATGCCATTCATTTGACGTGGTGTGGAATTCAATATAATCCTGTCATCATTTTATTTACTTAGAAATTATTATTATTTTATCTTTCAATAATTTAAGTATTACTTTGCATAAGTATTCTATAGCAATGTATAAAATATCTCAGATTACAATAGAAAAGTATAAAACTAAGAAATTTCTATAATAATACTGTCTGTACGATGGCCCCGTGTTCAGAAACATACAGCTGCTGATTCTAATTTACTATTATTGTGTTGTGTACATCATAGCATTTATGCCATTTTTGCTTGCTGTGCAGATTACATAGTAAACTGCAGTTTCAAATACATTCTGATTCATTACAGGAAACCATTGGTTCTAAATAAAGGAATTACTGTACTGGGATATCCATCTCCGATAAATTGGGTTGTCGGATAACTGGGATATTTTTAACCAATGCGTTATGAATAACAATTGTTCCAGGCATATTTTGAAAAGTATTGTGTAGTCCATTTTATACATAGAAAATGTACATATTTTATGCCCCACTTTACGTACTAACTTCGGAGCATGTTATATATTACATATGTATATTTTATTGTTTTAAAGCATTTATTGCAATTTATTATGAATAGAATTTTAATTGAAAATTGAACATCTATTCTTTGCAAACAATTGCATCTTAAAAGTACGTAAATGTTGCAGAGATAATAAGAGCTTCCTTCCAGTAACTCAACAGTAAAGCGTCGACTGGCCAGTTTGGAGACTACTGGCCAGTTCTTTAGACGTGATTCGAATCTCGGTCGGGGCCTCAAAGTTCTTTATAATGGCACCCGAACAAATCAACCTTGTTAGCTAGTGCAAAGATCTCGGAGGTCTGAAAAAGACCCTTGTACAACTGAGTGGACTCTGAGATATGGAGCGCCGATTTCAAATTAGGAGGACAACGACCAAGTAGAAAGCTAATCTGGAGGATAAAAATATCATCAAGAGGCTAACCGGAGGTAACAATAGCAGGAGATAATCTGTCAGATTATCAGTTACACGTCAATCTGACATTAGAGGGTTGGGAGTGCAGAGTCCCCTTCGCAGATAAGAGCTTGCAATTCGGTCACAGTAACTCAATGGTACAGCTTCGGATGGCCGGGACGAAGATCCGTGGTTTGACTCTACTGTTTGGGGCAGCAAGATCTTTGCAAAGTGTACATTTTGTTTTTGAACTATAATTATCTCTATTTTTTTCTTTACGAGCTACGGTATGACTTTGACTTTATGAATTAATTTGGTTAAGAGCTTCCTAGTAGCTCAACAGCAGAATATCGACTGGCCAGTTCGAAAATCTGCTGTTTGATTTCCGATTAAAGCCGTAAGGTTCTTTGCAGTTTATTACAGCTTAAAAGTATAATACAGAGTAATTATATTTAACTAAAACCATGGCAGTATTCACATATTATATCAGAAAATTGTGATAATATCGTATACATATCAGTAGTTGTTGAAATAATACTACTTTTATGATAGTTTATAAATATTAATATCGACATAATATTAATTTTGAATTACCCAAGCTTTAAAAAAACATTTTGGATGGATGAGATATAATAGGTGGGTGTCAAAATTTTCGAAAAATTAGAAATCTCCTGTTTAACAAACCGGAATTCTCCAGAAATTAGTGATTATCTTACCAGAATCTCGAGTTAATTAAGTATCTTTTCTGGAAAATTCCTCTTACAATAAATTCTTTTGAAGTTTTAAGCAAATGCATCGCTGGAATTGAAAGCATAAAATAAATTTTAGAGCATTTTGCATCTTCTGATTTTTATCTTTGCTTTTAATTGATATTCAGCTCATAATTAACAGCTTCGCAAAATAGATGATTTGAAGATAAGTATTGTAGTGTAGAATAAAGTAAGAAAATGTGGCAAAGTTAGATAATTTTTATTATGGAAGATTAATTTCCGGTCTCTATATTAATAATATAGAATTATTCACAGGCTTATCAGGAAAATATTTTTTGAAGGAATTATTATCCTAAAATTCTGGTCAATTGACTTTAACCAGACCTAAGGAAATTAAGGAGGAGAGAAATAGACACCGTAGGAAAGGGAATATTACACGTTCACAACACTGCCTCTTCGTAAGAATGCATGTCCATGTCAGTATAAATCTACTATGGTTCAAAATATGGGTCCAGTTTGTCGATATGACGACTTTTGGCTTGGTTTAAGACAATTTCTGGACTCGATAAGCGACACTGTTTTTTTTATGATGTAGGACCCTTTTCAGTTGTAAAAATCCTGACAGCCACATTTTTTCGCCTTGGAATCGAACAGCATGAGATTTGGTATCGTACCAGGTCTTCATTCTATCGGTAGAAATGCTGTTCCTCTCACGAGCGAACTGGTGAAACGCTTCCAACCGTGCCTGCAGAACTTGCTTGTATTCATCAGCCGATATAGGAGCATCACACGATCTTCCAAACAGTAGATCTCATGGTAGTGGTAGACACCGGTCGAAAAACATTTTTGATGGAGAATAACCGGTCTTCATTCATGGACAGTATTCGGGGACAGCACAGCCACCTTTGTTCCTGCTCTAGGCCAACAGGAACTAAGGTGGTTGACGCTCTCAGTCTTGCTGGCTTCTGAATACGAATATGGAGAGATGACTAAGCATCATGCTAATGACTTTCTCTACCATTCCGTCCGATTGAGGATGAAGAGGAATAGTTGGAATTTTGCTCATATCCGGTAGTTTTCATAGTCCTGTGAATATGCCCGAACATATGTTCGTTCTTTGTTCAGAATGGATGAGAAAGGGAACCCAGTAACGAATATCCAGTTCCGAGTTAGAACTTCACTGATAGTTGTAGACTCTTGGTCATGAATTACGTAAGCTTCTGGCCACTTTGTGAAGTGGTCCATCACTACTAGGATGTATTTGTTATTGTCTAATGTTCGTGGTAGTGGCCCTAAAACGTCGAGGGTGATTCTCTCGAAAAGGGATCAGTACAGATTTTTCTTCTTCAGTCCTTTGTGAGGGCCGCATTCTGTGCATTTTTTGTACAAGAGCTCAACACCAGAAGAAACGTTCACGGACTTTGTTCAGCGTTTTGTTGAAGTCAAAATGCCCTCCAGTGGGGCTGTCATAGATGTCATTTAGTGCGCTGGATACTTAGGAACGAGAGAGCAGCAACTGCCACCTGATGCTCTTTCCCTCATCTCTCTACCATTAACGGTATGCTTTGCCGTTTCTTAAGTGCAGAAAACCTAACAGTGCCCAGTATCGTTTTATTTCAGGTGGGAAGCAGGAATCCTCTTGCCAATTTGTTTTCTCATTAGCTCGTTCTTTACGGATCAGGATTGGTCCGATATCTCTGTTCTCTATTTTAGCTCTAGAAATTCTTTCATCACTCCAGGGATCTAAACTTGAGATAGTCGCTAAATTCTGGCTTACAAATTTTATTTCAGCACGAGATCAATGTGCACAGTTTAAAGCACATGGTCTCTTCGAGAGCGCATCAGGGTTTCCATGAGATAGATGATCCTTCTTGGTGTAGAATCTCCATGCCGTATTCTTGAAGTCGCCGAATCCATCTTGCGAACTATCCTTCGAGGTCCTTAAAACTGAGGAACCAGTCAGAGCAGTGTGATCTGCCAGCAACAGGAATTTTCTTCCGTAGAGGTAATGATGAAAATGATCTATGGATTTATCAATCGACAACTGTTCTTTACTTGTTGCGTAATAATTTATTTCGAACTTCAAAAAGCACTTGCTAAAGAATGCGATGACACGTTCTTCCCCTCTATTTCTTGGGAGAGAACTACCCTTTCTCTTTACTAGCATCGGTATCAAGAATGAAGCTATCTGTTGGTCTCGTTTATGGCAGAATGGGAGCGGAAATCAACATTTCCTCAAGCCGATTGAGGGCATCTTCACAATCCGCCGTCCATTCACATTTTTGTCTCCTTCTGTTAACCGATGCAAGGATCTAGCAATATTTGAGAAGTTCTTTGCAAAACGACGGTAATAGGCACAGAGACCAAAGAAACTCCTCAGTTGATGAACATCTTGCGGCCTGTACCATTCTTTCAAAACATTGATTTTATCAGAATCAGTCCTAACACCTTTTACAGAAATGATATGTCCCAAATATGCGACATATTTCTGGAATAATTTGCATTTTGAAGGATTTGGTATTAAACTAGCATTCTTCAATTTTTAAAATACCCGCCTAAGGTTTCGTAGATGCTCATTAAATAACCGTCTAATAATTATTATGTCGTCCAATTAGAAGAGGCAGGATTCGCAAGATAATCCTTTTAGTACGGTCTCCGTCAGTCGTTCAAAAGTTAAGGGTGCATTACAAAGTTCAAAAGGCATCACTTTAAACTGCCAGAGGGCTTGTCCTATGTTAAAATTTGCTTTTCTCTATCGTCAGGATGGATCTTCACTGGCTAGTAGTCATTCTTAAAGTAGAAAAACACTTGCTCCCAGGGAGGGTATCTAATGTTTCGTGAATTCTTGGCAGTGGATAGCTGCCAAGAAATCACGCCTTTCTTTGTCACAGAGTTGAGTCTTCTATAATCAACACAGAATTTCCTAGAACCATTTTTCTTCTTGAATAAGAGGATTTGCGAGGCCCAGGGACTTGACGATGGTTCGATTACGCCGCTTTACTGCATGACTTTTAAAAACTTATTTACTTCTACTGTCTTTGCGAGAATAAGTCTTCGGAGAGTGTTATTAATCGGTAACTGGTTATAGGTGTCGATTCTGAATTTAGTTAATCGGGTTTGTCCCATGTTTTTTGAAGCAGTCGTGAAGATTGCACACGAAATTCCGAAATGATGCTTTTGCAAGCCTCGTATTCTATACGATTTGGTTTGCCGAGATTATTTAAAATGGGGTTAAGATGTTCGGTACTGCTGTTTTCATATTATGGACAACGCATTAGCAGGTTTCTGCAGAGCAAGTAGCTAACTGCTCCCTCTTTATGAATTATTTTGGATTTGTTGCTGATATTATATATGCAGACAGGTATATAGTCTCTTAAAACATTAACGAAAGTTGTGGCCGCAAGGATTATGTTTTCTTTATAGTCCAGAGATGGAAAATCTGTTACTTCCATTCCCTGTATGCTACGGCCTTCCCGGATTCCTTTCACCAGACACTCGCTTAGTACAGCAGCGAAACATCTTGGACAGCACTCTAGGATGTCTCCCGTTTCTGTTCCAAATAAAATAATGTCTTCGGTGGTTGCTCATAATTAGTTGTTTTTGAAGTCTAGGTCAAATCCATGTTTTCTTAAAAAGTCTAGTTTGAAAATACATGGATCAGAAATGTCCGCAACGCAAGCAAAATGAAGATACAAGCACCCCCGACAGAAATAGCAAGTTCCATTTCTTCATACGCTTTCGCTGCTTCTCCAGTAACTGCGCAGAGAGACGGAGGGTATCGTATAAAGAAGTTGACCGCTAATTTGACGAACTACTTCACTTTTAATGATGGTCATATTCGCACCCGTATCTGGAAGCATTTGACATTCGATGTGGTTTCTACAACGCATGACGTAAACTCCACTATCTTTTCTGTGCAACGATGAAATGTTGAAGCTCTTAGATGGGACATTTTCTTCATACATCAATCTTCGCCCTTCAAGATTGCCGCTGATTAGTTTTTCTGTGGCATTTCTAAAGGAAGTGCCCTACTATTCTCTTGCTCAAATAATGGGCACTTTCTCCATGTATGACCTCGTTCTCCGAAGATCCAACACAAACGAGTCAGGTGACCTCTTGAATCTATCATTACTTTGTCTTTGCAATATGTCCTTTATTTCCTTCATGGTGCGCAGCATCTCAGATTCTGAAATACTGTCAGTCTCATCCCTCCCACGATCGATGAAGCCACCTAATTGCTTGTCGAGAGACTTCAAATTTGTTGGGAAAGGACAGCACAGATCCTTGCATTCGGCTATAAACACTGCGTGCTGGATTTCTGAGTACGAATGGCATCTATAAAATACTGCGCTGCAAAACTTTCACGAACATCCATACGGCATTCTGCAAAGGATAATTGTGAAAATCGCTCAATATCCGATGACAGCTCCTGTAGACTCTCCATATTTTTGACGACGATACTTTAATTGAACTCTGCTTGTTTCCTTCAAATTGTTCTCCCCATAGCAGAGTTTCAGGGCATTTGTCAGACATACGAAATTCAGACGTTTTTCTGTCGGGAGCGTTTGTAAAATATCAGCTGCAGGACCTCGAAGGGAAGCAATGAGTTTGCAGGCTTTTGTCTTTTCATCCCATTCGTTCGCTTCTGCAATGTCAGTCGTACATAGGTAATTTTACACTGCATTGTGATGACATGCATAAATCATGATTGTCGACTAGCAATTTTCACTCTACATCCATTAATCTCTTTTCAAGTTTCTTTACACTTTCATTTATGTCACCGAATTTCTGCTGAACACTATTCTGCACTGCTCTCATGTCCTCCTTGACTTCTTCTTGTACTGTTCACATCTCCTCCTTGACCTCTTCATATACTGTTCACTTCTTCTCCTTGACCTCTTCCTATGCTGCTCTCGACTCATCCTTGACCTCTTTTTGTACTGCTTTCATATCCTCCTTGACCTTTTCTTATCCGGCTTCCATCCTGGTTAGCATAGCTATGACCTCTTCTTTCATCTCGGCTTGAACGGTTTCAAATTTTTTCTTTCATCTCGGAATGTCTCTCTCTTATTTCTTCTTGATTTTTTTTCAAGTCTAAAATATCTTCCTTCTTCATCTCGTCTTATAGAGCTTTCATCGCTTTTTCATCTCGTCTTGCACGGTTCTCATTATTTCTTTCATATCGTCTTGTACGACTTTAAACTTTTCGACTTTTTAAACTTTAAACTAATAGTTAAATCCAAAAAATAAAAGACTACGTATGCTAAATTATATCAATTAAATACTTATTTGATACGTAATTTTTTACGATAAAAATAATAAGAACAACCCCATTAATCTAGAACTGGCCGTTCTCGAAATATTTAATGTATTCGCATTTTTCATACGCCACCTTTGAAAATAAGTCCAGCTACCAAATGAAAACGAAAATTAAATTTAGCGTGCAAATTCAGTGCCATTTAAAATATGCATGGGGGTTATTTTGTGCAATTAAACTCAATTTTTACTGAAGAAATAAAGAGAACGTAAATATGAGTCTACAGGGAAAGTCATGTACTGTTTAGATCAGAATTTTTAACAATGTTACAACAATGATTCATAGAATTAAGTAAAGGGGGATTTTTTGAGGGCTATTTCGAAAAAGAAATGTAGGATCTATTTTTGAGGATCCACCAAATTTTTAGATTAAAATGTTCTACAAATTTAAGCTGTGTACCAAATTTCAACTGTCTAGAACGTAGGAAAGTGTATTAAAAATGCCATCAACGATCTATAAAATAACAGACAAACAGACAGACGACTATGAATCATGAGGAGTTATATAAAATTAAAAAAAATGTTATCTAAAATGCGAAATTTATGTTATATATAAAAGAAATGATTATTATGTATTGGGTCCTGAAGCGAACTGCGTGTATTGGAAGCTCGTTGGGTCTGAAGAATAACATTTCTGTGGGATGTCGCAGCAACTTCCTTTATGATGTGGACATTTATGGAATGTAGAATAAGCTCTTCTCGTGAAGAAAAATTCCAGTCCGTGAATATCTTCATGACTAAGTTGGATACTGCGGGGTTCCAATTGTGATTCTCCAGGAATGGCTTAGTTATCAAAACACGGATGAAGCCTAAGGATCAACCGCCTTGCTGTTTCACAATCTTCTTAAATTGTGAAGCAGTTAAGGTGGGGAGATGCGCTAGTGATCCAGCCTTGTTGACTAATCTAATTTAGATTTCTAATCAAATCTAATTTAGATTTCTGATTGTTAGGGGACTTCTTCTCTGTCAATCTAATTAAATGGCGAATTGCCAAGTATTCAGGCACATTCTTGGCATAATCTTGTTAAATTGATAGGCAGTTAAGGTAGGTGAAAAACGCTAGAAGCCTGCAAGTGCTCGCGACATGCTCCTCAGGTCAGAGCCTTGTTCGGAAACTACAGGTCACATCCCTTTTTAGAAAGCAGTGCTGCTTTTAATTTACTACCCCTTTAGTTTCCATATTATTGAACGTATTTATTTATTAATTTAAATGTTATATCTCCTTAAACACCTTCAATGAGTTATATTTTTTCATGTTCAAACTTTTTCTCACTGTGCCATCTATCGGTACCTAATCTGTAACCGTTGAGTAAAAATAAGGATTTTTCTGTCTACTTTTGTTTCTAAGGTTAACCTTTAAAACAAGCAAATATAAAAACTTTGCTTTGGGGATAAAAGCTTTTACTCATAATTCGCTATAAGCAGTATAACGTGTTAAAGTGTACTCTTAGTATATATATATATATATATATATATATATATATATATATATATATATATATATATATAATGTGTCTACACATTAGTTTATATATTTTCAAAGTGTTTTAGATGATCCATTAGTTTGAAAAATAATGGTACCTTTCATATATTGTAATTGTGTCTCCACCTTTGTAATTGAATTAAGGTGCATTCTTGGATAAAGAGTCACTTTTTTTAATGCAAGTGCCTTTATTTTGGGGAAATAAAGGTTACAATCTTTCCCTATTACATGATGTCTTATTATAAAAAATTAGCGACTGGCAACTGGATGCTCTCTAACATCCAAGCTCGGTATTCGAGAACTTGTTGGGGTTCTCCTAGATCGTTATCCAGCTACCAACAATATCCTTTATCCTCTATGACTATTCCATCTTCATTCGGTACTTCCAGCCAGTATTCTTTGTTCACTTCATATAACTTTCAATCGTACAGCCATGCATCACTAAATAACACTCTTAAATTTAAATCTTGTAAATCTAATAGATGTAAAACTTGTCCGTTTGCTAATAGTAATCAGATCAATTGTAACAATAATCTTGTCTTCTGTAAAACATATAATTGTATCTACCAAATTGTATGTAAAAAATGTAATATGTCATATATAGGTCAAAATAGCAACCCTCTGCATCTCCGAATTAACGTACACAGGAATCACATAAAAAAAATTTCAAATAATGCAACTTCCTTTAATGAATCAAAATTTGAATACGAACATTTTTTTAAACATGGGTTCGACAACATTGAAATTAGTATTCTGTGTATTCAAAAAAATTACTATGACAGATTGTTTCTTGAAAATGAATTCATTTGTGCACATAAAACTATTTTTCCATATGGACTCAATCAAATATTTAATCATCATAATATAGTTAAAAAGTCCTTTAATTCTCCTAATGAAGACCATAATATTTATAATTCCTTCAACAATCATAAAAGTAAATCAAAAAGAACTAAAAGAGCAAGTAAATATAATAAAAAATTGCCATCATTATCTGAACTAAAAAATGCCATCCTTCAGCAACATGCAAATTTTAAAATTACTTTTGATTGGAAACAATGTAAAAACTGGATTTTCGCAATTAAAAAACAGCAATTAAATATGGTATATAACCTTTTTCTAAGTACTGCATTTGATAACGTTCATTTTAAACATTTATTCTATGATTTGCTCATTACCAGAAGTAAAAATCTTAATGGTTATTTATATGTCACAGACGTAAACTTTAATGACGAATCAAAACAAAATACTAAAATAAACGAATATTGTACCTTGAATTTTACTAATTCTGTCTTAAATAATCTGAAGATAAATAATTTTTTAAAATCGGTTTCCAATTACTTTCCAGTCAAACATGTAAATCCTAAAATTGCTTATAAATATGATAAACCGCTAGGACGTTATATTTTCAACTATAATCAAATTGCCAAATCAGTAGATATTAATCAAAACTATGAATTGGATAAAGAGTCATATTGCCACTGTCATTTAGAAAAATACAAAGACTTCGTAGATAAACACCATGGGCATGTTATAACGGGAAATCTAAATATTATTAATTATGATGCACTAAGATCACTGATGTTACTGGGTACTAAGTACCGTCTACCTACTAAATTTAAACATAAATTAATTTGTAAAGGTTTATTTCTTGACTTAAATAAATTTATCTATAAAATCAGTTATAAATATCAAATCCCTGTAGAAGCCTTTAAACCCTGGAGAGTCTTAATAGAGCAATACTTAAATCATTACATATATAATCAGAAAATTAATAATTCATATAAACTTAATTCAATTAAAAATGATATTAAAGAAATACAAAATGATTTTGTCATTACATATGTCGATAAAGCATGTGGAAACTACTCAATTATATGTAAATATTATTATAAAAATACCCTTCAGTCACACTTACTTAATAATCAAATCTATAATTTACATAAAACTAACCTTAAAATCTTATACAATAGAATATCAGCCAAATATAAGCAAATCCATCTAAAAAATAGTTGTAATAACATTCCATATATTGTTTTAGTACCCAAGTTTCATAAATCCCCTGTTGCTTTTCGAACCATTGCCAGTGGGCATAATTCTTACATTACTAATGCTGGAAAATTATTATTAAAGATATTACATGAAATATCCTTGTCAGATGAAATCTCAAATAATTGTCATATTGTAAAAAACAGTTTTGAATTAGTTAAGAAATTGAAAACTCTTACTAATATTCGTAGTATTTATATCTTTGATTTCAAAGATTTGTTTAATAATATTAATATAGATGATCTGTATAAAGTTATTTTAGGAATTTTTGAAAAATATAATATCAACCTAAAATATTCAAATTTTCTATTTAAAAATTACTTAACTTCACTCTTTATGAGAATTATATTCAACATGGTGGTACTTTTTTTAAACAACAGGTTGGTATCCCAACCAATCATCATTGCTAGCCTCATCATTGCTAGCTAATCTGTATTTTTTCTTCTATGAAAAAAACATTAATCCAAGCTTGCATAATATGCACATGTTTAGATATTTAGATGACATTTTATGTGTATCCCCAAATAATAATAATATCCCTATAGTATTAAACTTTTATCCAAAAAATTTACAATTAAATGCAAGTAATAATGACACAAATGTTGAAAACTTTTTAGATTTAAATTTAAATTTACAAATTGTAATATGGTTATAAACTTGTATGATAAAAGACAGGATTTTAAATTTAATACATCAAAAATTCAACATTTTGACTCTTGTTTGCATATATCTGTATTTAGAAATATTATAATAAAACAGGCTCTTAGAATCAATAAAATTTGTGATGAATATTATAAATTAGCGCACTTTATGGAATTATTGAGTACAGCGACTAATAATGCATATCCCCCCAAGTTTGTTATTAAAATTATCAACTCAGTGTATCAAATTTCACTCGATAACATCCTAGAAAACATTCCCAATTATAGTGACTAACATACAGTAGGAAAAAAAATAAAAATAAAAAATAAAAAAAATAAAATAAAATATATATATATATGTATGTATATATATATATATATATATATATATATATATATATATATATATATATATATATATATATATTATATATAATTATTAATTATATAAATAAAAATGAAAAATAATAAACTAAGTCAAAAACATTAGAAAAATCAAAAAATCGGAAAATAAGATGCATTAACATTAATGTTTTGAATTTTATTTTCGCAAAAAAATGTAACTTTTGTCAGTATTGAAACTACGTTTTGAGCGCCCTTATAATGGTGTATAGTGGCATTCTCGATTATCCATTTTTCATATGAATTACTTGTTTAGTAGGAATTTTCATCTTTGATTCATATTCATATTCATGTTTGCATATTTGGGAAGTTGTATTCTGAATTGCTTGTCCAGTCTCCAGCTTAGACTCACTGGACGGGTTTGGGAGTAACTCCGTGAACGTTCGTACTGCCTCCCTGGTAGAATTTCGACTTGTTCATTCCGGTGCTTCTAGATTAAGCTGTTGAGGTTGATCGTGTATACACGTGGTAGAAGAATGGTTCATGCCGCATGGTAATACAATTTTCTTAATGTATTCTTTTTTCATTTTTTGTTGCCTGTAGTCTGAGTTTAAGTATTTATAGTAATGTACTATTGCTTAATCTGAAACAGGCATTTGTTTGGGTTAATTGGAATTAAATACTCAGACCTGACGATGAATTTAATTCTAATTAATCATCGAATTTGGGATGGTGCTGTTCTTTTCTCTTATCGGCATTATGACCGTGAATTTGCTTCTATGGTGATGTTAATATTACTTGAATTGTATTTTTGTATTTTTACATAATTCTTATTATTACATTTCAAATATATATATATATATATATATATATATATATATATATATACAAAAATACAAAAAAAGTTCATTTCATATAAACAAATAACCAAGCAAAAAAGGCACAATGCTGCACTCTCATGCCGAGAATATATAAGAATGTCAAAAGAACAAGAGGGAAAAGAGCCAACAGGTAAATTATTAAATGGCCAAGGGGGATTGTGACCCCTTGACTCCTTGTTCCTAGTTATAGCCAGCTATTACACCAAGGTAACACTCCCGGAATCCATACCTTCCTGGAGCATAATCTTCGTGAGACTGTCAAGCAAAAGACATAAACGAGGAGTGAAAACAGAAGCAAGGAGTATATTCAAAGAGATACAGATGGAGTGAAAAATCAAAGAAAGAAAATCCTTACATTATGATATGAAGGTCCAGTGAACACAACAATTTCTATGTGTCCAATGCGGAACACTAGTACCTAGAGAGATGCGTAGATAACCATATCAATATATACGTTGCCAACAAAATTTATGTTATATCGATGTTGCCAAAACCAGTATAAAATGCGTTTTTAACTTTGAAGTGAAGAGTATTATAATAGTGTTTTAGATAGCGTAAGAGATAATGCTGTCGTATAGCCTTCAATATGATTTTTTTGTCGCATTTCATGCGATCTCGCTGATAAGTATGCATTTGTTTGTTTCGAAGAAAATGATTTTTAATGATATTGCGGAAAATGCTTGAACTTAAGTTCGAATTCCAATCAGCAATGTAATGTATGTTAATGTCGAAGTAGTTTCTTTTGTCAAATAGTTTTGTATATAATACTTCATTATCATTAAAATTGATACATATATCAAGATAATTGATCTCGTTATCATTTATCATATTAGTTTCTATAAGTTCAAAGTTGGATGGGTAGAAACTGAAGTCAAAATTAACGTTGTTTTTAGGTAAACCGATTAGGTTATCGTCCACAAATCTAAAATATGGCATTTCATTTAGAACATGGGTACCTTCTTCATATTTGTTTAGACAGAGGTCTGCTAGCATGGATGATTAACCTCCACCCATAGGAATGTCTTTTTTCTGTGGATAGAAATCATTTCCGTTGTAAAGAATATTTTCAATATGGTTTATATTTGTTAAGAGCGATATATTTGTGTATTTTGTAGGTGCTATAAATCTCAATCATAATATCATAAAGGTCGTCCAGGAACTCGAATTAAGCATCACTCCAGTTAATTATTTATAGAAAACTCATTTGGATAAATGGGCTACGGCTTCTAAATTTAAATGTGAAGAGTTTCGAAATCTTCTATATAACGATTTAGAATTCCTTAAGAAGCTACTGATTTTCACACCGGAACCTCGCGCTAATTAAGTATTCCTTTCAAAAGTCCTTAGTAAAATAGTTAAGTTGACGTTTAAAGCACACTTTACTTTGCCATTTAAAGTATAGTGTAAATTAGGAGAAAGTTTTCATTTGTTACACAGTCTGACATTCCTTTCAAAATTTTCAACTTCTCTTCATTTGCAGTCGTTTTGCAGTAGTATTATTACTTTCCTTATATACAATAATGTATAAGGAATGTATTGTGTCGGGGTCGAAAATTCGAAATCGAGTTTTCGAAGAGAAAGCACGTTTCAAGCAATCCTTATCACGAATTGAACATTTTTGAGGTGATGTCTGTGTGTGTGTTTGTGTCAGTGAGTCTGTGGAGACGATATCTCACGAACGAATTGAGAGACTCGAATAAAATTTGGTACAAAATTACAATCCATGAACACTGGAAGTTTATTGTTTTTAAATATAATCGAATGTTCAGACCCTCCCCCTATATTTTCGAGTGAAATTTTGAAAAACTCATCAAAAAATCAACACCTTTAATAAAGTTACGCAAATAGACATTTTTTATGTAATTTGTCCTTAGAAAACGATTGGCATAAACTTTAGAACGCTAGCATGAACCGTTCTCGAGATATTGCCCATTTTTCAAATAAATTTATCAAAAAATCCCATAAATTAAAGAAAAATATTAACTGTTGAAAAACATGTTTGCTTTTCATGTGTAATATCATGCCATAAATTTGGTGACATCATTCTCATGGATCTAACTCGTTCCATTCATGAAAAAAGATACTTTGAGTAATACTTTTGCATTTGAACGCTAATAGTCATTTATCTGCTATAAGAATAACTTATTTCTCCGTCCATAATGCTTGGCTAGATTTTGGCGATGTATTTGGTGGAATGTCGCCAACTTGGCGACTTTTTTAAATGCTGCCAAATTAACGAAAATCTCTCCAAATGGATAAAAATAACGCTAAATCAGTGAAAATTACGACACATTGATGAAAATTCAATATCTCGGAAAGAATATAATGGATTTACAGAATGATACAATTTATTTAGTATAAAGGAAATATTTTAGTAAATAACCAACTTATCGACCTATTTTTGAAGTTGGATGATTTATAGATAATTAGGGTTAACTCAAGGGTATTGAACATGGGTCTTCTGCATTGCCATCAAATACGCTACCAGCTATACCACACCAATTGCAATACCACACAATCATAGTCTATTATCACAGAATTATATTATTTTATGATATATTAAACTAGTTTGTTTTATATTTTCATATAATATAATTTCTTAAGCTTCTTAATTTTAAGAAAAGAAGGACATTGTTTGATTTTCTAAAAACTTAAATACTTGTAGATTTATTATTAGACTTACAATAAACTATGATTCAAAATATGGAGCAATTTGCATCACTTTATGTGAGAAAATTTAATATTTAAATAATAATGTGTACAGTTATAAATATGCATGTGAGCAAGGTCCTATGAAATTACTTTTAAAATGTAATGTAAATTACGAATTTTCTAGAAATTTCTGATGTAGCCCATCGGTAGAGAACTAACTGGTCTGGTAAAAAAATATTTCTCGGCTCAAAAATTAAAATTCTGTAACCTTTTAAATAAAGCTTTTAGTTATTTGTTTTTTAAACAACAAAAAATCTACAAAATGACTGCTTCGATTTCTGTCACATTTCTGCATAATTGCGCAAACGTTTCTTCTCAAATTCATGCACATTTTTGCAGATTTATGGCAGAAATTTCAGACCGTAAAGGTAACGACATAAGAGTAACTGGATGTTAAAATTGAAGCTTTTCACTGCATTTTTCGAAAATTATTTTATTGAGTATTTAATGACATTTTGAATACATAATCCTCACTCACTCTTTTCTGTATTTTTCAAGTTCAGTGGAGTAATATGATGAGGTTTCATCAAGTTTGCTCAATAAATTAAAAAATTACCATTAAATGTGCAACTTACCAATTTAACATTATGTCTTTGAAATTTGGCGCTGTCAAATCTACTTACTCTATATAGAGACGGTCAACCGCTTTGAATATAAACGATAAACGATAGAAACGGTCAACCGCTTTGATTTATAAACGATAGAAACCATCAACCGCCTTGATTTATAAACGATAGAGACGGTGAGTAGATGTATTTATCCAGCTCTTCAGATATTTGCAGTTGGATTGATAATACGGCCAGGCCTCATTCATACGCCGATACAATGGTTATTGGCGCTATGAGGGAAGCAGTATCACTCGGAGCTTAAAACTATATCAATCTTTGCAAAATATTTTGCATGGATACTGTATAATTCGTGGAAGTACTTTTGGATGAAGATCAGGCACGCCATTGGGGACGTTTTGGCTGCTCTCGTGATCCAAAGCAATTTTTTGACGTCTAGATCCTTCGTTGTTGTTGTTGAGACCCAGACCGTCCGACCTACCAGAAAGGTGTAAGGTAACAGTATGGACGGCCGGGAAGTGCCACCCAATTTAGACCGGAACCCAGTGGGGGAGGCATCCACAGGGACCGTACCCTCCTTCCCCTACCACCAACCTCTCGGAAGGACTTACGGACCCACATGTTTAACGTGATCGTACTCCGCATGAACACGGCGGCATTTGTGGCAGCGTGCAAATCTTAGCGCGCAAACCACGGGGATACCGCACCCGAGATGGCCAACAGCACGCGGTGTTCCGATGTGGTCACCCACCAAGTACTAACCGCGCCCGATGCTGCTTGACTTCGGTGATCTAACGAGAACCGGTGTTTTCAGCACGGTACGGCCGTTGGCCGTCTAGATCCTTCGTAGATGTCCTCTTGAACTCATTGATGCCGGCATCTTATTATTGCGGTATCGCTCTGATTAAAATGACAACTAGTACATGTGCATGACCACCCATCCTCTCTTCGGCCTATGATTCCCTCAGATGTGATCAGTTCATCATCATCATCAATAGCACACTAATGTGAGCATTATCCCACATCAGAAATTTCTTTCAAGCGGTCTGCTTTAAAGCAATGCCTCTCAAATTTTTGAAACCCTGAAAGTCCTTGTCCAGCAGAATTGCTCCATCTGAACTTTGACTTACCTCTAAAAGTAGTATTTCCGATCATCGTGGACATACAAATTTTCTTAGTGATTCTATTGTTAACCATTCTTATCAAATATTCTGCCCTATATCATTCTGATAATTTTAATGTGTTTGACTACATCCAAAATCTTTACATAATCTATATAGTTCGAAATCATATCTTCTTCTTCAAATATAAATCTTAACTGAGTCAGCTGTTTGTATTAAAGAGAGGTGCACAATAAAGGCATCTTACACCTTTCTGTTAGGTCGGACGGTCTGGGCTTCAACAACAGCAACAACAACAACAATAAAGGCATCCAAATAAACTATTTTACATAACGAGACAGCCAAATAAGTGAGATTTGTATGTGGGTGTGGACGACGAATCTTATATGGACGCCAAGATCCTTCCTTCTTAAGTGCTCTTTTTTCAAAATTGGTTCATCACCGATTGAATTTTAATCATTTGTATATTTAATTGCATGTGCATTCCAAGTTTCGCGGTTTGTTAGGTTGCATCAACTAAATGTTAGGTTGCATCATTTACGACTACACCGTTCTAACGAATTTGCAGTTTATCCCAATTTTAGAGAGTTGGGGACATTTTTAAAAGCCGATGTTATTTGAATAACTATCAATTTTATGGGACTGAAAGTAATGTACATAAAATAAGAAGAAAAGGTGATTTGAGGTGTAGTGCAAGTCATGAGCTGCCCACATTATTTTTTTTTCTATCTAGATACAATATCCCGACAGATGTGTTTAATTTAGGAGAATAAATGAATGTTCCCGTCTTTAAATATTTATCACTTTAAATGCATGGCGTTTATGTAAAATATTTGTGGCAACAAAATCATCTACTTTCGCTATGCATAACTGAATTTAAACAGCATTTTGAGAGAAAGTGTTTAACATTGTTTTTACGAATATATCAATACTGTAACTTTACAATGACCTGGTTAAAAGTCTGATGAAGTTGTAGCAATGTTTACCGGGTAATTGAAGCGCGTGATAGCTCCTCGCGTGATGACATGAATTATTTCGTGTTGAAGCTCTGCCAAGTGTTTTCAAGTTAACTATATTCTTGATATACCATATTATAGAAATTTGTTTCAGACATTCGAAAGCAATTAGGGTCTTTTGACCCCAATTTAGATGTTTTTGAAAAAATTGTGTTTGAGAATCTGAAATGTAGAGCTCCACTCGTTTTCCTCATGCATTTATATTCCCTAAATTATTGTGAACAACTGGCATGGCATCCTACTAAGAAAACGAGTAATGTAAATAAACAAATAACAAAACATGTAGCATACAGCTGCTTTGAAAATACGTTGGGTTCCCTTCGTTAGTACAATAAATTCAACAAACCCAAAAATCAGCAGAGGAATGGTAGCGCAAGAAAGAAGCAGGTGGAATATATATCCAAGACAGGGAAAGCATCATGAAGCAGTCAAGCAGGCCACCCAATCTGAAACGAGAATAACAACAACAAGATTGACGTGCACCAATACACGACAAGAATATCCCGACAAAACAAATCAAGTCTGAAATAGGATAAATGAGACCCAACAAGATGAAAAATAGGTTGAAGTGACACATAAGAGCCGCAAAGGAATAAAGAAGAGAAAGTAAAAAACAATTTACGGACACTCCACTAGTCCGCGAACAAAAATGGAGTATTGGACAAGTCATTAACTAAATTACTACAATTTTTCTGGACTTGAAAGGCTTTAAAAAAGTCAAGATCACAGATCGACATGTATTTTTGTGTGATCCTTGCTAAAGAAAACCCAAATATCCCTGTCTTGGGTATATAATCCTCTGCTTCTTCCTTTCATGCCTATTCCTCTTTTGGACTTCAGGTTTGTTGGTCCTCTTGCAACGATAAAGGGAAACGCAACGTATCCTATAAACCTCCTCTGGCGAGAGCTATTGTGACATGCACTTTTTTTGATAGATATGCTTTTAACATTATACGTATAAATCAGCCATTTTATTTTAACCGATGTAGCCTAAGACATTATGATTTAATAACAAGTCGAATTTTCACCTTAAATGCATTGGGGATGTCCATTGATACAAGAAATCCCTTTTATCCCTTTGTGGGTGTTTGGGTTTTTATGTCAAACCATTGGCGGTTCTTAATCCTCAAAAACAATTGAAACTATTTATTTGGACAAAATTCGAGAGGCGTGATTCTTATATTATGTATATATTCCAGAAAACAAAAATTCCCAAAAATGTATATAATTTATCTATTGAAAGTTATTTTGTTGATAATGCTAATCCTTCATAATCTCCGAAAGCTTCAAAAGCGATTTTGACCAAATATGGGTAGTATACTGCTATAAAATAAGATTTTGTCAAAATCGGTGACTTGTCGTAATTTTGACAGCGTTGATGCAATCTGGACTAAATTGAACATATTATGTATATGTAAATGCAGAAGATATTTTTTTGAAATACATATAGTTTGGCTCATAGGTAGAATATCCACTTGCTATGAGTGAAGATTTTCGTAATTATCCAGATCCTACAATTTATATGAACTATCGTATTTCTAGAATGTTTCTAAGTTAATTAAATTGTTTTTATTTTACATAACGTTGATGACTTGGATGAATTTCGTTGACTTCATTTAATATATGCTATTTTAATTACATTACCATTCAGATTGTAATTCATAGCAATTTTTCCTCAGAAACCAAACCACCATCATTGTTTCAAGATTTATCCTGTTTATTCATGGAAGATAAGGGTATGAAAATATAAATTTCTAACGAATACTCCAAGGCCTAACCATATAATTACAGAAAAATGTATCTACTGTATATACTCGAAGAATTGCATTAGTCGAAGAATTCAGGACAATAAAAAACTGTAAGTTGAAAAGGAGGAAATCGAAACATCACCAACTTGGCGATACTTCGCCTAGACTGATAAAAATATCGTTAAACTTGCAGAAACGACTCCAAGTTAACAAAAATAACGCAAAATCAATGAATTAACAATAAAAATATTTTTATATGTTGCTTATATGTATCTTATTGCGGATGCTATCAATATTGAGATATTGATAATTGTCAATTTAGAGTTGCGAGAAATATAATTTAATTGGGTATTTCTAAATACTAGTTTTACATATTTTCATCCAGAAAAGCGTCAAATGAACATTTCAACATTAAAATCATTGCATCGTATATTTTATACACCATTTTTTCACTTTGAAAGAAGTAATCTCCTTTCATTATTTAGAGAAAGTCGGGTACTTTCTACATCAGGAATTCGGCTTTAAATGATTCTCATTAAATACCTCATATAACTTCCATGAAGAATCTAATACAAAAATGTGAAGAACGACAGTACCACAAATATAACTCAAACTGAGGAAAAATTTACTTGAGATAAAATATTTTGTTATTATGCAGTTTAGAACATAAAAATATAACCAGTAACCCAAAATCAATGAATTAACAATAAAAATATTTTTATATGTTGATTACATGTATCTTATTGCGGATGCTATCAATATTGATATATTGATAATTGTCAATTTAGAGTTGCGAGAAATGTAATTTAATTGGGTGTTTCTAAATACTAGCTTTACATGTTTTCATCCAGAAAAGCGTCAAATGTACAATTCAACATTAAAATCATTGCATCGTATATTTTATACACTATTTTTTCACTTTGAAAGAAGTAATCTCCATTCATTATTTAGAGAAAGTCGTGTACTTTCTACATCAAGAATTCAGCTTTAAATGATTCTCATTAAATTAAATCTATATAAATAAAAATGAAAATCTGTCTGTCTGTCTGTCTGTCTGTCTGTCTGTCTGTCTGTCTGTCTGTTTGTCCCGTCATCACGGGAGAACGGCTGAACCGAACTTGATGAAATTTTGTGGGTAGCCTAGAAATAGCCCCACTTAAAATTTAGTCTGTATTTTGAGTTTTTACGACCAGTGGTTCTCGAGATATTAGTAAAAAACGAAATTTTTGTTTGTCTCATCATCACGGAAAAACGGCTGAACCCAATTTAATGAAATTTTGTGGATATCCTTGAAATAGCCTCCCATAAATTTTGTCCAAGTTTCGAGTTTCTAAGACCAGGAGTTGTCGAGATATTAATGACAAACGGAACTTTTTCTTGGGAGATCTACTCTCCAACTCCGTGGTTTATCCAAACGGAAAGGATGAAAATCGTTTGTTTCAAACGCCAGATTGAAATAAAACTTTATTTCCGAGTTTAGTACAGGATTTTTGCATTAATTAGTCACTATAGGAAAGCATGAATTGTCTGAAACATGAATTTAAATGGAAAAATCTACCTCCATGGTTCATCTTTCAAAAATTTTCACTCAACGATGAAGAGTATAAAGAAATCAAAATGGCTATTTAATTTCACATTTTATGAGGAAGATTCCATCTTATATCATGTTGTTCGGCAATGGAATGAAATTAAATGTGTTGGTAATATTTATTATTATTTTTTCTATTTGTATAATAAATAAATGGATGCAAAAATATATTTTATAAATGAACGGTTTGATTGTTATTTTAATTATATATATTGCGGACTGCGTACATCACTTTCATTTATTTAAGCAAAGAGGTTTCAAGTTCATATATTGTGTTTAGCTAATAAACTCATATATTGTGTTTACCCAATAAATTCATTTAGCCGATTGTTGAAGCAGAAAAAGAGTAGAACGGGTGTATGTATCCTCTAATACAATTTTAGTGTTTTCATTTAGTATATACAAAAGGGATCAGGATATTTTATTCTTCAGATCTGCAAATTCAGAGCTACGAATTTAGCGGAATATCTCTAAATAACTTGGTAACTTTTCTTAAACTTTATCAAATTAGTGGAAATGTCTCCAAATTGATAAAAATGGCCCAAATCAATCAATGAAATTAAATTTGTTTTTTTAGAATAGAGTACTGAAATGATGTTTTTGTAGCATTTGTCGGTCAGTTCATCCATCCTACTTAGTTACACATTGAAGGAATTTTTTTAATATCACCAAATTGGTAAAAATATTTTTAAATCCATAAAAATATCATGAAATTGATAAAATCGCGCTTACTAAATGAAATTAATTGTGTTCTGTTAGGAGATAGTATTGTGATGATTTTTCGTCAATTTGTCCAAAATGGGACTATCAGTTCTACAGTCCCACTTGGCGATAAATTTGGCGATTTTTTAAGTTATCGCTAAATTGACGAAAATGTCGCCAAACCTTCCATGGAGATTGCATTATTCAGATGATATGATTTCTATCAATTTATTTGAAGGAAATGATATCATGTCGCTTAGCAACGGACCCAATATGTTATGCGGCATACGATTTTTATTAAATCTTTTCCGATTTGAATAATAAAAATATGTATATAAAATAAATTTCATTGACATTGCATTTTGGACTGGAGCAATTACGGTCTTCAGATTTAAACATCATTATTATTGGTATTTTCGGGGACTGTTGATTCAGGGATTATTGATATTTTCAAATTATTATGGAATTGTTTTATTATGACGAAAATTGTTGAAACTCATATATAGTACGTTGTACGAGTAATCTTCTAAAAATGCATGGGTATATCTTCTAATCTACGAGAATATAAGTAGTACAGGTATATTGGCATACATTGGAATCAATTACGACCTTCTGGTATTAAGATTACGGGGATTTTTGATACTTTCAATTTATTACGTCATCTTTTTTATTTTGGCAAATATTTTTGAGACTCATATTGCAATACGGGTAAGCTTCTACTAATACACTGGCATATTTTCTAATCTGCGGCAATATAAGTAGTACGGGGTTGCATATATTGATTCAATTCCTTTTTTTTTATAAATTTGCTTACAAAAGGGGTCAGGATGTTTTATTCTTCAGATCTGCCCGTGAAGATAATTCTGCATAGTGAGAACAGATATTCTTAAACTTCTCTTTATGAGCAATAAATTAAATATTTTAACAGAATTTGCACATGATTGCGAATTATAAGTTTCTTTATATTATATACTCCGTACGAAGAACGGGTATGCTGCTAGTACCTCATATAACTTCCATGAAGAATCTAATACAAAAGTGTGAAGAACGACAGTACCACAAATATAACTCAAACTGAGGAAAAATTTACCTGAGATAAAATATTTTGTTATTATGCAGTTTAGAACATAAAAATATAACCGGAACAGTCTGCTTTAAACGCTAAAATATATTTTTCCTTTAAAATATTCAGTTCGCAAAAGGAAGATGATGCCATGTTACACATGAATAGAAATGCAACAAATAATTACATCAGAAAGGATGTTCCTATAATTAATTTGAAAGGTATATTGTTGCAATCAGAAGCTCTTTAAATTTGTTGCTTTGCAAAATGAAAAAAAATATAGTAAAATAAATTACGAATATTGATCTTACCCTATATTTGCTAAACTAATTAATTATTCATTCCCCCTTACAAAATTAAAATTGATTGTTATGTTAAAATTAAATCGCCATGATATCAACAATAATACAGTTTTATAATAAGTTTTTATATAAAAATCGGTGAAATATAGATTTATATTCTAGTACTAGACTTTTATAATCAAAATAAATCGGTTTTAATATTCACCTGCTTATTTAAAAAGTTGCTGAACATTTTTTTAATGAAAGAGAAGTACAATCACACAATTCATATTCAAATTTCGATTAGTCTTAAAGCATTTTGTGGTAAATGCGCCATTTTTTGTTGCGCCAAAACTTATTTTTTCAGTCAAAATGTTTGGAAAAGCTTATAGAACTATTAAATTACAAATGACTAGCAAAGACTGCGCTTCTACACTTTTAAGAGTAAAAAATACTTAATAAAGACTGCATTTCTGCACTTTTAAAAGTAAAAAATACTTAGTAAAGACTACACTTTTAAGTGTAAAAAGTAATTTTAATATAACATCATCTAAACAATTAAACAGGATATTACAATTAGGCCAGAGCTCTTTACAAAAGACTTTAAGAATTAAGAGTTTCTTTTAATATAACAGCATTTAAGACGTTAAAATAATATACCAATTAAGCCAAAGCGTTTTTTAAGAGTAAAACGTGTTTACTTTCCCTGCAATACATGGTAATGTATAGGGAAAGTACTCTTGTATTTTAATACACGTTTTACACGTTTAACATTCCGAACTACAAATCAATCAATTTTTACTTTTCCTGCAATACATAGTAATGTATAGGAAAAGTATTGGAATCATGTCGAAAATCGCAACTCGAGTTTTCGACGGATCTACACGTTTCGAGACTTCTAGAATACGAAAAAATCATTTTAGCGTGACGTGTGTTGTTGTTGTTGAGACCCAGACCGTCCGACCTACCAGAAAGGTGTAAGGTAACTGCTTGGACGGCCGGGAAGTGCCACCCAATTTAGACCGGAACCCAGTGGGGGAGGCATCCACAGAGACCGTATCTTCCTTCCCCTACCACCAACCTCTCGGAAGGACTTACGGACCCACATGTTTAACGTGATCGTACTCCGCGTGAACACGGGCGTGACGTCTGTGTGTATGTCTGTCTGTGTGTCTGTGTGGCTGTGTGTCTGTCTCTGCAGATTTTGAATCCACTCTAACTAAAAAACTAATGGACCGAATTTCACAAAATTTGGTAAGTAAATTACTTGTGGGCGAGTCTGGTGCTGATTAGTTTTGGGTACGATTCTGAATAAAATAACCCGCCTATTTTTGCGAAATGGCCCGCAAAATCTTGTATCTACTCTAACTGAAAAACTAATGAACCGAATTTCACAAAATTCGGCAGATGAGTCCTTTGTGGGTCACCTGGGTGCTGATTAGATTTTGGTACGATTCGAAACAAATAACCTGTCTTTTTTTGCAAAAGGCCCGCAAAAATCGTCAAAATCTAAACTAAATAACTACGTATGCTGAAATATATCCATTAAAGGCTTGTTTAATACGTAATTTTGAGCGAAAAGAATAAGACCTTAAGAAGAAAATTAGAATAAGACCTTAAGAAAAAGAATAAGACCTTAAGAAAAGAAAGATAAAAGAATAAGATTACACTAGGACTAGCCGTTCTCAAGATATTTTAGTTTTTCGTATTTTCTCTACGCCACCTCTGAAAATAAGTCCGGTTACCGAATGAGAGCGAAAATTGAATTAAAAGTGAAATAAATATAATTAAAATAATGAGAACGTGGATATAAGTCTACAGATAAAGTCATGTGCTGCCCACATCAGATTTTTTTTCTTATAACACTATTTAAGGCGTTAAAATAATATTACAATTAAGCCAGAGTTCTTCTAAGAGTAAAAAGTATTTTTAATATGACAACATTTAGAACTTTAAAATAATATTACTAATAAGTCAGAGCGTTTTGGCCTGACATTTATTTTGCCTCGTGGTTTCTAACTGTGTATAGAAGCTCATGTTTTTCCACTTTTATTGCATTGTCACTGATGAAGAGCTTTATGCGCTCTGGCCTAATTGTAATATAATTTTAACGTCTTAAATTGTGTCATATATAAAACTAAATTTTTCTCTTAAAAGTGTATCTCTTTTTACTTTCCTTATATACATAATGTATAAGGAAAGTATTGTGACGGGGTCGAAAATTCGAATTCGAGTTTTCGACGGGAGAGCACGTTTCAAGCATCCCTGATCTCGAATCAAACATTTTTCAAGTGATGTCTGTGTGTGTGTGTGTGTGTGTGTGTGTGAAAGTATGTGTGTGTGTGTGTGTCAGTGAGTCTGTGGAGACGATAACTGACGAACGAATGGACCGATTTAAACCAAATTTGGTACAAAAATCACAATCCGTAAACGCTGGAAGCCTATTGTTTTTATACGCAATCGAATGTTCGAACCCCCCTAAATTTTCGAATGAAATTTTGAAAAAATCGTCAGAAAATCAAAACCACGAATAAAGTTACGCAAATAGACATTTCTTATGTAATTTCTCGTTAGAAAACGATTGACGTAAATTTTAAAACGCTAACATGAACCGTTCTCGAGATATTGCACATTTTTCATAAAAATTATCAAAAAGTCATATAAAATTAAAAAGAAAATATTTCCTATTGAGAAACATGTTCACTTTTCATATGTAATACCATGCGATAAATTGGATGACATCATTCTCGTGGATCTAGCTCGTTCCATTCATGAAAAAGATACTTTAAGTAATACTTTTGTATTTGAACGCCAATAGTCATTTATCTGCTGTAAGACTAACTTATTTCTTTGTCCATAACGCTTGGCGAGATTTTGGCGACGAATTTGGTGGAATGTCGCCAACTTGGCGACTTTTTGAAATATTGCCAAATTAACGAAAATCTCGCCAAATGGATAAAAATGACGCTAAATCAATAAAAATGACGACTAATTGTCGAAAAATCAATATCTTGGTAAAAATATTAGTATCGACTATAAGAAAACCTATTTGTTTTTACTGTAAAAGTAGTAAATTCATTACATTATATAAGAAAAGTCATGTGGTGCCCACATCAGATTTTTTCTTTATTGTTTATATATTTTTTTATCGTTTTAGCTTTATATATATGGACAACGATGCATATTTGCGTCTTAAAATTATATGTGTATTGAATATTCATTTCATTTTACATATCAAAACTATTTTAGAATTTTTTTTCCATTTCTGAAAGAAAATACTTGAAATGTTTAAGGTCTTCCTTGGAACAATCTCACTGAAGAAGGAGGGGCCCCGATTATTTTCCGGTGAAAATAATCGTATTCAACTTTATTTAATAATTTTATTTTTTATATATCGTCTCTAAAAATTACTTGAGAGATATACGCGTATATACATCATTGGTTGATCTATCTAATGGTGTATATGTAAGCCTGTTAAATATTACACAAACTGCACAACATATAAAGGCATTACAATTAGAAATACAGACATTGTATTTGTATGTTACTTTACTTTTATATATACTATATAAAAGTATACTTTACTTTTATATATACTACGGGTAAAGCTCGAACTTGGATAATCCTAGGTTTATCCAACGCTATTTGAGTAATCTCAGGTTTATCAAACACTGCTTAGGAAAACCCAGATTAAACCAACCCTGCTCGGATTATATATATATATATATATATATATATATATATATATATACATATACTGCATATTGAAGGGAAAATAGTAATAAAGACATTATACATTTTAATCAAAATATCGGTAGAGAATGATTTACCATTTAATAACTCTGCAAAAAGAAATACATTTAGTTTAAAGATTGAAAACACTAGAACATTAAATTTTTACTTAACATTCATATAAAACTTTAAATACTGTAGTGCTTTTTATCTGTTTTACCCTCATACATATTTTATTTAAATAAACATGTTAAAGTTTTAGTGATTTTCATCTGTTTAACTTGTGAACGTGTCGCAATACTTAAATTTGTTTAAATAAAACTTTTAATGTTCAAGTACTTTTTATATATTTAACCCATGAAAATGTCGTCAAACTTACTTTATTTACATTTATTTTAGTTTACTATCAATTAAGAAGATTGTGAATCCTTATACAGTAAAAATGTGCACTCATTTACCTTGTGGGAATCATTATGTACTAATTGAGCGATAAGAAGCATAAATTTTTCATGTAACATAAATAATTCAACAAGACAACTTTATGTATAATCATGTGTTTGAAAGTATACATGCTACATGTCATACTACAGTCACAGTCAAAGTATTTTTCATAATAATCAATTCCATTCCCAGTTTACCAATAGATAATTACAAACTGCTGAGTTCCTACCTTTGTTTACAATATTACATTATTCAGCTGCTGTTTAAATATTAACCATTTCCAAGGTACATCCGGCGATAATAACATCCTATGTTTTCGTTTAGCATATGTGCATTTTAATGGCATTTTGCGAGTGTTTACACTGTTTTTCGCGTTTGGAGCAATACAAGGCTACTTACTTAGTCCAACCAGGAAAATGTCTAATGAAGTTGTAGCCATATTGAGTGGATAATTGGGCAGAGTTAGCAAGCACCCATTTGCGTGATGACATGCATTTTGTCGTGTTGAAACCGTGCCAAATTTATTTGAATGAACTTATTTTTGACTTTTGTTCGGTATGTCTTGCTCGTTATATTACAGGCATTTATTTCAGAGATTCATAAGCAATGTTTCTTTATTGGCAAGGTTTTTTTTTTCGTATTGTTACCCGCTTTCTTTTAACTTCATGTGATGGATTTTTGTTAAAAAGTTTGATACAATTATTTTTCACCGAAATTTGGCGACCATGGTGAATTATTACCATAGTTGAGTTTAACAATTTTATGGACAGGTGCGTTTTGTATGGGGGGAAATAGGGTTTCGTTAATTAAATGACAATTTTGTGTAAAATAAAATTTAAAAGTGACAGATTTTAATAAAGTTTTAAAAACAAAAAGTTGAAAAAAATATTTAATCTTTATATCCAATTTTTTAACGCCCTTAAAGTATAAATTATTTTTTTTCCTTATTGATAACTTTAACAATTTAGCTCTAAAGAATAAAATTGGGCGGTTTTGAATAATTTCCATTATATTAACTGTTGAAATGTATATATATTCAGAATGCAGATAGTCAGTTAAATTTGCCAAATTAAATAAAAGGTGGTTGATTACATGTAAATTTTAACAGTTTTAATGCATTGAAAATTGCACTCAACGGTCCATTTTGAAACTTGTGAGCTATATTGTTAAAATTTTCAAGTGAAACATTTTATTTTCCACGTTTTAGGGCGGTTTAAAAAGTGGATATTTTAAAAATATTTCTTTTTACTTTCTTATATGTGATACTGTGAGAATAAAAGCCAATACAAGTAAAATCCATTAGAAATAAAAGCCATTATAAATAAAAAGGCATTATATTGTCTATAGATACAAGGAGACAGGATGGGACCGAAACCCAGACATGAAGACGTCAGTTTGCCTTCAGGGCGCACAGTAATTTTAGGGCTTAGATGTTAAATTATGATCTCGTAACACTTGCGCTTTATGACGCAAACAAGGCTTGAATGCAAGAGGAGATCCAATGGAGCTTAACATAAGCTCCTCCCACAGGACTTAAACCTATGGAAAAACGTGTTGGCAAGGCCGATGAGAAGAAATGGAAAACACACAAAGTACATCTTACAACAGTTTGTGCACATGATGTTTGCTCTTGTTGATTAAAACGGTGGCGCGATAACGAATGTTGCGCAAATCGAGTGTGCAGTATCGTGAACATGTAGGACCAAATGTTCCTAAAAAGTGTGGTGGGCAGAGTGTCAGTAGAACTTTCCAATACGACTTGACAAAGTGTCCAGGCCCAACAATGTGCATCAAAGATGACTCAGGTAACATTTTGCCTATAATGGTTGAGGAAGTAGTTTGAAAGCTGACCATTAGTCAGTAGCTACTTTACTAAATTAATAATATTCACAAACTGTCTCACAAAAGAACCAGATCTAGGCAAAATACTTACCTGTAACTATTATGTTAATAACTGATGAATTTCGTAGATGATAATGATAAAGTTAATATTGAGCCCATTTAGTGGAATAATAATAATAATGCTTTAATAAATTTTAATTTTCCAAAATTGTGTCTCGTTTTTTGTGTAAATTATATTTTATGTCCATTAATCAAATTGGTTTTCAGGAACACATAATTAACTATGGTGGGTTTTCACTTCGGCAATGTAAAAAATTTACAATTAGCGTTCATGTTTGACAATAGCTATGTTGAAAGTAAGTATTAATAAAGTTAACATAACCAAATATTATTTTTTATACGCCACATTATACCAGTGAGCGGAGAAAATATTCTTTAACAAAACATTTTTCGATTTTGCGGGGTGTGATGTTTACATCTAAGTGCGGATCTAATAATTCTAGAACAAATACGTCTTTAGTTACAGTAATTAAGTAGAAACTGGACTAAAATAGATTTTTTGTATTTTTCATGATTGGAATTCAAATTATTCGAAATGTAAGATTTTAATTTCATTAATTGCAATAGAATCTAATAATAATTCCTTTAATTATAGAAACATTATATGGGTGGGGAATGAAAATTTGAACTATGGGATGGATGTTAATGGGAATACAGTTTAAATTAACACAGACAGTGGTGGTGAAATTGATGATCTGGAATATGGGGTAAAAAATGCACATATAATAATAACAATTACATTATTCATTATTTTTGGTAATATATGTTTCACCAATTTTTGCTCAAAATTAAATATGACGTGGATAATCATTTTTGTTAAAATAAATTTGGCCTAATAGAGTTAAACTTCCTCCAAGATTTCCAAGTATTAATATTTGAAGAGCCAGGAATACTGGAATTAGCACCATAAAAATATGAAAATACCGGTTTTTCCCTTTGATCCGGTATGACGCACTCCCCAACTTCTGATAAGTCTCAGACAATTGGCAACATAGATCTGACCAAACATGGCGGAACATATCTATTTAATCTGGAATTTTTTGTGCCAGCTCCTCCATAATTTCCACGTCCTCCCCATCCATTCCCTCGGTGTTATAGTACAATCGCATATTCGTGAGCATATCAGGGGGTGCGTGCTTGTCTGTTGTACTGACGGTGCAAAAATAGAACTAAAAAACAAAAGGAACGTAATAATAATTGAGCGAAAACTAGCAACAATGTGCACATACTACTTCCTAAGTACAATGTCAGGTTTTTATTGAGTTGGGGACATTATGGTTAAAGTGATACTTTACCTCGTTAAATATTGAAGAAACGATGATATTATTGTCTTTAATAGAGCACTTAAGGTGTGCTTGGATTATTTCTTATGAGAGTAATTGAATAGTCTTATGGATGAATACCCCACATTTCAGCCTAATTTCGCTTTTATTTTTGAGACGATATGTGACGGATTTTTAATGTATTTTATTACTCTATGCATACTTCATGGTTTGAAATTAAAAATAAAACTACAGTTTGGCTCCACTCGAATTTCTCATATAAGAATCCATTTTTAGTAGCGTTTATTTTTAAATTGTACAAAAATATGTTTCAAAAATCGATATCATGGGTCCCAATGATTACAATTATAGCGTGTTACCCTCACTTTAAAGGGCTTGAAAAAATCTTTCGATTGGTATCATACTTGACAATGTACCCCTCGGGAGGAGTTGTTGTTGTTGTTGTTGTGACCCAGACCGTCCGATCCACAAGAAAGCTGTAAGGTAACTGCCCTCGGAGAGAGTTGTTGTTGTTGAAACCCAGACCGTCCGACCTACCAGAAAGGTGTAAGGTAACTGTTTGGACGGTCGGGAAGTGCCACCCAATTTAGACCGGAACCCAGTGGGGGAGGCATCCACAGGAACCGTACCCTCCTTCCCCTACCACCAACCTCTCGGAAGGACTTTCGGACCCACATGTTTAACGTGATCGTACTCCGCATGAACACGGCGGCAGTTTTGGCAGTGGCTGGAATCGAACCCGGGCCTACCGAGTGCAACTCCAGCGCGCTAACCAATGGGCTACCGCGCCCCCGCCCTCGGAGAGAGTGTAACTCCCCCTCGAAAGGGCTAATGACATCACAAACTAAAAATTGTATCGCGATTATTTTTCACAAAAATGATTGAAAATTAAAAGTATCGTGATCATTGAGCCTTAAGTAAGTTATTTTATTCAAGATTATGTTAAATTTTATCCCATGCTGCCATGTTAAGAAATCTGATGTGGGCAGCACATGACTTTCCTTATATAATGCAATGAATTTACTACTTTTACAGTAAAAAAAATGGATTATTATTATAGTAGAGAATTATTATTAGCAAAAGCTATGAAATTGCACAAATATTATAAAGACAAAACTATATGATGCGTAAAAAATAGCGTCTAATGAGACTGGTCTTATTTGTTTTGCCATCAAAAACTATGTATAACAAACGTTTTCAATTAAGTATGTTTTTCCTTTAAAAGCAGTTTTTGCCAATTTTCGCAGCCTATTTAAAAAAAAATCTGATGTGGACAGCACATGACTTTCCTTATATAATGCAGATAATTTAATACTTTAACAGTAAAAAAAAAGTAGATTATTTCTATAGTAGATATATATATTCTTTCCAAGATGTTGAATTTTCGTCAATGAGTCGTCATTTTCATTGATTTAGCTTCTTTTGTATCCATTTGGCGAGTTTTTCGTTAATTTAGCAACATTGAAGAAAGTTGCCAAATTGGCGACATCCCACCAAATTCGTCGCCAAAATCTCGCCAAGCGTTATGGTTGGAGAAATAAGTTATTCTTATAGCAGATAAATGACTATTCGCGTTCAAATACAAAAGTATTACTCAAAGCATATTTTTTCAAAAATGAAACGAGCTAGATCCTCGAGAATGATGTCACAAATCTATTGCATGGTATTACATATGAAGAGTAAACATGTTTCTCAGTAGGCAATATTTATTTTTTATTTTATATGATTTTTTGATAACTTTTTGAAAAATATGCAATATCTCGAGAACGGTTCATGTTAGCGTTCTAAAATTTATGTCAATCGTTTTCTAAGGCAAAATTGCATAATAAATGTCTATTTACTTAACTTTACTAAAGGTTTTGATTTTTGATGTTTTTTTCAGAATTTGACTCGAAAATTTAGGAGGTTCTCAACATTCGATTGCGTTTAAAAACAATAGTTTTCCAGTATTCACGGATTGTTATTTTTGTACCATGTTTCATTCAAATCGCTTCATTTGTTCGTGAGATATCGTCTCCACAGACTCACTTACATACACATACACACACACACACACACACACACACACAGACATCACTTCAAAAATGTTCGATTCGTGATCAGAGATGCTTAAACGTGCTCTCTCGTCAAAAACTCGAATTCGAATTTTCGACCCCGTCACAATACTTTCCTTATACATTATTGTATATAAGGAAATTAAAAGTAAAAAATTTCAAATAAATTTCGAAGTTTTCGCTCGAATTAAAAAAATATATATCTATTTCAAGATGTTACAACAAAGCTGGATGTAAAGTTTATTGATAATCCATTAATATTTGTGGCCACTATCATCTGCACATGAAATCGACCACCGACATACAGACAGACAAAGAGACGGACATCCTTCCAAAAATAGTCAAAATCTGTTTAAGAGTTCTTGAAACATGTATTGGCATAAAATTCTGGAAATTGAAAATTTTCGTGAAAACAAAATTTATCAATACTACTTATGGGAAAGTAAAAATTGATATGTACATCACATGACTTTTCACCTGTGATGTATCTATCCTTTCGACATATTTAGAAAATATTTTTTCATTATAAAAAATTATAATTAAATACTTTATATATATGCGTGTGGAAAATCAAAATCAACATTACACATGTATTGATTTAATAGTAAGTGAAATAGGTAAAATATTTAAAATTAAGTTAAATAACTCAAATAGAATAAGTAAAATAAGTGGGCGACATAGTTGGTTTGAATGAAAACATAAAATTCACGTGAATGGAATGAACTAAATCCTTAATAATGAATCTAAGAAACTTGTACCATAATACTGTAAATAGATAGCTAGCTTTTTAATATATTTTATATTTATAATATTAAAACCTGAAAAGCCATGTTTATCTGTATGTGTGTCTAGTCGAGTCTACTGCTTCTACTTGACCCAAAAGCTCGTGTTTTTACTTTCCTTATATACATATAATGTGTGTGTGTGTCAGTGAGTCTGTGGAGGCGATAACAGACGAACGAATGGACCGATTCGAACAAAATTTGGTACAAAAATTACAATCCAGGAATACTGGAAGTCTATTGGTTTTATATGCAATCCGATGTTTAGAACCCCCCTAAATTTTCGAGTGAAAATTTGAAAAATCATAAAAAAATTAGAATCTTTTTCTATTTCGATGACGTCATTTGAATCAAGATCGGTTTTTTCGATAAGTTTTGAATTTTTAAATGTAATTAATTATTGCAGTACTGCGATAATTTTAAAAATATTACCACTGAATGTATCGAATTTTAGAGACATTCAAATGAAATCAGAGTTGGAAAGAGTTTCATAATGAATGATGTATGCATGATTCATCTTTCTTGTTTAGTTATATACAGGTATGTGATCGCAGTATGTAAAAATGTACGTATACACATATTTAAAATAATTAAATTAGCTTTTATGGTATAATATATTATTAATCAGATGCATTTAAATATACTTTTCAGAATTTTTAAAGTTTGGTAGGTAAGCAATTACATTTGGACCATCTGCATTTCCATTTAAACCTAAAACTTCGATTTTTGTAAATAACTTGCATGAAACGGAAACCTTTTCAAGACGGAATATTATTCCTATCTTCTGAAATTCCATTTAATGCAGATTAGGCTGTATTTTCTTATCAATTACGTTATAAAAATACTGAGAAAGTATGCCTGGGATACTGAATTTCGTGATTTTGGCATTGGATGCTTTATCGGGTTCTGAGTCGTATTATTTAAATAAATTTTAGAATTTATTTTAAACAAATCTTACTGAAAAAGCAATAATATGCCTCTCTGCCCTTACTATTTAGCCTCCATTTAAAACGCAGATGCTTCTTAAAGTTAAAGTCAGTTTAATCTTTTATGTTACCTTTAATATGTTTTGTGTGTGCAGCAAATTCCCAGTTTGAGTTTGTTTGGAATTTCGAATCTCATTTGACTTTAAGATTCCCGCCATTTTGCCGTACTTAGAATTCCTTTGCTTCTGTTTGAGCCTTTAAGAAATATATACGGCCATCCCTGATAGGCTTTAGATGTGCTTTGGAGTGGTGATAATAATATTTCCAGTTCAAGTTTTTGAACGAAATAAAAAATGTAACTTAAAATAACCTAATTTATTTTACATTTTGTAAAATAAATTGCAGGCATTACATTTACATTTTGTAATATAAGTTACAAACTGTCAAGCAGAGTAAATATTATTTTTGTAAATAATTTATTCGTGGCAAAAAAATTGTCATTAGTTTTTGTGAATTTTCTTCCTTTGAAACATCTATATTTACTTTCCCTCCAATACATGGTAATGTATAAGGAAAGTATTGGAATCATGCCGAAAATCGCAACTCAAGTTTTCGACGGATCTACACGTTTCGAGACCTCTAGAATACGGAAAATCTATTTTCAGCGTGACGTCTGTGTGTGTCTGTCTGTCTGTCTGTCTGTCTGTCTGTCTGTCTGTGCAGATTATGTATCCACTCTAACTAAGAAACTGATGCAGCGAATTTTATAAAATTTGGTAGGTAAGTCACTTGTGGGCGAATCTGGTGCTGATTAGTTTTGGGTACGATTCGGGATAAAAGAACCCGCCTTTTTTTGCGAAATGGCCCGCAAAAGATTTTATCCACTCCGGATGAAAAACTAATGGACCAAATTTCACAAAATTATGTAGCTAAATCAGTTGTGGGTCACTCTGGTGCTGATTAGATTTTGGTACGATTCGGAAAACATAACCTGCCTTTTTTTGCAAAATGACCGGCAAAAATCGCCAAAATGTAAAATAAAAAACTACGTATGCACAAATATATCCATTACATGCTTGTTTAATACGTAATTTTTAACGAAGAAAAGAATAAGACCAACCCCATTACACTAGGACCAGCCGTTCTCGAGATATATTAGTTTTTTTTCGTATTTTCTCCACGCCACCTTTGAAAATAAGTCCAGTTGTCAAATGAGAACGAAAATTGAATTAAAAGTGAATTAAATTTTATTAAAATAAAGAGAACATGAATATAAGTCTGCAGGGAAAGTCATGTGCGTTCCACATCAGATTTTTTAGTTAGTGCTATAGTTAGAGACCAGATAGATGCTGACTGATTTGGATTTATCATCGAATTCCGGTTGAGAATAGAGTGGTGGAAGATTCACTAATGATTTTCACTTCCACTTCTATTTGAATTTCTGGTCCAACTAATGTCATTTTTATTTCTCATTTTAGCATAGTATAGCGAAAGTATTGTTTTCACGAAATTTTTAAAATTTGAGATTTAAATTCCAATATATGTTTTAGGACCTCCTGAACATGTTTTGGCTATTTGTGGAGTGATACCCGTTTGTCTGTCTGTATGTGTGTGTGTGTCTGTGGTCAATTTCTTTTTCACGGAGGCAAATATTAATGGGTTTTCGTGAAACTTTATATCCGGCTTTGTTATTCCGGCATTTCTAGAACTAGATAGAGTTTTGTAATTCGAGCGAAAACTTCGAAGTTTATTAAAATTTTATAATTCGTAGCATGGCAGTTTTTATTAGCATGACAACTTATTTATGGCTCAATGATCACAGACCTTAATAGTTTCAATCATTGTTGTGATAAATAACCGCGATACATTTATTTTTGTTCTTAACGACATTACCCCTGCTCGAGGGGCGGTAAAAATTACCCCCCCCCCCTCCGATACATTTTCAAGTATGGTATCAATCGAAGGATTTTTTCAATACCTTTAAAGAGACGGGTAACCCATGATATCGCTTTATCAAACTTTTCCATGTAAAATTTGAAAATTAAAAAACTGGAATCTTGTATGAGAAAGTCGAGTTGAGCTACACTCTAGTTAATTTCAAAGATATATTTTTTAAACTTGGCTATAGATAGAGCTTAAATTATAACTGACATGGATTCAGTATATATTCCGAAGGCTGTAGAAGGTTCAGTAAAAATATTAATTTCCGGTTTTCTTTCCGCTTCCAATTCAAATTGAAAGTGGAAAAATCATCACAATTATCACAATAGTAACAAGAGAATCACAATTAAGGCAAGAGCAACAAGAACATCACAATTAAGACAATACCAATAAGAACATCACAATTAATACAAGAGCAAGAAAAGCATCAGAATTAAGGCAAGAGCACCAGAACACCAAAATGAAGTCAAGGACAATAAGAACATCACAATTAAGACAAGAGCAACAAGCGCGTCACAATTAAGACAAGCGCAACAAGAGTATCACAATTATGACAAGAGCAACAGAACATCACAATTAAGACACGGGCAACAAGCGCATCACATTTAAGACAAGAGCAACAAGAGCATCACAATTATGACAAGAGCAACAGAACATCACAATTAAGACACGGGCAACAAGCGCATCACATTTAAGACAAGAGCAACAAGAGCATCACAATTATGACAAGAGCAACAGAACATCACAATTAAGACACGGGCAACAAGCGCATCACATTTAAGACAAGAGCAACAAGAGCATCGCAATTATGACAAGAGCAACAGAACATCACAATTAAGACACGGGCAACAAGCGCATCACATTTAAGACAAGAGCAACAAGAGCATCACAATTATGACAAGAGCAACAGAACATCACAATTAAGACACGGGCAACAAGCGCATCACATTTAAGACAAGAGCAACAAGAGCATCACAATTATGACAAGAGCAACAGAACATCACAATTAAGACACGGGCAACAAGCGCATCACATTTAAGACAAGAGCAACAAGAGCATCACAATTATGACAAGAGCAACAGAACATCACAATTAAGACACGGGCAACAAGCGCATCACATTTAAGACAAGAGCAACAAGAGCATCACAATTATGACAAGAGCAACAGAACATCACAATTAAGACACGGGCAACAAGCGCATCACATTTAAGACAAGAGCAACAAGAGCATCACAATTATGACAAGAGCAACAGAACATCACAATTAAGACACGGGCAACAAGCGCATCACATTTAAGACAAGAGCAACAAGAGCATCACAATTATGACAAGAGAAACAGAACATCACAATTAAGACACGGGCAACAAGCGCATCACATTTAAGACAAGAGCAACAAGAGCATCACAATTATGACAAGAGCAACAGAACATCACAATTAAGACACGGGCAACAAGCGCATCACATTTAAGACAAGAGCAACAAGAGCATCACAATTATGACAAGAGCAACAGAACATCACAATTAAGACACGGGCAACAAGCGCATCACATTTAAGACAAGAGCAACAAGAGCATCACAATTATGACAAGAGCAACAGAACATCACAATTAAGACACGGGCAACAAGCGCATCACATTTAAGACAAGAGCAACAAGAGCATCACAATTATGACAAGAGCAACAGAACATCACAATTAAGACACGGGCAACAAGCGCGTCACATTTAAGACAAGAGCAACAAGAGCATCACAATTATGACAAGAGCAACAGAACATCACAATTAAGACACGGGCAACAAGAGCATCACAATTATGACAAGAGCAACAGAACATCACAATTAAGACACGGGCAACAAGCGCATCACATTTAAGACAAGAGCAACAAGAGCATCACAATTATGACAAGAGCAACAGAACATCACAATTAAGACACGGGCAACAAGCGCATCACAATTAAGACAAGCGCAACAAGAGCATCACAATTATGACAAGAGCAACAGAACATCACAATTAAGACACTGGCAACAAGCGCATCACATTTAAGACAAGAGCAACAAGAGCATCACAATTATGACAAGAGCAACAGAACATCACAATTAAGACACGGGCAACAAGCGCATCACAATTAAGACAAGCGCAACAAGAGCATCACAATTATGACAAGAGCAACAGAACATCACAATTAAGACACGGGCAACAAGCGCATCACATTTAAGACAAGAGCAACAAGAGCATCACAATTATGACAAGAGCAACAGAACATCACAATTAAGACACGGGCAACAAGCGCATCACATTTAAGACAAGAGCAACAAGAGCATCACAATTATGACAAGAGCAACAGAACATCACAATTAAGACACGGGCAACAAGCGCATCACATTTAAGACAAGAGCATCACAATTATGACAAGAGCAACAGAACATCACAATTAAGACACGGGCAACAAGCGCATCACATTTAAGACAAGAGCAACAAGAGCATCACAATTATGACAAGAGCAACAGAACATCACAATTAAGACATGGGTAACAAGAACTTAAGACTAGAGCAACAAGGCCATCATAATTAAGTTTCTTGCATTCTCAACTTTTTTACACCAATGCAGGAAGAAATATTTTTGAAGTATAGGGCACACACCCAACTTCTTTACACCAATGCAGAAAGAAATATTTTTGAAGTACAGGGTAGAGTTGAGATTATTATGATTACTTGCACGATTTTATTCTTTATGTTTAATGCAAACGGCGATATTTTCTAAAGTCGTTGTTTATTTCACCTTTTATGTCGTCTTTAATGCGTTATGTGTATGCGGAATGCTCCAAGTTTTGAATTGTTTTGGAATTTTGAGGTTCATTTGACTTTCAGATGTCCGCCATTCTGTAGTACTTGGAATTCTTTACAGCGTTTTGTTTTCTATATCTGGATGTCAGTTATCATTTATAGCTGTAATAAATTTAGTTTTAGTTCACTTTGTAAAGGGAACTGAGAGAAACTAGTTGATTAAAATCTAAACTTTGAGTGCTTCATATCAATAATTCAGAAACATTTTAATTTTTGCATTTCAAGCCAGTTGTAGGCTTTATTAAACTGTCTTATATTGTGTAATGAAGTATTTACAGAATATTACAGTAATCAGTTTGAATATGTTTTGTATGGGGAACATATTTAAATTTTTAAGTATTTTGACATTGTAGATTATAAACATTCAATATATCAAGAATGGCTCATAATATAGTTGTGTGCATAAATCCATGACAGATAAGTAAACCGAAAAACTTTATTTATATTACAACAAATGTTAACAGAATTATATTTTACATTTTTGTGATTTAACAGAATCTTTAAAAAATTGAAGAAGCTCTAATCTGAGCAGGCCTCTTTCGTTTCGTCATTATAATTATTGTTGAAACCCAGACCGTCCGACCTACCAGAAAGGTGTAAGGTAACAATTATAATTATTGTGTCACATTTTACATTGTTTGATCAATATATTCTAGAAGTTCAGTACTATATGTGAAATTTCAAATGTCTAAAGGACGGTTCGTGATAACATCACAATGGTGTACACTTATTTTCAAATAACAAGTACGTCAAAAACATTCACTCATATAATACATAATGCGAATACACACACACACACACACACACAAATATATATATATATATATTATATACATACCAATACATATATATATCAACCCAACTAGTGCTTTATACCTCCCCAAGGCAATTAATGATTGAAAATCGTATTTATGATAAATCTTTATGATTATCAGATACACGTAGTTAATATCAATATCATTATACAGATCTCTAAAATCGAAACTATTATATGCCATATAACTTGGAATATCTTTTATTTTATTAATAGCTTCGTAGCTGTTAGTATTGAAGTAAGCTCTTTGTTTTTTAGTTTTTCTATAACATGTTTTAATATAAATAGTAACTTTTAATTTGCAATTGTTAAATAAGATCGAAATCCTACCGGACGAAATTTAATGGGTTTCTTATATAATTTGGCGATCATAGTGAAGTAGGGGAATCTTATTCCTCCTATACTAATACCTGATGTTTTATGCATAGCTTTTATTCTGTTTCAATCTCTGTTCTTGAACTGTTTGCAGTGGCGGCTCGTGAGCGACATGTAGAGGGAGGCGCTCATCTATGTATTTATGCCTATATATATGTTAGTAATATATACATATATATATATATATATATATATATATATATATATATATATATATATATATATATATATATATATTATTTATATATATATTATATATATGTATATATATGTATATATAAAGCATATGTATATACATATACGTATTTTGGGCATAGCAACGGGAGTATTAAAATATAAACGACGGATGTATTAAGTAAAATAACGTACCTCCCACCTGCTCGCTCGTTCATAAAAAGCCTGAACACATGGAACGTATCTTTCCTAGTGAAAAACATTACATAGTCCTAATTTAAGTAAAATTGTAGGGGCTAGTTAAACTAAAAATTATGCTCAGGGAGTTGACTAAAAAATATGCATATTCTGGCAATACGTACTGATGGTTCAGACACTATAGCCACCCGTAAAATCAAAATCGGTGGATTAGGAGGCGAGATAGAAAATTGGGGGGGGGTAACCAAAGTAAGAGTTACGCTCGGAGATTTGCCATATTAAAGTTGCATATCCAGGTGACATGTACAAATGGTTGAGAAACTCACTACAGCGACAAGCCGAACCAAAATCGCTCAATTAGAAGCAGATATGTAAAATTCAGGGGACTAGTTAAACTAAAAGTTATACCCAGGGGTTGACACAAAAATATGTGTATCCAATTGAAATGTACAAATGTTGCTCAGACTATATAGTCACCAGCAGAATCAAAATCGCTCAATTAGAAATTGAAATGTAAAATTATCGGGACTAGTTAAACTAAAAGTTAAGCCCAGGGGTTGACGCAAAAAACGTATGTATTTTATATCCATCAAATATGTATATCAAGTTAATATGTACATGTGGGTCAGAGACTATAGCCACCATCTGAATCAAAATCGCTTTATTAAGAGTCGAGATGGCTAAGTGTGTGTGTGTGTGGGGGGGGGGGTGCTATTTGAAGTAAAAGTTACGCTCAAAGATTTATCACTATAAAGATGCAGATCCAGGTGACATGTGCTAATGGTGCAGACACTATAGCCATCAGTAAAATCAAAATCGCTCAATTAAGAGGTGAGGTGGGAAATTGGAGGAGGGGGGGGGCGTAACTGAAGTAAAAGTTAATCTCAGGGATTTCTCACAAAGATGCATATCCAGGTGACATGTACAAATGGTGCAGAGGCTATAGCCACTAGCAGAACCAAAATCTCTCAGTTAGGAAACGAGATGTAAAATTGAGGGAGCTAAGCTAAAAGTTACGTCCAGGGGCTTGGCACAAAATATGTATTTAGGTGACACGTACAGATGGTGGAGAGACTATAACCATGATTAGAATCAAACTCGCTGAATTAGAAGGCGAGATAAGAAATTTGGGGGCTACTTCAATTTAAATATAAGCCTAAGGCCAATATTATAAGTCTAGAGCCAATTTGGGGGCTACCAATATAGTCGCCAGCGGTCGGGCCAAAATTTCCAGAAAAACGACGTCAGATAAAAGGATCATGTTGAAAATTTAACTTTTAAGTTTTTTAACAAATACTTAGAATTTCATTAATTTTTAGGCATTTTTTAATGTTAAATAGCTGAAAAAGTAAGACAGCTGGGTAAGTCAACTCAAACTAAATGTCCGAAACAACACATTTATGAAAGTGTCACTAAAAATAGCCTATATGTCACAGTGTGCCAAAAATTGGAAACTCGTGACGTTTAAAGAATTATTTTGAAGTCAAACATATTGAAATTCGTCACCAGCAGATCAACCAGAGCATAGAAATAAATCCCTTCCGGAAGAACAGAACAACAGACAAACTACATCAGAAATGACGAAATGCAAAACAACTTCAATAATTAAGACAGCTGGGTGGGACAAACGATCCCTCAAACTGAGTGTCCTAAACAAGACACTTTATTCACGATGGCCAAAAACCCCTAAAATATCATACCCCCCCCCTTCCCATCACCACACACGTACACTTAATTCTCTCATTTATTCAAATGTTTATTTAAACTTCCAAATTTATAACAAAGACGAGAATGAGAACAAACACATTCTTAAATGTAGAAAATTGAAGCCAAATTAGCGAAACTGAGCCAATTTGAGTAGACACCATCTGAATCATCCTGTCGCTACACTTGAAAATTCTGACCGTGGTAAACTCGCTGGCGCGACCTACCAGAAAGGTGCAAGGTAACTATTTGGACGGCCAGGAAGTGTCACCCAATTTAGACCGAAACCCAGTGGGGGAAGCATCCACAGGGACAGTACCCTCCTTCCCCTCCCACCAACCTCTCGGAAGGACTTACGGACCCACATGTTTAACGCGATCGTACTCCGCGTGAACACGGCTGCAGTTTTGGCAGTGGCGGGAGTCGATCCCGGGCCTGCCGAGTGCAATTCCTACGCGCTAACCACTGGGCTACCACACCCTCCGCGACAATCTCCATAACTATATTTTTATTCACCAAATTTAGACTGGAAACCAGTGGGGGAGGCATCCACAGGGACCGCACCTTCCTTCCCCTATCACCAACCTCTCAGAACGACTTACAGACCCACATGTTTAACGTGATCGTACTCCGCGTGAACACGGCGACAGTTTTGACAGTGGCGGGAATCGAACCCGGGTCTACCGAGTGCAGTTCCCGCGTGCTAACTTCCAGAGCGCTAATTTAAATTTTATAATAACAATATTTATAATACGCTCTTAATTCCATCATCCTCATTCCATCGTTCCATCGTTCCATCATTTAAAATACCCATAAAATTAAAACATCCATCGTTACATCATTTAAAATATCCATTTAAAATATAAATTAAAATATCTATATCCGGATGTATACAATACATCACCACAATTCAATCCACCATAATTCAATCATTTAAATTTTATAACGACCATTTGCTAAGCTCTTAATTCTCGATACATTTTCGTTTTTTTTAGCCGAAAGTTACTGTTGTTTAACCTCCCCTCCTCCATCGATGCACGATCTCCATGGAAACGGCTGCGCGCGCAGAGTAAATGGGAAGTTGGAACTCTTGGGTGTAAAGTCACCGAAAACATTAGTTCATTAAAATCGGGATCCTGCGGCTATTTATAATTATTTCTTGACCAGATTGGGCTTGTAAGGAAGCCTGATGTTTGAGCTTTCTAAAAATGTAAATTTTTAGTCGAAAATCTCGCTACTTTTTCGGATGCGCGGATTTAAAATCGAAAGTTTGTTTTTATGAGCCTAAAGTGACTTTTATTTTAAAATCTTTAAAAAATATTAGAATTTGTCCTTGAGATTTCAAATCGATATATTTTTACTCGAAATTGTCTGCTCTTTCCGGTCGTGTGATTTGTTTTCTTTTTCTTCTACGTCTGGATGGTGGAGAAAAAGGGGGGAAAAACTGCCAAAATCGCATAAAACATTAAATAACAAAAAATAATTAAAATTTTAATAATCGGTTTTGACGTGTCCCCTTCCCATCCCCACTCGGGGTGTCCGATTGCCAAATTTCGTAGCTCTCCGACGCGGGGTCGCTGAACCTATAGTGTATAAGACACACAGACATTGCCTTTTATTATTTAAGATATATATATATATATATATATATATATATATATATATATATATATATACATTTAATAAAAAGTATATGTATCTAATATTGCACTACTAATGTAAAAACATATGCACTAATGCAAACAGGATGCACCTGTGCAAAAAGACTGCACCAATAAGTGCACCAATATAAAAAGTGTGTAAAAATGCAAAAATAGTGCATTACTGCAAAATCAGTGTGTTTTATGAGAAGTGCGAAATCGATGTTTTTACATATATCACAGTGATTGTTCTACAAAACTTTTTAGTATATAAGTACAGTAAATATACTTAAAGTATAAGAAATTTTTATTCATAGAATGCGCCTTTTGGCATTCCTAAATAAAAGGTCTTTCTACCAGTGCTTATTTTTTTGTTCCTTAACATGGAATATCCGATACCTGCAATGACAGCAATAAAATTTTCTTGTGCCACAAGTTTGGGACCCTCCATCGGAACTTATAAATTCAGTTCTACAGTGTAATTATATTTAATATTTTAAAAATTTAACTCAAGTTACATAGGATTTCAACAGCGAGTTCATAGTCATAGAATCAACTTGCTGGGAACGTTACCAATCTTCATATTACACTCAGGGTTGTCTCGTATAGCCTAAGCTCTATGGTAAGCAATCAATCCTACCATACAGCTGTCTTCAAATTCCAACCCCGAATTCAATAGTAGTTTTCATAAAATTGTGGCACACAACACATTTTTATATTACCATTCTAGATACTGGACTTTTCATGCTGACGAACTGATAATATGCATGAAACATATGCATGGATGCTGTTACTTGCACCCGATGCTCAATTTTAACTATGGAAACACCCACTATAGTCTAGCTTGGCAGAATAATTGAAATATAATCAAGATTGGTATCACGTCTGCATTCAATAGATAAAATCAACGACAAAACGTTTATAAAAAACGGTAGGTCTTTTATTTAACGCATCCTAAAAGACGTACAAATATGTTAAAAGCAGCCAGAGCGCTTTCGGACGTATATACGCCCTTCATCAGTGGCTACATGAATAATAAAGACATGGAATGTTTATATATAGAGAGACCAGTTTAAAGCAAATTTGCATAAAATATAAAATGGTAAATGAACTTACTAAAAATAATACACGAAATATACACGGAAATTACATATTTTATAAACACTCCAGCTTTGCTGGAATATATGTCGTTCCCCTGTTATCCCCTGCTGGTGACTATAAATTTTACATTGGTAGTACAAAACGTACTGTTGACATCCTTTTAGCAGAACATGCTCGCGATGTCAAATCTGGTAAACTTTCTACGGCTCTTGCTCAATATGTGGTTAATGATAAATTTCTTCCCGTTTTTGTAAAATCTTTCCTTTTGGTTCGTTGTAACAATCCCCGAAGTATTATCCTTTATGAATCCCTGTTTATTTATATTTACCATGAATCAATTTGTGATTTTGATCCCGTTCAAATTTTAAGTTATGCTTGGCAACTCATACTCGACTCTATGCAATTCAAACCACTTAAAAGTTATCTGCGACGCCATTCTCAGGAATATCACGCTTGACGTTTTTCTAAAATTTGTATTAGTTCTTTTCTTGTAATATTTTTAAATTCGTAAGCGTTTAAACTTATCTTTTAATTTCCGTGTATATTTCTTGTATTATTTTTTGTAAGTTCATTTACTATTTTATATTTTATGCAAATTTGCTTTAAACTGGTCTCTCTATATATAAACATTCCATGTTTTTATTATTCATGTAGCCACTGATGAAGGGCGTATATACGTCCTAAAGCGCTCTGGCTGTTTTTAACATATTTTGTACGTCTTTTAGGATGTGTTAAATAAAAGACCTTTCGTTTTTTAAAAACGCTTTGTCCTTCATTTTATCTAATTGAAATATGCTTAATAATTTTACATTCATAACCCTCGAAGGCTTGTCCTGTTCCAACTTCATTTATATTTTAAGCTTTCATGAATATTTTGCATTTTTAGCAAATATGTGTAAGCTTCTTTCATTTTTATAATTTTATTTTTATTTCAATTTAGAAGAAATTTTAATTATCAAGGTAACACAACACATTTTCCTTTCAGGTAAGGTTGATGCACTTATTTGAAGTTCTCCAGTTTGAATGTCACATATACTGTACTTCTCTCTACCAGGTTCCTTATAAACAAGCATATGCAAGAAAAAAACAAGGTAAGAATGAGTATATTAAAAGCATATAGGACATCAATGCGATTTTAAACTCTGGTTTCACGCTGTCCAGTGCTCTTTAGTCCGAAATAACTGATACTTGCAATAGTAACAAGGAAACTTGCTTTGAGCAAAATTTTCTGAAATCCAATGTGTGACTAATAAAAATACATTTCTCGAAACTGCAGATAAACTGCGCATAAGTCAGTATTAAATCCCTTGAGCTAGAAACTTCTTTAGCTCAACGCTGTAATGCTGGCCTACCACTGTTCTGCTACGGGATTTAACCCGGTACTACCAATATAATGATTTCAAATTCTCACTACATTGGTAACCTTGGTCGAGCTCGAAGCATTCTTCGCTCTATTTTTTTTCAATGGCCAGGCACTTGATATTTCATCATTCGCCCATACACCGGCCAGAATCGTGTACCATTTAGCCATCCCATGACGTTGCCCCGACGCACCAGTGGGGGCGGGACACACTGTGCCCAACGACACAACATCCATACCTGAAGGTGGGACTCGAACCCACAACCGAACGATCGCTAGGAAACGCTTGCCTTGGCCGTTCGGCCACCGCGTCGGCTCCTTTGCTCTATTATTTCCATCTATGAAGCTTTCTGAAAAAATATTGCAAACATGTAGTTTAAATTACCGCTATGAGAGGGAGCCAGGAGAACGAATAATTAATTCATCAGTTGAACGAATAATTCAAACTCTGCAGCACTTTCTTCATCAGTCACGTGATTGGCATCACAATTTCAGCAGTATGCCTCCTCAAGGCCTGACGAACGTTCCCTCCCTCCAACTTATATCCCACACGCTTTATCTGACATTTAGAAACAACAACTGTGTTCTTTAATCGACAATTTACTGAAAGGGGTGTATTTTAGTGAACTCTCATGAGGCATTATTACATGCCTTGAGCTAGATATGTCTTTAGTTCAACGCTATGATGCTGGTCTACTACGCTTTGGCTACGAAATCAAACCATGGTACTACATTTTGGCGATTTTGCTTACTCGCTACAAAACTCTTAACCGTATACAAAGTATCAAGGAAATGCATAGGTAAGATCAATATCTCTAGAAGTATTAGGGCAATCGTATCTTTTGTACAGATGTATAAGAAACACCAACGGTGCTACTGGACCTTGCTGTACAGAGTCCACTTCAACAATAAGAGCTTGGAATTTGATCCCAATAACTCAATGGTAAAGCGTCGGTTCGCCGGTCTGAAGCTCAATTGTTCGATTCCTGGTTGGGGAACCAAGTTACTCTACAATGGCGCCCGAAAAAAATCAACTTTGTAGGTTAGTTCAAAGATGTCTGAGGTTTGAAAGTGATCCTATAGTACGACTAAAGCGGATTCAGTGGGCTCTAGGATATGGATCGCCGGTTTCAAATAGAGATGATAACAACCAAGCTGGAAGCTGTTCTGGAGAATAAAAATAGCATAGGTTTAACCCGAGACAAAAATAGCAGGTGGTGGTCAGTCAGACAGTCAGTTCTGACAACAATCTGACAAAGTGTAGAGTGTTTAGAATGCAGCGTCCACTTCAAAAATAAGAACTTGCAATTTCGTCCCAGTCGCTCACCGGTACAGCATCGGCTTGCTATTACAAAGATATAGGATTCGATTCCCTGTTTGAGCAGAAATGTTCCTTACAATTATATTACAATACTTCTTGAATTAGTTGCCTGAAACATTAATTTCTTTGACACCTCGTATATTAATACTTGAATAAGACAACTTAATCGAGAAGGAATGGAATTCTTTATAAAATTTTGTTTAATCATACAAAATACAAAATGGTCGAAGTATAGAAACCGCATTGAAATATACTCTCGTATGTTTATGGAATGCCAAATAGATCTGCTCCTGCATTCATACATTAGGAACATGGATTTTGAAACTACGTCTCACGCAAAAATATTTTGAAGTAATGTTTCCATTATTCATGTCCGGGCGGTATAAATTGGGGGAAATGGAGGATTTTTTTGTATTAAATGAATTGGAAAGTAATGTTTATCGGAAGGAAGGATATGTTTATAACTACTGAAACAAAATACTGAGACTTATGTTTTTCAGTTCGCGTATAGAATCAGTGGTGTACGAAAACTGGCGTCACCAAAGGGGGGTTTGGGGATCATACCCACTCAGGGGCACACCCGAACCCATTAAAGTTAGAGAAATGGGAAACAATATATTTTGGTGTCAACACCAATTCCTCCAAAAATTGTGCTGGTGACGCAACTGTGTAAAAGTGGTGACATTTAACAGGTTTTCGAAAACCGGTCGTTAAAATGTAAATAAATTCAGAAGCGGTTGTTAACTGGTTGGATTATTTGTCATGGTTAGAATAAATTAAAATAATATATACTCTATAAAAATTATCGACGCACCAAGAAGGAGTTGTCCGATTGTAATGAAATTTCGTTTGCAAAGTCATTTTGAGCGAACATGCAAATGAATAAAATTTGGTGTCCAATGAATAAATAGTGGGAGCTCCAGCGCATCGGAACTGCGCATTCAGCAGGTTTATATTAGGAGCGATTCTGAATCTGTGGTCAAAATTTCTGTTGCATTTCGACTGCGGATATCTTACGTTTCTGGTAATCATTTCTGGTACACCGACAGCACAGCGGTACGTAGACAACATTCTATGACCAGTTGTGTTAGAGTTCCTTTCGCGACACCCCGGACTACTTTTCAACAAGATAATGTCCGGCCATATACGGCACGTGTTGCTATGAATTGTCTCCAAGCTTGCCCAATACTTCCTTGGCCAGCTAGGTCTCCTGATCTCTCTCCCATAGAGCACATTTGGGACGTTATGGGAAGGCGATTGCAACCATCCCGGAATGTTGACGATTTAGCCCGACAGTTGGAGACAATTTGCCAAGATATTCCGCAGGACACCATCCGTGAGCTTTATCAGTTTATGCCACGTCGGGTGGCATCTTGGTGGCCAGAGGAGGACCAACGCATTATTGACTTCCTCATTTTGTATACGGTCAAACTCTAAATCATTAAATTGTTCTGAAATTTCAATCGTTTCTTTTTCTATGAATGTCCTTGACATCCACCAATTTTTATCACAATCGAACAACTCCTTCTTGGTGCGTCGATTTGTTTTGTTATAGAGTGTTGTTGTTTTTGAGACCCTGACCTTCCGACCTACCAGAAAGGTGTAAGGTAACCGTTTCTATGGCCGGGAAGTGCCACCCAATTTAGACCTGAACCAGGTGGGTGAGGCATCCACAGGGACCGTACCCTCCTTCCCCTACCACCAACCTCTCGGAAGGACTTATAGACCCACATGTTTAAAGTGATCGTACTCCGCATGAACACGGCGGCAGTTGTGGCAGCCTGCAAACCACCAGGCTGCCGCACCCGAAATGTGCCAACAGCACGCGGTGTTCACCCGGGTGGTCACCCACACAAGTACTAACCGCGCCCGATGCTGCTTGACTTCGGTGATCTAAAGAGAACCGAATAATCCAACAGCAAGAGAACGAATAATCCAACAGCAACTTGAAATCTTTGAGAAACATACGCTAGAAGAGTGCTGAGCAAAGTATAGACTGGAGATCTGACAGTATGCGTTTCCCTGAAGCTATCACACAACCGCAGCGCCATCTGTTAGTGACCTTTGTAACAAATTTTGAAAATTAGTCGAATAAAATTCTCTGGTTTCCCAAGTACAATGCAGCAAACGCTAAATTTCTATCGCATTCTGTATTTTTTTAATTAATGCATTTTTCAAATGTGTCATTTTTGGGACACACTGTACATAGTGTAATGTATAAGGAAACTATTGTGACGCGAAAAATAAGTATTGTGACGAGTATTGTGACTAGTTGAAAAAAATTCGAATCCCAAGAATTACTTATAAGAAATAAATGTTGAGAAGGATATCTAAGTGCTGTTTTATTTGCTATTTTCTAAATTCTTGAAGTTAAATGATTAATTTTCATGTTTTGGAATGTATAATTACTTCAATATTATAAATGTTCACCGAAAATATGACTCCAATTGGAAAAAAAAATCTCTGAGATAGCAATTATATTTTTTGAATTTTACTTCTAGGGTAAAAGGACTTTTCTTTATTTTCTTGAAACTCTTAAGTGTTTTATTTTTTTGTACGTGCTCATTTAGATCAAACTAAAGTATTGTGCCCCACATATAAATGTATATAACGCGGCCCGTATTGTTCAATATAGCATACACACCCGTATTGTTCATTATACATGGTTGTGCAGGGAAAAAATGGAGGCTGGAAATGATTTTGGTTCAAAACAGACGATTTGAAAATTAAATGGTGTTTAATGTGTCTGTTTTATTTCAGTAGAGGTCGATTATTTAGAATCTGGACAACGCTGAGTAATTCGATCTAATAAACAATAATGCAATAATTTGGATAATAATTACAATTAGAAAATTAAACGATACATCCAAAATTATTGAGCACATAAATAATTCGCCAGAACAAAAGTCTTAAATTTCATCACATTTATTATTCATCAAAATAATAATCTCTTTAAAATAAAAGTTTCACACTTCATTATTTATTCATAGATTCTTTAAAATCTCCTCATTATTATGCAATGAGAAGAAGACACATCCTAAATAATTTTAAATGTATGTTAATTCTTCATTTTGAACCCCGGCTCCCTCAGAGAATGATTCGAAAAATGTTTATTTTAAGCACAGACGTTCTTTAAGGGCCAGATGAGAGAATATGTACTATAGGGCAATATGCGTATAATAAACAAAATGTTCCTTTTTACAATATACCGAGTGGTCAGAATTAAAACACTCCTACTCTGAGCTCACTATACATCGAATTACTCAGTGTAAAGGCTTCAAAATTGTTGAACCTACTATTCAAGACATGGGGAAAGGGATTACGCGAAAAAAAATAGCTCCAGAAACACCGATAGGTGGCGCTGTACAACAGAAAATATGCTGAAAAGACACAAAATAATCACAAAAAAACAAACACATTCGATATGGAATTTTTCCTTTTAAATTTTTTTTGCTGATATGAAAACAAAAGAAGATAAAAAAGTGAAGAAACTTAAACTGTCATTGTAACTGCAATTTCGCACTGTAAGCACAAAAATTTGCATAAACCCTTGGTTTGCAGCTAGTATGTTATGGGCATAAAGGGGGATAAAATTGGGAAATTTTCATTCTTATCACCGATGGCTGTCACACTCCCAGAACGCGTTTTGCTTGTGAAGCTGTTTTATGAAAACAAAGGACATGCTGCAGCTGCACTTCGAGAGTTTCGCCGACTTAAGAATTTGCGCAAAGGACCATTACTTCCACAAGCTCTCAGGAGAATGATCGCTCGATTCGAGAAAACTGGACATCTTGGAGTTCAGCCGGGTCGAGGACGCAAATCGACTAGTTCTGATGTCGTTGACGATGTTGCCACCGCTATTGTTGAACAATCAATGGATAACATTATACGCAGCATTCCCTGCATCGATAAGGTCCTTGTGATATGAATGTTTGGTACGTTCGAATAAAATGTGTTGCAAATGTGTATTTTGTGCTTTTTCAGCATATTTTCTGTTGTACAGCGCCACCTATCGGTGTTTCTGGAACTAATTTTTTTCGCGTAATCCCTTTCCCCATATCTTGAATAGTATGTTCAACAATTTCGAAGCCTTTACACTGTTCGATCTATAGAGAGCTCAGAGTAGGGGTGTTTTAATTCTGACCACCTAGTACATACTTTGTGCTCAGTTATGAAAATCATCAAACTGTCAACACCATTGATATTATAGGGCTCATGTAACGCACATGAGAACGACACATCGTGCAATGTTTCAAACGACCGTTGTTCTTTCTCATTCACAGGCAATTGGAACTGCATTTTTTGCTTTGATATTGCAAGTTCTGTATAAAGATGCCTTTGAGAAGTACTCGACGGCGTTACGAAGGACTTAGAGAGAGGTTGCATCATAGGCTTAAAGGAAACTACTTGGTCCAATAGACGTATCAGTCACCATCTTGGTCTGAACAATATGATAGTTGCTCGATGTTGGCAACAGTTTATCAGATAAGGCGCATGTAATCGTCGCAAAAAATCCGGACGCTCCAGACAGATAACTGCTCGAGAAGATCATGCAGTCAGGAGAGGACAATAATAAAAATTAATTAAACAATTAATAAAACTTCTTAATAATGAAACAATTATTTTTCCCAAATATTATCCACACCAATGGCGTCACTATCAGTCAATCGAAGGCATTTGCCACTCCTCATGCATCCTGTGTCACGGGATACTATTCGTAGACGACTGGCAGAAGGCGGGATTTGGTGTTGACGTCCATTAAGGTGCCTACCACTGACTCCTACATACATACATAGTCGCCTGGATTGGTGCCAATGTCGGTCAGTCGGAATAGTGTCCAAAGAAGGCATATTGTCTAGTGACGAATCAGTGATAATTACCTCCGTATTCGTGTGTGGAGGAGATCTGGCCAGCTTTCCAATATCGCATTTGATGTCGAGCAGAACACAGTCATCACACGTAATGTGACAATCTGGGAAGCCAGTTCGTGCAACAACCGATCTCCTCCAATTATACTCACAGCCTATCTGACGGCTAGCTTGTACGATATTCTGAAGCCAATTGGTCTGCTTTCCTGTTAAGCTCTCCGAGTGCCATTTACGAGGGTAAATAAAAAAAAAGGTTACAAGCAGCAGCATTTGAAAAGTAATTATTGTGAAGGGAATGTTTTCCCCCAGAGTGGAGACAAATGGCGGTAGTTGTCTTACAACTGTTGTGTGGGCAGGTAGTGTAAGTTCGCAGACGCGTCAGAGCGATTGAAATGGCAAGACGTTTAGAAAAGTGGTCTCACTTGGAGGAGCATGCCGTAATTCGTTTCTTATGGTCATAGAATATGGGCATGTTGAGTGATGGTGTCACTCTCCTGCATGACAATGCCAGGCCCCATACTGTTCTCCAAAATCAAGAATTGCTGCAAAAGTTCAAATGGGAAGTCTGGAGCCACCCCCATACAGCCCAGATTTAGCACCCAGTGACTATTTCCTTTTTCCAGAATTGAAGAAACACTTATCTGGAACAAGGTTCTCTTCAGACAGTTATGTGAAAACAGCTGCCAAGAACTGGCTCAATGGACAGGGACGTGATTTCTACCAAGCTGAGTTAAAGAAGTGAATCCTGCGTTCAGATACATCCCTAAATACATTTGATGATTATGTGGGAAAATGATCGCTAAGTATGACTCTTAATTCCATATTGTATTTTCTGTCTATTGTTAATAAATAATTTTGTATTATCCTTGTAACCTTTTTTTTTATCCATCCTCATACTAACAAGACAATAGTGGACCACGTAGTGCATGTCTTTATCAACAACCTATTTGAGGATTTAATACTATCCCATGGCCTTCCAGGTCCCCAATAGAACACGTTTGAGACATGCTGGGAAGGCAATTGCAGCTATCACAAAATACCACTGAATTAACTGACCAGTTGCAACATTTGTGTAGAATTTCCACAGAGGGATATAAGCACATTAATTGCATCTATAGAGCATCGAATATCGGCGTATATAGCTTCCAGGGGAAAATTTATCAGTTACTAAAATGACATGTTAATAAAATGCCACCATATCTTAATAAAACAATTATTTTTGTCAAACTGTATTTATTTTCTCTTGAAACGATACATACATGCAGAGTTTCACGGCTGTAACTCAATTTCTTATAGATGCATATATTTTTTTGAAAACAGAGTGTATACTTGTGTGTTCGCCCACTAGGACAATATTATTATTATTACCCATTATATTGAAATACGACCTCCTAATGCAATGTAGAGGGTTATATATAAATCCTTCCAACTCTTGTTTAAATAAAGAAAAGTAGGAAAACATTACACTCCAATAAAAACTAAATTTCGCATGTGAAATATAAGTACAAATAAATTACCTTTAATAAATTTCCAATTTTCACACCATTTATTATTCATGAAAATGAAAATTACTTTAAAATAAAAGCTTCTCATTATTTATTCATAGATTATCTAAGACGACCTTATTTTTATGAAATGAAAAATATAATTGCAAAGAAGAAATAAAAAACCACTAAAATTTTAATCCTGCGGTTTTGAGTTTGCATAAAGAGAAAATGTCGATATTTAGAAACGCTTAGTATTTTTTTATTATCTCATTAAATTTTTAATTGCAAATGATTATAATTATAGAATGTGAATTTTGGAATTAACAATAAACACGAAAGATCGATCATGCATAAATTATTGATCATGAATCACTTCTAACTGAAATGTAATTTTATTTAAACATCTCTAACATGCCTTATACATTCTTTTATGCACGTAGGAAAAGTAAAATTTCGCTCAGACTGTTATCTAAAATTATCCGAAAATAGGAAGATTTCGCTAGTAACAACATAAGCATTAAATTAAAAATATCATTCTGTTTTAAAGACAAGAAAATCCTTCTTCATCAGAATAAGACGTTACATAATAGTAGATAAATTTCCATCAACAAAATAATTATAAATTCCTCTAGGAATAAAAGCGTCGCCATTTAAAAAAAATAACAAAAAATGGTATAAAGCGAAGTAATATGAATAGCAGAATATGGAAAATAATCGCTCAAAACACTACAAGATTATGAATATAAGAAGCTATTAAATTTCTTGTGGTTTAACAAAAGGAAAGAAAAACCATTGATTTTAGAAGATAAATTATCTGAAGACATCGGAAATAGAAGTGAAAGAGAATAATCAAATGAAGGAAACAATCATTTTTAGAAATTAAATGTATTAACATCAGTCACAAAGAGAAGTCCGGCAATTAACAAATAAAGAAAACTAAACAAATTGTGTTCTTATTTACAATTATTACCTTCTCCTAAAACAGAATATCTGTGTTCAGGATAAAATGCTAGAGCAGCCACACTAGCAAGAACAAGGATATGTCTGTAAAAGGAATAGTTGTATCACGTGATCCGGGAAATATATCTTTGCCATAAAATAAGAAAAACATAAATAAAAACCCAAGAAAAAAGAAAAGCCAAACCAGAATATCCGTATTCATGATAAAAAGACATAGCAACCACACCAGCAAAAGCAAGAAAATGTCTATAAAGAAATGTGTATAATGTAATCCAGTAAATGTATGCTTTCCGTAGAAGAAGACAAAAAGGAAATAAAATCCCAAAAGGAATGATAGGCAAAACAGAATATCCGTATTCAGGATAAAAAGACAGAGCAGCCACACTAGCAAAGGCAAGAAGATGTATGTAAAGAAATAGTTGCGTATAATGTAACCCAGTAAATATATCTTTGGCATAAGACAAGGAAAAAAAGAAATAAAAACCCAGGAGGCATGGAAAAGAATCGTAGAATTCAAACTACTTTATTTCTAAATAGTACTATGAATGTAACAAAAACGATTTTTCTTGTCCCTTTTAAACGTTCGTAGTCGTTCATAAACTGATATTTTTGCAGTAATTTAATAGATTGTTTGAAGTTTTTTGACGTTAGCTTCTTAAACTCGAGAAATAGCTCTTTTCCTTCATATTTATTATATTCTACGGAGATTCAAATTTCTTTAATTCACAAGCACTTTAAGTAGGTTTTAAAGATAGTTGATGATGTTGCTGTTGTAACTTTCGAATCTGGTTGCTTTCCCATTCATTCCGTCATAGGCACATAAGTTTGTAGTTGTATGAATCCAGAAAGTGTTTGAAATCTTTTTAATGCTCCTTTTAGTTCTTCCCTGATTTGTTCTCCTCATCTATTCTATTTTTAGTGTGGCAATGTCTTTTCCTATGTCACGTGATTCAACTCTTTATTGTCAGCCGTCTTTTTGCCTTTGTCGGTGTGGTTGTTTTGCCTTTTTATCCTAAACAAATTGTCTATTTTTCGTCTACGGAATAGGCTAACACGTTTAATCAACTATCTAAGCTGTTATTAACGGTGGAGTTTTATTTCAGATGAATTTTAGACAGTTGTTCGGGTGAATTTTCATACATGCAGAAAAAAAGCTTTATTTCGTCAACTATACTTCTTAGATTTAATTGCATACTAAGAACATTTTTACTCTCATTATTCCTAAATACAGATACAATAATAAACAAAAAACCTTGGTTATAACGCGCTTATACCGCGAATGTAGATATAACGCGGCCGTAAGCATGTCATTTTTATTTCCGTCGGCCCTCCTAATGTATCTTTCTGGCAAATATAAAGATATTCCTACAACGGTTTTAAAGTCAGTACAATACTTCAGCTTTGAAGAGTATCAGTACTCCAGCTATAAAGAGTATTTATACTGTTCTACAGTGGTGCAACCATGAAAAAATTTAAAAAAAACTTCATATAAACATAAATTGACAGACTTTATAACTTCTAAAGACCATCATAATTTAAACTTATATGAATCCACTACTACATAAAATATACATTTACATATACATTAGCATATACATTACTATAGTAATGTATACGCTAATACAGTTTAAGTATGTATAAAAAAATGAAATAAAATATGGAAGACATTGAGTATTGCATTTTGTAAACGTCTTTCTTCAATAGACAACTAACTGTAGAACATAAGAGCCTACATTTGAAATATAATAAAACAGACAACTATATTTTAAGATTTGAAGTTGAGCAATAAAATAGTACTTTAGATTTATAACACGGCTGTCCATATAACACGGGTGATTTGATGTTGCCGAAACCAGCGTTAAAACCGGGATTCACTGCATATATATTTTAACAAAATTACACTCACGGACAATGAAAATTGCGGACCAAGAAGAAAACATGGTGAAACCACGAAATGATATTAATATCTAGAGAGCGGGCTGGTATGCAAATGATCCACTGGTGTGATTGTGCATGACCGTACACCCGTGAGTGGCTCTACAAGCATGGGCCAGTGGCCTTATAAACCGGCATGTAGTCGACGCCCCATCAATGCGATAAGCTTTGACCGACGCAAGTATGAGTACGGAGTGAAAAGAATGGTAGGTAGATGCAAGAAAATTTGATATATGCAACTGGCGGACTTCAAAAGAGGCCTGATCTTCGGGCTGAAAACTGCAGGGTGGTCAACGAGCCGGATAGCCCGTCACGTGGATCATTTCGACTATACCGTCCGACGGTGTTGAGAGCACTGGTTACAGGACGCCACCCAGACACGGAGGACCGGCTCTGGACGGACTTGGCATACCACGAGTAGATATGATAGAATGATCGTGCGGCAGGGACGTATAGAACCCACGGCGACCCGATCCGCGATGCAGGCATACGTAGCGGCTCCTGTGTACCCACGAACTACATCTAGACGCCTGAAGGAAGCGGATTTGTCATCCCAACGTTTCTTACGTGTGCTGCCGTTAACACGGGAACATCGGCGACTCTGGTTGCAGTGGTGCCGAGACAGAGCAACGTGGAACGCCACAGATTGCCAATGTGTGGTGTTTAGCGATGAGTGCCGCTTCGTTTTCGGGATCGCCGTGTCCAGGTGTGGAGGTCCCCTGCACAACGCCACAATCCCAACCTCGTTTTCTAGAGTCACACCAGCCCCACTGCAAGTATCATGGGCTGGGGAGCCATAGCCTACGACAACCAATCCGCTCTAATAGTGCTCCTTGAAACATTGGCGGGCCAGCGGTACGTGGATGAGATTCTACGGCCCCATGTGCTCCCATTCATTGCTGGGATTTCAGGCACGCAATTCCAGCAGGATAATGCCCGGTCGCATACGGCTCGGGTAGCCCAGGCCTTCCTGAGTCACGTCCAGAAACTTTCATGGCCTGCCCGCTCCGCAGACCTATTCCATATCGTGCGTGTGTGGGACCAGTTGAAACGTCAGCTGCCTCGTTGCCACAATCGTCGAGATTTGGAACGTAACGTCCAACAGGGGTGAACTCGTCTACAGCAGGACAACATCAGGCGTCTGTTCGACATCATGCTGGACCGTATTGCTGCTTGTATTGCAGCACGAGGCGGTGCGACGCGCTATTGAGAATGACCTTACTGTGTACAACAGCTCCCTGTGTGCGTGTTCTGCTGCGCTGTTTTTGTGATCATGTATATCATTCATCTGTATCCTTCCATCAATAAAATTTCAGGTCCATCCTATGCTTCCTTCTTGGTGCACAACTTTCATTGTCCTTGCGCGTATTTTGGTACATTTTCAAAATAAGTTTTTTATTTAAATTTCAGTTGTACACGAAAGTATAATCCCTTCACCCCATGAACAAATTTTATCCCATCTGAACCTACTGCAATTTTAAATCCGAAGCATGTCAGGAATATAAAATATATTTGGTTAGTTAAATTTTCAAAAATATAGGTTACACCCAATCAAATAGCAAAACTTTGTTCTTTTTTGCCTCTACACTTCTCCGAAACCAAAACAAAAGTATCACCACCACCATTAAGAAAACCATTAAAATCCCATTTCTGAAAAACGAGTGCGAAAATCGTTTTCACGTTATGCTTCAAATTATGATTAAAGCTTAGAATCTTTTTTACAGAATTTCTCTTCCAAAAGATGGCATCGGTTCATATAAGTTCTGACTCATATTCAGAAATCAGGAAAATAATTTCTGCACACAATGCTGTTAAACTTGATGTCGCCGATTCTAATCTGAATTTTTGACGCAAACATACAACTGGATTTAATTTCATTCTTCAGAATTTCTTCCATATTTTGTCTCATTTTTACGTTTATGTTTCTTAAAAATGTCTGAGACTTCCATTATTTTTTCTTGAATAAATCAAATAAAAAAACTTAAAACAGAAAGTACACCTAAAAAAGGAGAAAAAATGAACAATAGATAAAGGGGGAGAGTAAGAATGGCGTTGGAAATGCTAAATTAAGTTATCAATGAATTAACACGTTTAGAGCAAATCAACGTAAATCAACAATTCTCTCTTTTTGAGTGCGTGTTTGTATGTGTGTGTGTAGTTAAATGGCACTTCTTGTCGGACTGTGTCGATTTAACTGACTTTCCGTTTAAATAAATATTACATTCATTTCAAATTCTTTGTAATAAAAGAAGTTTGTGCGTCTGTATATTTGCGTACCTGTAAATATAAGTCTGTATGTCGTCTGTACCGAAAATAGAAACCTTGGACAGCAGTGAAATTTTCTACAGAGACACTGCAGGTCTCCGGAGGATGCATTTCTGCGAGATTTTCTTAAAATATAAATGGTTTAAAAGTTATGAACATTTAAAGCCCGTTTAAAATCCGAATATTTAATCCATCAAAATTTCTAATTCAGAACAAGTTTTATTCCAGGAAGACTATAAAGATAAAATGACAGGTACTTTCCGAGATGGAAAAATGGCTGTTTATATAAAGAAGTGGATTTTATTTACAAATTTTCTAACTTTGCGAATTTGAAATATTTTGTTCTATATTTTAATATCATGTGATGTTTTATTCATGGGCATTAGGCTAGAAAATGACAAAGTTCTGACGATTCGGTAGTTACCATTTCACTTTTCTTTTTAAATATTACCATTTTTCTTGTGTGGTCTGCCCAGTAGATAATTTTATCTCTGATTTTAAAAGTGGGTGGGGCGTGATTGCTGCATTTTGTCAATTGAATGAATGAACTCAATTATTCCCTGCTTTAAATTCCGAGCAAGGGCGGGTACATTTTTTAGTAATTTATTATTTAAATATATACTAAACCTTACGATTGCCTGCTGTGTCAAATGGAAACAGATGAGACGTTACCATCACTAACGATACCTAGATATAATTTACAAAGCTTATGGTAGATTTTGTGTAAATTTCTTACTTTTTCTTGTGGTAAGTTCCTAATTTTCATTCACAGGAAATTTATTTCCCCTAATTCCATGGTATATGCCATGGAACTAGAAAATGTTGTATCTCCATGGCGCATACATTATTCACCATACTTATCTTCCATATACATCTACATAAATATTTATTTATTTATTCATATGTTCAGTGTTATGGGCAGGATTGAATCTATTTCCACGTCACAGACAGACTCTAACACGATGATTGCCATTCGACAAACAGAACCGAGACCTGTCGCTGAACACTACCCTGTCCCATTCAGCTCGGGCTCGACACCATTGCAATCTCTCACGTTGGGCCTTGTCGTCAATGGCTACCAGTCTTCGTAAAGGACGTCTTGAGTGCAAGTCACTTCCGGCCAATCATCGAGAAACTGATCTCGCTGATATTGGAACATCAAATGTACCCTGAGGAATATCGAAATTCTGAAGAATATCGACAGTCGTCGTTTGTGGGGACTCCACCGCATCTGTTCGAATGCATCGAACAGCGCTTGCTGACGTACGTCTGGATGAATCTGTATCACTACGGATGTTCACATATCCTTCTTCAATACATCTTCTTCAAATAATTTGCACAGTGAACGCATCTACGCGCGTTTCAGCTGCGATACACCGGTACGACCACCCAACCGTACGTAGACGGATGAAACGAATCCTATCGCACAATCGTTCAAAGACTGAAATGAACTTCAGCGTCTCGGCCAGGCATCTTTTCAATAACACGCGTCTTCTGAAATGAAAAATAGCTCGGAAATGGGTTTCCATAGACAACAAAGAGTAACAACTCTTGGTTCATCTGCCGTTTCCATCCCCTTTTATCCCGGGCTCTAATCACGTGACCTACTTGCATTTCACATCCTTTGCGATCATTGCATTTCAGATGATTGATCATCAGCTGCGTCTTACTCTCAATTTCCATAAATATACGGCCAAAGCTTATGGTGCTGCATTTTGTATGTCGGGTAGTATACTGATGATTGATATGAAATTTCGGAAGAGACAGTCAGGTTTTCTAAGTATTTCCACTTTTAGAGATGTCACTTTTGGTTGTTTCCGAAATTCGCATTACTAATACATTATAAGTATGCAAATTCATAATAGTGACCTCAAATATAAAGTCTACGCAACATTTACTATCATATTAAGGGCCCTTTATAAATCTATTGTTCCTTTTGCTTCGACCAGCAGATAATCCTGTATCACTAGCAAAAACTTTACATGAAACACACTTCTTTAATTAAAACTGTTTTTCCGTTCTACTACTACATTACATGAAACTTTAAACAAAGCAATCCCTGATGCCATTAAGAAAACCATTAAAATCTCATTATATTCGAACACTAAACGCAGAAGAAAACTGACCATACTTAAAATATGAATAAAACAACCGACGTTTCGACATAATTTTTTTTATACAATAAAGGTTTTTCTCATTTGAGTATTTTAATGGTTTTCATTGATGTGTTGCAGGTCATTATAAGATGTGTAACTCGGGTAACTCTGATACCTTAAATAAGGTTAACGCAAGAGTATAATTACTGACTTAAGGTATTTCTTACATGGACAAACTAGTGTGTCTGATTGTATGGTCACTATTCAAAAGGTTCAATTGTTGGTAGAATATTGCTTCAATCTACTTATATACTATATAGATTCAATTTTAATTCGGTTGACAAGTAGAATTAGATTTAAGATAATCTATATACGGTAGATAAGGACAAAAGTAGAATTTGATGTATATGTTATCACAGATTTCTCTAGTTCATCGTCTTTATTGAATTACTGCAATTTCTTTCTTATCACGCATTTCACAGACACTATCTTATTATCATCAGAACTTATATTTTTAGCAGTTACTACTTTCTACAACCTAGTCTTAAACATATAGGTCCCGTGAAAGTATACAGACCCTAGACGAATCCAATATTGCCCCAATATTGGCCTATTATTGGCTCCAATATTGGACCAATATGACAAAATGGAACATTTGACGGAATCGTCCCAATATTGGCTTAAAATATTGGGACAATTCTGACGACAGAAACATTGCACTTGTTACAACAGGTGCAATCTTTCTGTCCGCGATTTCCCCAAACGCGGGCAGAATTTTATATTCGCACGTTGTTCTTCAAACGCCATTTCCTTTTTCTACCAACGCGAACGCCTACAGTTCACTGACACGCATTGTCTGGTGAAACCCAGCACTGCAGACCTGCTTCTTCCTTTTCACATATCGCGTCACATGTGCCTTTACACCACGGTAAAATAGTTCCCCGCTCCTCCAATCATAGTTGGAGATATCAGCACAGTCTCCGAACTTTTTAATCCTATCTTATATATCATTAGACTCGAATAATACCTGCAATAAATAAATGAGCAACTGTTTTACATAAGGGGGTCATCTTCATAATACATTTTGCCCTAATATGATATTTTCCAGGCAAAAAGGGCCGCCTATAAAAGTATGATCCAGAGGCGACATTCAAGAAGCTCCGTTGAAGAATATAAGATATCTAGGAAACAGGAGAAGAAGATCCATAGGCTAAAAAAAAGACTCTTTCACGAGGATCTGTTTAGGGAAGTTGAACATCTCAGAGGATCCAATGAAAGCCGTGCTTTCTACCGTGAAATTAATCTTGGCCGCAAAGACTTTAAGCCCAGAACTACTGCTTGTAGAGACAAAAACAACATCATCTTGAATGATAGAAAAGAGGTACTTCATAGATGGAATGAGCATTTTAGTGATTTACTGAATGACCATACTCAGGATGAGGTTTTCACCATCCCGAATACTTCTGCAGACGCTGGCAATATTCCACCGCCGTCTTTAGCAGAAGTCAGAGAAGGAATTAAGAGGCTCAAAAATTGCAAGGCTCCAGGCCCAGATTTGATTCCTTCTGAACTTATTAAAAGTGCAGCAAGTCAAAACATTGAGGAAATCCATCACCTCATTGAATCAGTCTGGAACCAAGAAGTCTTGACCGAAGATTGGAAATTGATTATCATTTGTCCTATCCACAAAAAGGGAGACGTTTTGGAATGTGCCAACTACAGGGGAATCAGTCTTCTTTGCGTTTTTTATAAATTGTTTTCTAATATACTCTTTAGTAGACTAGTAACTTATGCAGAAGACATTGTGGGAGACTACAAATGTGGTTTCCGCAGAGATAGATCTACTATTGAACAGATTTTTAACATTAGGCAAGTGTTGGAAAAAGCTAATGAATATGGCATAGCAACTTACCATCTCTTCGTTGATTTCAAGACTGCCTATGATTCAGTAAACAGAAAACTATTAATTGAAGCTATGAGAGAATTTCTAATACCCGATAAACTTATAAATTTGGCTAATATTACTCTTATCGAAACAAAGCTTAGGGTAAGAATTCAGAATAATCTCTCCGAGCCTATTACTGTTTCAAATGGGCTCAGACAAGGCGATGCACTGGCCTGCTTGCTTTTCAATATTGCACTCCAAAAAATTGTGAAAGACTCTAACATCAATACCCGTGGAACAATCTTTAACAAGTCTGTCCAGATTTTTGCGTTTGCTGACGACATTGACATTGTAGCACGCACTCCCGAGTTACTTAAGGAAGCCTTCACATCCTTAGAGGCCGCAGCCAGTAAAATGCATCTAACTATTAATCAAAATAAAACTAAGTATATGCCCTGTGGTAATTATGACTGTCCTTATTTCGAAATTGGGGTTTACAAGTTTGAAACTGTAAGCATCTTCAGATATTTAGGATCTGAAGTTAATACTCTCAATGACATTATGCCCGAAATTCGTGGTAGAGTTACAGCTGCTAACCGATGTTTTTTCGGCCTTAAAAGGTACTTAAAGTCTGACTTCATCAGCAGAAAAACGAAGATTATAATATACAAAAGTTTAATCAGACCCATTCTTACCTACTCTGCTGAGACTTGGGCAATGACAGAAAAAGTTAAAGACATCATTTCTGTTTTTGAGAGAAAAATCTTGAGAGGTATTTTTGGTGGCTTAAATTGTAACAACATCTGGAGAAGAAGAACTAACTCAGAGCTTTATAAGTCTTTTAAAGAACCAGATATAGTCAATTACATCACGATTCAGAGAATTAAATGGGTGGGTCACCTGTGCAGGATGGCCGAAAGCCGTACAAAAAAAATGATCTTCTCTGTCAGACCATTCGGCACCCGTAAAAGAGGAAGACCTAAACTCAGATGGCTCGACTGTGTGGAAAAGGACTTTAAAAGTTTTGAACTGGAGGTCTTTGGCCAGGGATAGGGGAGCCTGGAGTTCTATACTGCGGAAGGCAAGGGCCCATCCTGGGCTGTCAGGCCATTGAAGAAGAAGAAGAAGAATATGATATTTTCAATGTGCAACAACTACTTTTGATAGCATATTCGGATTTTCTAGGTTGAAACACCCCGAATTCATATACAATTTATATGTTTTAATCAAGTCATTTGGGAGTCATGACTGCTTGAAATTTTGAGTTCCAAATGGTTAATGGGTACAGCATGTTTTCTTTTATATTTTCGAAATAATTAGCCTATCAAACTAATTCCTATTCAGATAACACATAACTCAAACAAAATGTATATCATGTTTCATTTTAAAACAATTTTTAACATTAATTATTAATTATTAAAGTCCGTAAAGAGCCTTCTTGACCAACCGGGAAAAGATCTCTGGATTTCCGAACTGTCCAACCGGCGTTCTACCGTTGAGCTACCGGGGGGAAATTGCAAGCATTTAATAGCGAAGTAGATTCTGCATTCTCCACTCTCTAATGTCAGATTGGCGTGCACCTGACAATCTGACTGACCACCTCCTGCTATTTTTACCTCAGGTTAGCCTGCTGATAGTACTATTTTTACCAGGTTAGCATCCTGCGTAGTCGTTGATTTCTTGATTTGAAATCGGCGCTCAATCTTACAGAATCACTGAATCCGTACTAGGGTCACTTACAGACCTCTGAGATCTTTGCACTAACGTACGGGGGTGATTTATTCGGGCGCTATTGTAAAGAGTCTTGCTTCCCCAACTGGAAATCGAACCCTGGATCTCCGAACTGGCCAGCTGATGCTCTACCGTTGAGCTACTGGGACGAAATGGCAAGCTCTTATTGTCGAATTGGGCTCTTCATGTCATATTTGAAAACAATATATATATGAATAGACACATGAGTGAATTCACGACAATAGACTCATAACTGTCTGTAACCTTAGTATTGTTGAGACCCAGACCGCGCCCGACCTATCAGAAATGGAATCTTAGTCTGCAAAATTTCATTCCATTCAGTATTTATTGAAATATAGACCTATATTCAAAATTGCATTATTTTGAAACTGCGTCATCATTTGAAGCTATGTCATGAACATCCGTCAATTACCAATGCAAAATACTCAGATAAACATTTTTAAATTTGCAATGTAATGCAAAGTCTGGGCTCTTGGCATTTGATAAACGAGTAATAAGAGATTGTTATTGCATTTATGTTAAAAAAATATCCATAATTTAAAGTGCTATGACAAATTTGAAATTTGATTTAACTTCGATTTATGCGTGATATGTTGGTTTAACGTTATATATATATATATTTACTTATATTATACACGCTTTTTATATAAAATAAGATTAGTCTCGAATTTTCTACCAAAAGTTGAAATCAACAGCAATAAATGGAGAAATTGTACATTAAACAAGAAAGATCAATCATGCTTAAAGCATTGATTATGAAACACTTTCCAACTTCAATGCAATTTTATTTAAAAAAGTCGAAAATGCAATACATTCCTCGGTAATATTTTAAAACTTATCACAATACTACATTGATTTATTATATTTGAAAACTTAAACCTTCATTGAAAAAAATGAACTTCATTCAAATGACGGCATTTGAATATAAATTGCGTGGTTTAAATATCTCTGAAATGCAATACACTGCACGGTAATACTTTTAAATCTATCATAATACTACGATAATTTATTATATTTGAAAACTTCATCGAAAACAACTGAAATTAATTCAAATGACGTCATAGAAAAAATAACACGCCTGGATCTCTCTATAAAAGCAGGATTTCATTCATAACTTTCTCCATTTCATTCATCACAATACTATAATATTTTATTTTATTTAAAAATTAAGACCATGGAGCTACAATTCATAAACTTTATGCTTAAAACTTCATCGAAAAATATCGTCCTTCTGTTTCTAAAATCAATTAATATTTCATTCATATCAGCCATGCAGACTCCATGGACTGAATTATTTTGTGTTAAAGAAATACAGTAATTCTAATACAACTCATTCTACATATTTTGCTGTTTACATTTTACATAGGTGAAAAATAGGCTTAGTTGTAGAAATAATCAAATTTGAATGAGAATTTAAACTCAAATATATTGTCATTGTGTTGTTTTAGTAATTTAGTATGTAGATGCACAGAATTTAAGCAGAAATAAAGTAGTTTTAGGACGGATACAACACTCAATATGAATTAAAAAGAACTGTTTTTGAAGCGATGTCCGTCCGTCTGTTTGTCAGATGGATATGGTTGATTTCTTGTGTACACAAATATTATTGCAGCCACAAATATTAATGGAATTTCACAAAACTTTATATCAAAAAATCTGGAACTAGAAATATACATAATTACATTTCATTTAGTATGTTTAACTTTAATAATAAAGTACTTATATAAAAATAAATGAGAAGAAAGTTTATTCTACGAAATAAACACCAATGAAATTATTTCGAAAATTTTGCAAATTTTTACATCTTCTACACAATTGAGAAATTCCAGAACACGCTAGAATTTTGCTGATTTCACCAGAAGATAAAAATGCAGACGAAGTAACAGAAAAATTAATGAAAGAATTTATAGTAACACTTTGATCTTTTCCAAGTCAACAAAAGGGCTGCTATCTTCACTAGTTATCTTTGCGATCGAAGAAACGCGTATACATTTTTTTAGCAGATAAATTATTTCTGGTATTTGAAGAAAATATTGCACTCAAACTTAGTTTAAAATTACGATTACCTAGCGCATAAGTTTATACTCTGACGTAAAGCTAAAATGGTCAAACTTGCTATAACAATTTTAATTAAAAGTTTTATTCATAACATTGTATAAGACAATTGAGTAAATGTATCAGCTGGTTTCTTGGGTCTAAAATTCTAAAATTCGGGATATAAACTTAAGTATATATAGTGTTCGAAAATTTTATTTTCTGAAACAATGATCTTAGACAGATACAAATTATTAATTATCGAAATTACACAGTTAGAAAAAAGAAGATATATATATAAAACTTATCAATCTATAAATGGCATTGTGGTGCTCAAAAACAAAGTATAATAAAGTTGGGTATTTAAATTTATTAAATTAGTAAGATTATAGACATGGCCGTAAATTGATAGTATTCTTGGAACTTATTATTAAATTATACATTGCGTTGTTTGTCGCTATTAAAACCCTCCAATTATTTATCTTTAGCGCGAGTCCTGTAAAGGAATATTAATTAATATAATACTACATTGATTATACCATTTTAACTTTAACAATAAATCATTCATTAACAACATAAAATACTTATTGAAGTCATTACACAATTATTCATATTATTTCAGCGGAGAGAGACAGTGTGGGACCATTATTAAAAATAACTAAAATGTATTTAAGATCTGGCATCATATTTGAGGAACACATACCTTCAGGGCTGTCTTGGCTTGGTCACCAGCAAGTACCTCGCCGATCATATTACTGAAATTAACTTGAAGTGTAATTCACCCACTGGTAATTCGCCGATCATATTGTACTGATGTCTAGGTGTTAATATCAAATACTTCTGGAGCCTGTAATCTGGACATTGTCGTTTTTGTAGAATCCATACTGCCATCTCTCTCGAAGTCTAAGTCATATCTCTCTGAAAGTCAAAGTCGTTCTCTACATCTTATGTCACACTCGTAGTCTACATATCTATATTTTTTCGGCAAGTATCGTACTTGTTCTTATGTCACAGGTTGTGGCTGTTTTGCCTCAGGTCTGATACTCCTCCTTTGCTCCTATTGGCCGCCTCCATGGCGACGTCACAAGCATATTCTCAATTGGTCAATCATTTGCCCAATGTCGTTGCTTCACCTTATTCTTAGATTAGTTCGACTCCTCTGTCTCGAAGCCCCTTAATTTATGATTTTGGTTGACCATTGGGTCAGCGTGTCGTAAACACTGGCGTCATTGAGACTGACGTTTCAGACACAATAAATTACTGGCATAAAGCTGTCTCACAATAACTGGTGTTAGATCTATTTCTGGTCTCACAGGTATCTGAAAAAATAAAAATCCAATATTTTACACGTCCCCGTAAACGAAAATTTACTATAAACAGTAACGTAGAATGGCCGGTTGTAAACTTTTGATTAGGAAATTCGCATATTATATTATCGTTTTTTCTCACTTGACTTCATGACTATTTCTATTAAATGTATACAACCAATGATTTAATTAAGTTAAAGACGAAACATTTGATTCTAGAAAGTCATTTAATAGACATTCTATTCATGTACAAATAGTTTTTAAAAAGCCAGAGCGCTTTCGAGCGTCAGCACGCCTTACCTTAGTGGCTTCAAGTGAAATCGTACTAACATGCTTAAATATCAGCCACATCGGATGACAAAATCTGCATATTACAAAATAGCATCATTATAACAAACATGATAAGGCATCAACCATGGGCAAGAAAATTAAATTAAAGGCAATTATACAACAAAATTAAAAATCTGATGTGGGCAGCACATGACTTTCCCTGCAGGCTTAAATTCATATTTCCTTTATTTCTTTAATAATTCATTAGATGGAGTTTAATTGTGCCAAATAACACTAAATTTGCATTTTTAATTCAATTTTCCGATAGCGGCGTAACAAAAATGGAAGAAATCTCAAATATCTTGAGAACGGTTAGTCCTAAAGTATAATGGAGTGTGTTATATTCTTTTCCTCGTGAAAAATTGCGTATAAAACATGAATTTAATTGATGCCATTTCAGCATTCGTTGTCTTTTTGTTTAGATTTTGGAGATTTTTTAGGGTCATTTCGTAAAAAATGGCAGGTTGTTATTTTCCGAATCGTACCAAAATCGAATCAGCACCAGAGTGTCTCACAAGTAACTTATCTACCAAATATTGTGAAATTTAGTCAATTAGTATTTTAGCTGGGGTGGATACATGACATTTATAAGGGCCATGTCGCAAAACAGGCGGGCTCTGTTTTTACGAATCGTACCAAAAACTAATCAGCACCAGGGTCGTCACATCCAATTGACTTGCCTACCAAATTTTATGAAATTCGGTCCATTAGTTTTTGAGTTAGAGTGGATACATACATTGCACGGACACACAGGCAGACACACACACAGACGTCACGCTAAAAATAGTTTTTTCGTATTCTAGAGGTCTCGAAACGTGTAGATCCGTCGAAAACTCAAGTTGCGATTTTCGACATGATTCCAATACTTTCCCTATGCATTACCATGTATTGCAGGGAAAGTAAAATTGATAAAGTTCTATATCAAGTACGACATGTCTACATAAAATAATTTAAAAATTTAAGAGCTTTATCACAGGTAGGATTTTAAAGGCTTAACGCGCATGGAATCGAGAACGAGTTGCCAAACATAACTCAAAACCAGAAATCAAAATTACAGATCTCAGCACGGTATAAATGAATAAACTTGGATTCATACATTAAAATGGCGTGGGATTACTACAACTAATCAAAAGGAAAGATTTTTTCGAAAAGAAGCTGAAAATTATTATTGATAACAAGTTGGGCAAGAGCAGTTGATTGCTTTTGATTTTTAACGTCTCGGGCATGTACAGCCAATCATATGCCTACCGTACGTTTAATGCTACCTATATGAAATTTAACATCATTATCAGGAGAAAGAAGAGGTTCTCCTGATAATGATTTTAAATTTTATATAGGTAGCACTTATGGGTATGTGCAGTCTGTAGCGGAAATCTAAGCTCCATACGTCCATGAAATTTCGTACACAAACAATTCAGAACAAGGGAAGGTGCACATATTTTTTTTCGCACAGATTTTTCCCCGAATTTTCCACTATTTTGTTAAATTGCTTTTATTCCTTCTTCCCTGCCGCAGAATCGCAGATGATCCACTAGATTGGCAGACATTTAGTCCGGAGGAAAACCAACTCATCGCATTTTCATTTTTCAGTTTTACAAATTTGTGAATTTAAAAAATGTCATCTTATTATTTATTTGGTTAAAAATAATCATTGTGAGTATTGTGCTAAAATTTGACTGAAATTGGATTAAAATTAGAGATAGCAATAATTTCCTGGTTTAAAGGAACTGTTTTTGCTACTTCAAGTAATTTTATTTACTTGTGTCGTGAGAGTGATTTTAGTTCAAAGCAGACGATTTGAAAAATGCGTTGTTATCTGCGTTGTTAAGTAGCGAGCGCTTATATATATGAAATTTTAAAATTACATTCTTTGCGGAAAATATGGTCAATATATAAATTTGACTAATTCAGCTGAGATTGCTGAAATTAAGAGTTGAATTGCGGCCTTTTGTAGATTTTGACATAGAACTTAGGATCTCAACAAGTGACGGATTTCGGTTTTGTGATTTGGATGGGGGGGGGGGGAGGTCGTATCACGGCCGTTACGCCGATGTACATGAATTGAATGTAATTTCCCCTGTTATTTATACAAATAAAATTTAGGTATTTTGTTATTTTATATAACTTTCCTGCTTTAACCCCCGGACAGCTTCGGGTAAATTTTCTTGTTCATAATAAAGGAAGATATAAGTGTGTGTGTTTGTTCCTGCGCTCTTAAGCAGGAAATCTAAAAATTGTACGACCACGAAATTTGGTGTACGGATACTTTAGGATAAGAGGAGGTGCACCTCGACTAATTAGAATTAGTCGTTTAGTTATTTTGTGTTTTAACGTTTTCACACAAATCGGTTTCTTGGCGAATGACAATATCAGCAGAGTTTCCATCTTGACATCATAGAAAAAACCGAAGAACGTTCTGTCCAACGATGCTTGAATCGAATCCGCAAGACAATGCCTTCATAATTATATACGAAATTAAACATACATCGAAATTTGCATTTTTTCGTTAAATGAAATATATTCGATTTTAAGCCACACCTTCTCTCTTTATAATTCCTTTTCTTTATTTATTTTATTTTATTTTACTTTACTTTTGAGGAGAGCGTGCAAGCAGCGAGCAATTTACAGTTTGAAACCATTTTAAATTCTGCTCTAATGCAGTATTTGAATATAGAACGCTTATTTAATTACTTATAAATTGTGTGCGCTTATTAGAATACACTATTTTTCACTACTAATGAATGATTTAACTTATTCTGTGATTTAACTCTGGGGAAACGCTGGATACATTTTCTAGTAATACGATAAAGTTAGTTGCTAACATTTTCGAATAATTTGTATATTGTTAGATAATCGCTATATTTGTGGATTTATAAATAAAACTCTATTTGAATCATTATGAATATCAGATGAACTTACTTGTAACCCAGAACCTCGCAAAATAGGATATCAATACGTGGCAAGATAATTTAAATTCCAAAAAGACCTGTCGATTTATTTGAATTTGAAAGTATGCACAGAAATATTCATAAGAGTTCACATATATTCGTGAACTTTCTTTAACTTCTCACTCTTTGATTTTGTTTACTTAAAGTTTCGAAAATTATGCTGTTTGTTGACATGAACACCAAGCGAGTACTGGAATTTCTAAGAATATTTTAGTTGAGAATCCATTAAAAGTCGCAAGTGCTGTTGCAACGTAAAATTATTTATGCAACGTCAGGCATTTAAATGAAAATGCAAATATTGCCATCTAAGATCTAAGATAGATAATTTACGTATGATTTAGTTTACTTATAGATATTTTAAAGATTCTATGTTTTCAAAAATTATGTATGCAGGGTGTCCCAAAAAGATTGAAACGCGCTTTAATTCTATATCTGTTGGAGATAAGTGGGCAATATAAATTGCAAAAATGTTGAAAGTAAAGTAGAAATAAGACTACGTTAATGAAATAGTCCTCCTATTAATTTTCAAACAGTTACACTTTTTAAATGTTTATACGACCCCCTTAGACAAATTTAGTCTATCAGAAAGTTTTTATTCTTAATGCAACAAGATCATTAAAAAAACCGCATTTCTAAGAATAGTTGAGAATCCATTAAAAGTCGCAAGTGCTGTTGCAACGTAAAATTATTTATGCAACGTCAGGCATTTAAATGAAAATGCAAATATTGCCATCTAAGATCTAAGATAGATAATTTGCGTATGATTTAGTTTACTTATAGATATTTTAAAGATTCTATGTTTTCAAAAATTATGTATGCAGGGTGTCCCAAAAAGATTGAAACGCGCTTTAATTCTATATCTGTTGGAGATAAGTGGGCAATATAAATTGCAAAAATGTTGAAAGTAAAGTAGAAATAAGACTACGTTAATGAAATAGTCCTCCTATTAATTTTCAAACAGTTACACTTTTTAAATGTTTATACGACCCCCTTAGACAAATTTAGTCTATCAGAAAATTTTTATTCTTAATGCAACAATATCATTAAAAAAACCGCATTTCTAAGAATAGTTGAGAATCCATTAAAAGTCGCAAGTGCTGTTGCAACGTAAAATTATTTATGCAACGTCAGGCATTTAAATGAAAATGCAAATATTGCCATCTAAGATCTAAGATAGATAATTTGCGTATGATTTATATAGTTTACTTATAGATATTTTAAAGATTCAATGCATATCTGTATCTTTAAAATTGAGCGAGTTATATTTAATTGAAAATTGAACATTGTGAATGGGGAACATATATCAAATTAGAAATGTAAATTTCTGACATATTATAAAAAAAATCAATGTATGCATATTTTAATTATGTGCCCCAACCGCGTAGTGAGTACAACTGCTTTATATGATTCCTGTCTGTGTAATGCTTTATTTAGATGCATTTGTGATAAAAATTTTTCACACATAGTAACGTATTTTTGATCTAAACGATTTCCATCATCAATTTGTTTATGATCCCTATTTTCACTGATGAAACAACCTTTCACATGGTACGGAAAAGTGGCATAAGTCAGATTTTTTCCATTATCATAATTCAGTTGATTTTAAAAATACAGATAAGCGGTTTTTTAATGATATTGTTGCATTAAAAATAAAAAATTGCTGATTGACGAAATTTGTTTAAGGGGGTCGTATAAAAATTTAAAAAGTGTAACTTTTTGAAAATTAATGGGAGGACTATTTCATTAAAGTAGTCTTATTTCCTACCTTATTTTCGACATTTTTGCAATTTACATTGCCCACTTATCTCCAACATGTAAAGAAATAAAGCTCGTTTCAATCTTTTTGGGACACTGTTTATAGTATAGTTAATTTTAAACTGCTTACTAAATGGACTATATTAAAGCATTTTGAATTTGTATCACACATGAAATATCATTTTACTTGCTGTATTTCTAAATATATTAGAAAATTATCTTGTTTCAAACTGTGAATGTGAATACAAATTCAGGCTGCACCAGTTTTTGTGATTATTCATATATTTTAGCAACATTTTGTCACACTATGGTTTCTACTAAATCGTTTTATTTTAAACATTTGTCTCTCAGGATCTACTATCGGCAGATTTCAGATGATCACTGATATGGATTCTGCATCGAATTCTGACGGTGGTAAGGAGTTCACTAATGCTTTTCACTTCAGGTTCTTTTCCATTTCCACTTCAGAAATTTTCATTATATGAAACATCTATTTCTCAATATTGACTACAGATAGAGATTCGGTGATATGTAAGTGATAAGAATTTAACATCAAATTCTGAAGGTGATAAAGGTGTTTTACTAAATATTAAATATGTCTACTCTCTTTTTCCACCTCCAGCTCACATTTTTTAATCACCTATGTCTCGAAACTGTACATATGGTGACCATATTTTGTGAAATATATAAGGAACAAATTCTGGCGTTTTTTTCAACACATTCCCAAATAAGTTTATGGCTGATTCGGGGGGGGGGGGCAGACCTAAAAGAATGACTACAAAAATAGGCTAATAAAAATAGTGACTAATAAAAGTTTCACCTGCTAACCTAGACAAATTGTATAATTATGTTTTGTACTAACCTTATTGTGTGAGAATTTTTCTGTAGACTTAATATTTCATATCTCGTAGGCTTCTGAGAGAAGAAGGTGATACAGACTAGTAGCACAGGCTGTACCCCCACTATCTTATGGTACATAACCCACCCTATTTTAAATTCGGAATAAATAAAAAAAGATTGAAAAATGTAATTAACAAAAAATAAAACAATTTATATCAGTAAACTTATAACATATTATATTAGTAAACTTATAACAAATTATATTAGTAAACCTTTAATTATAGTAATGAATTACAAGTGTGTCCCTATTGATATTAAACGTACCGATAGTCACTATATACCTATTAGTACCGTAACCGGTCAAATGACCGGCTTTTAAATAAAAACTTTATTTTTTCTGATTGAATGCAGGTTTGATTTTAGTAAGGAAAAAATAAACAACGTAACTTTAAGGTCATATACTCCATTTGGGTCTAAGAACTCGATTTGCTTCTTCTGTCGTGCATGTTCTTATATGTTTCATAAAACGGTGGTCAATTATCAACGGAAATGCAGGCTTTATTTCACCATTTATTATATTACGTTTTGCATATCCCGTTTGACCTGATTCTTTCCTGAAAATGAAGTGATCTTACAGATGTAGCCATAATTCCATTTCTTCGCAAACAATTCCATCAATCGAAATATACTGCTCATTTTCTTATTCTCATCTTCAGAACTTGAGAGCAACCTCTCTTTGGTCTTTTACATCATTCTCTTTTATCTTCTACATCATTCTCTTTCGTCTTCTATATCATTCTCTTTCGTCTTCTACATATTATATTCATAATATTCTCATTTTCATCGTCGGTATCTGTAGGCTCGCACTCAGTGTCTAGTAGATTATTATCATTTTCAAATAATATATCTTCACTTTCAGAAAGTTCACATTCATCAATTTCCGAAAACTATTATCCGCCTATGTTACTTATTTCTTCTAAGAACTTGACGTGTCTTGAATGTTTCGCCATTTCTTCAGGGGAGATTAGGAATGAAGTAACCCTATAAAAACAAAATATAAACAAACTAGAAATGCTTTTTTAGTTTTTGTCACCTTTTCTTGCAACATAAAATTTTACGCACTTTATTAAAATTTTGATGCACTATTACTACTTTCCTTATATACTTAATGTATAAGGAAAGTATTGTGACGGGGTCGAAAATTCGAATTCGAGTTTTCGACGAGAGAGCACGTTTCAAGCATCCCTGATCACGAATCGAATAATTTTGAAGTCATGTCAGTGTGTGTATGTGTGTGAAAGGATGTGTGTGTGTGTCTGTGTGTGTGTGTGTGTGTGTGTGTGTATGTGTGTGTGTGTGTGCGTGTGTGTGTGTGTGTGTCAGTGAGTCTGTGGAGACGATAACTGACGAACGAATGGACCGATACGAATGAAATCCGTAAACACTGAATCCGTAACCACTGGAAGCCTATTGTTTTTATACACAATCGAATGTTCTCGAGATATTGTACATTTATCAAACAAGAAATATGAATCATGCTTAAAGCATTGATTATGAAACACTTTCCAACAGCAATGTAATTTTATTTAAACATGTCTAAAATGCAATACATTCCTCGGTAATATTTTAAAACTTCTCACAATACTACATTGATTTATTGTATTTGAAAACTTAAACCTTCATCGAAAAAAATGAACTTCATTCAAATGACGGCTTTGAAATATAAATTGCCTGGATTAAACATCTCTAAAATGTGATATATTACTCGATAATAATTTTAGAATTATCATAATACCACGATAATTTATTATATTTAAAAACTTCATCGAAAACAACTGAAATTCATTTCAAATGACGTCATAGAAAAAATAACACGGCTGGCTCTCTCTAAAAAAGCAGCATTTCATTCATAAATAATTTCCCATTCATGTCATTCATCACAATACTATAATAATTTATTTTATTTAAAAATTAAGACCATGGAGCTACAAGTAATTTAACTCTATGCTTAAAACTTCTTCGCCAAAATCGTCCTTCTCTCGGTAAAGTCAATGAATATTTCTTTCATATCAGCTATGCAGATTCCAAGAGCTAAATTCTTTTGCGTTAAAAAATGCAGCAATTCCTATACAACTCATTCTACATATTTTGCTTTTTACATTTTACATAGGTGAAAAATAGGCTTAATAGTAGAAATAATCAAATTTGTATGAGCATTTAAACTGAAATATATTGTCATTGCGTTGTTAAAGTATGTAGATGCACAGAATTTAGGCCAAAATAAAGTAGTTTTAGGATGGATACAACACTCAATATGAATTAGAAAGAACTTTAAAAATCACGATTTTGAGACAAGATGGATGCCATATATCATTTTGAAGTGGATCACATGATACTTTCATATCATGGTCAAGTGATCGTTTCATATAAGAGGTGTTATTATTATTTTAATTTTTATTTAAAAAACTACTGAATATATTTCGCTGACTTTTTTTTTATATATTTTATGGAACAATTTGAATATTACCTAAAAATTTCGAAGTAATTTGTGAATTTTAAATCCGCTTAAAAAATGTTTGAAAAATTAGGTCCCATAGGACTCAATGTTTTTCATTTTTTCAACCCGGGTTCAATCCAAAACTAATTGGGTGATATTATTCATTTATATCCCCATAGGTCCTACAGACCGTCTGAACAGCATACTAAAATTTCATTTTGATTAAGTCATTTTTACGGCAGTTATCGTGCTAACAGACAGACAGACAGACAGACAGACAGAATGAACAAAGTCATAAACACTTTTCAACTTTGTTGTAACGTGTTAAAAAATTATCAAAAGTCATAAAAAATAAAAAAAAATATTTCCTATTGAGAAACATGTTCACTTTTCATATGTAATACTATGCGATATATTGGGTGACACCATTCTCGTGGATCTAGCTCATTCCATTCATGAGAAAAGGTATTTTGAATAATACTTTAGCATTTGAACGCCAATAATCCTCTATATGCTATAAGAATAACTTATTTCTCCGTCCATAACGCTTGACGAGATTTTGGCGACGAATTTGGTGGAATGTCGCCAACTTGGCAACTTTTTAAAATTTTGCCAAATTGACGAAAAGCTTGCCAAATGTATATAAATGACGCTAAATCAATGAAAATGACAACTGAATGAAGAAAATTCAATATCTTGGAAAGAATATAAGTATCTATTAGAAGAAAAAGCTATTTTCTTACTGTAAAAGTAGTAAATTCATTGAATTATATAAGGAAAGTCATGTGTTGCCTACATCAGATTTTTTTTAACTGTAAAAGTAGTAACATCATTGCATTATATAAGGAAAGTCATATGCTGCCCACATCAGATTTCTTTAATTTGAACTTACTACGCAACAGTCCTTGCAGAAATGTGCAGGGAACTAATGAAAATATGTGGAATGTGCATGTACATCAAATTTTCTGACCCGACGACTTTATAAGGTAATACATTTTTCTCCCATTCAAATAAATGGTCGTGGTAGATAACAGTTGACTGCGTATCTTTATCATGTAAATACAAGAAGAAGAATAAGTATTGAAAAGTTGATTGTATACATTTAATAGAAAAAGTTATATAGTCAAGTGAGAAAAACCGATTGCATTATATGCGAATTTTGTAATCAAAAGTTTACAACCGGTCATTTGACGGGTCATAGTACGCTTAGTGTTAAATAATAAACATTAAAATGTATATTTTTATATTTTCTCAAGGATGAGTGGATTTTTTTAAGAAAAGGGTATGAGATTTCAGAAATCATAAAATTGTAAACACTGGATCTCTAGGTGTAGTTTGTGTAAATGGAAACTTCCAGAAATTCAGCTTAAAGTTGGATTTTTTCACTTGACCTAAAATTATTAATGGTTGAAAATGTTTTGAGTTGGAACATTTTATCAATCCTTCATAAAAATAAGGAACTCGTAGACTTCTGCAGTACTGTGATAATTACTGCAGTACTGTGATAATTTAAAATATATCAGAACTGGAAAGTATTGCAATTTAGAGATGCTTATATAAAATAGCATTTCAGTTGGGAAGTGTTTCATAATTATTGCTTTATGCATGACTGATCTTTATTGTTATTTTTATCTGTATTTTTTCAATCATAGTTTATATTTCCACATTCGGCAATGCCATTTACATGTTTCAGTTGTTCTGTAACCAATTATGGCTATCTAAATAGTTATGTCAAATCTGAAAAGCATTAAAATATGCAATAAGCCAATAAACAATTTAATACTATCAAGCATTCATGCATATAATGTTAATGGATTCTTTAAAATATCTTCCTGAATTATGAGCAAATTATCTATTTGCAACCTTGGATGACAAAATTTGCATTTTCGTATAACTGCCTGAATCTGCATAAGTAATTTCAAGCTGCAGTTGCACTTATGACTTTTAACGGAGTTTCAAAGAAAATGTACTTGAAGTTTCAATACCATCATTTAGCGTTCTTGTCAACAGTTACTTTCAAAACTTTAAACAAAGTCAAAGGCTGAGATGTTAAAGAAAGTTCAAAAATGTATGTGAACTCTTATGCATAATTCAACGCATAATTTCAAATTCAAGTATATTGGCAGGTTGTTTCAACATTTAAACTATCTCGTACATATTGAAATTGTATTTCGTCAAGTTCTTAGTTAAAATTAAACTAAAGCTAAAAGTGTAGCCACAAGAAATTATTGCACTTTAAAAAATTGACTTATGATTCCTTTGCTGATAAAGAAAAGTTAAAAAAGCGAGCGTTTATTTTCTTTAACACAATGATTTCCCAGGTGCATTTGTGACAAGATATTTTATAAAGTCGTAAACACAGAGATTCTACTGTTGCGTCGAAATAAGTTTACAAAAACACAACAGAAATTAAAATAGCGAGCGTGTTAATTAGACAAATCCGTTATATGTTTATTTCTCCGTCCCCGTAAAATTAACATACCTTAAGCTAGGATAACATCACTTAAGGATACATCAAATAATATAACCAAAACACATCTATATAATTATTGTCAAAATCAGAGACAATGAAAATGTATGACCGACAATCATTCCCGACCCTAAAGAAGTTATCCGTCATCCTGTGACAAGGAAAGTTGAACATTCGCATACCTATAAGATGGTCAGAAATTTTTCTGGAAATAGGTAAATTTTCGGATAATTTTCCGCTATGCCTTCTGGAAAAATCTCCACTTTATTTTTATTTTTAATTAATTTGAAAATATAATGTAATACTCTTTCCAAACTTTTTTTTTTTAAAAAGCAAGTAACTTTACAAGAAGTTTTTTCATCTTGGCGACTCGTGGTGACTCTTGGCGACTTAGCTATGTTTGGCGACTCTCTCTCGACACTATGCAATTCAAGTCTCTTCATAGTTATCTATGACGTCATCCTTGTGAAATATATTTTTCCGAATTTGTACTTTTCTGGTAATGTTCTTAACATATATTTTTTAAAGAATTTTGTGCCTATTTTTTAGGTTTATTTGTATTAATTATTAGCTTATTCAACTTACTAAATTCAGATTATATTTTATATATATTTATGAAATTTACTACGTATATGGTCTATATATGAATGATCCATGTTTGCTTTTCATGTAGCCACTGATGAAGGATGTACTAAATTCCGAAAGCCCTCTGGCCTTGTTTTTAAAACTTTGTACGTCTTTAGAATGTTTTTATTAAACGACCTTCTGTCTAACGATGTTATGTTCATAATTTATTAATTTTTTTATCATTGAGATTTTTAATTTTGAAAAGGAAAATGAAGGAGGGTAAGGGGCAAGCACTTTATTTTAAAGAAAAATAAATGATGGCAACCAAAAGGATACACGTGACATTTTACTCATTCTCAGAAAAAAAAAAGCAAATAACGTTTTAAGATGAATATTCTTTCAGAATTAAATTCTCCAAACTTTATAAAAATGTTTCAAAAATAGCATGTTTTCGCAAGTTCGGAAAAGGGGAAATGCTTTAATAGCACTATATATATATGTTTATCTCATCTTGCATATTGTCTCTTCTTTCTAATGATACTCACTTGTTCAATTACAAGCAGATTTTTTTAAACACATTTTAATATTATATAAAATAATTTATTTTAAAAGAGCTTAATTATAAGCAGTTTTTAATTTATTTTTATCGTAATTAAATTTTATATTTAAATATTAAAAATATATAAGTAAATGTTATGTTTATATATTAAATAGTTTATTTTTATACATATAAGAAACTAGTAATTTATATTTTTATTTTTGTTATTTTTTAAGAAGATGGTAGAATGTTTCCCTTGAATTGCCAGTAGATATTGAAAGAAATGTAATATAATATTTAATGTATTTTTTAATAAAAATCCGTTGCTGTGCTTTTAGAATATTATATTTTATAACTTACTTTTTATATCGATAATATTATATTTTATATCTTTTTTTATATCTATAATATATTATATTTTATAACTTACTTTTATATATCTATATTAAACAGTAAATTATTTATGATTCTGATAAGGTTTAGAAGTTTTAAATTATTTCTCATGTCTTTTATATGCCTATTCATGACTTTATGCAATGCTGTAAAATTGGAATGAAGACAAAAAATCATTATTATAGATGAAAGAAATAGAATTCTTTCAAAGCAAGTGTATTTAAGGAATATAATACTTTGTATCTGCTAACTGCAGTATACAGATATAAGAAATATTTATGCATAGAACTTTTTATATATTTCTAGATTTATGCATTTCTATATAACATATGTTTAACTGTAACTGTAATATAAAAACAAATACTTCTAAAACGTCAGTGAACATATTATTTCAGCTGAAATGTAATATAGAGAATAATTTGCGGAAAATCCATATCTCTACTTATAAGTATCGTCCCCATAATGATGTCGAACATTCAAATCCCCACAAAGGCGAAGAAAATTGGAGGTATCGAAGAGTCTTTTAAAACTCTTCGAATTATCCTTACCCCCGCTGATGTAGAAGGCTGATTTTTTCACCATTATATGACAGACTATAGGACAGAACCTAATGGAGCCGGATATTCCATTTCCCCCGGGTTTGAAGAAAGGGGGAAGCAATCTTTCCAGACCCCCTCCCCCTTGTGATGAAGAAAGCTGAATATTTGCACACTTATAGAATCGATCATGGTATATAACATAACGGAGCCATATTTTTTATTCCTCCCAGAGAAGAAAACGCTTTTTTTAGTTAACAAACAAACCTTAGAGAACACCTCACCTGTTACACTGTGGAGGTTATAAGAGACTTTTCACCCAGTTGTCGGTGGTTGGGTTACCAGATCTATCACCTAATGCGAATTTTGGCGAGAGGGAATTATTGTAAAAGAATTTTTTTCAATCGAGCAGCATTCCTATACGAATGATTATATGCATATAATAGGATTGCATTTGCTTAAGAATAAGATTATAAACTCATGTATGTATATATAAAATTAAGAAAAATTATAATATAACATAAACTAATCGGCTCATAACGTCAATTCAAAGATTCATAGAGTTAATGTTAACCATATTTATTCAATACTCATAGTAATATGAAATTTTGTATGTTGTTATCTTTTGAGATACATTTTAGTTCTTTTGATTTTGAATATTATCAGACTAGCCCGTCTTGCGTGTGCTATATGGATGTACTAGTGTTTGGGGAGTATTTCGAGACCAGGAACAGATATAATGTCCAAATTTAGTGTGTCGTTTTCTTTTGTGCTGCACACTGAATTGTAGGAAATGTTGGGAAAATAAACATATTAGGTAAACAAACTTAAAATATGAAATCACAGATCAAATGACATGCTAATTTGGATAATAAAATAAACGATTTGGGGTTTGGCTGTAAAAGAAAAAAATCTTCTCTAATAAAACTTATCCAAATCTGCCGATAATAATAAAGGGGATATAAATTTATATTATTTATTTTTTTAATTAAAATTATATTTATATCACGTTGGGTGTGTATTTCAGTTGAAATTTTGTGAAAATTTCCAATCCGTTTAAATTTTTGATGTATTTTTAATAGTTTTAAGAATAGAAAGATTGACTGGGAAAAAAATACATTTTAATTTTTGCTAAAACGACTGCGGTCTCTTTCATAGGTTTTCCGCACGATGATAACTCGTCAAGGCCAGACGAACTAATTTTATCATCTAAGCGAATGAAGACAATTTTCCAATTCCCATTATTTGTAAAAAAAATATTTAAATATTACTTTTAATCTATTTATTTAATTTTTATATTCATTTTGCAGTTAAAATATTAAAGAAATCTACTTAACCCTTTCGCTGCAGTGGATCTAGCCATCAGTACGCCATCAATAAATGGGTCGTCGTGCCATTAGTGTCCACACACCGTACACATTATCAACTTTACTTTTAATTATGATATTCCATAAAACGGTAGAAAACAAATGCGCTTTACTTGTGTCAATATATTTTTCTTGTCAGCAAATTAAATGCGTGGTGTCCAATTCGCGTATCGTTACTGGAAATGTCGCTAGCCAATGCAACGTATGTAGTGGATGTCGCTAGCCAATGCAAAGTATTTAGTGGATGCCGCTAGCCAGGATAAGCATTTAGTGGATGCCGGATATAGCCGGTACTAGCCAAAGTGAAGCATTTAGCGGATCTCGAATACAGCCGGGGCTATTCGTGAAAGGGTTAAAAATATTTGTATCAACTTCTATGGCGCATTATTTCGTTTGGGAGAAAAATAAATCTCATACCTTCTACGCCACTACAGGTCAGGTGTTCGTTAAGTATAGAAGTGTCCCCTTCTTTGGTGATGTAGTAAGTTAAGTCTTAACGCTTTTGATATCACCCACGAGGCAAAACTGAACTGAGTGAAATTTAACTGAAGTTAATTGACCCAAACAGTTATTTCCAACGCTGAAAGTTTTACATTGTTAATTTAAAAAAAATAAATATGTAAAAAATGTTGGTAGTTAATTTTTTATGAGTATTATTATTTCTGTGCTGTAAAGGCCTAAATAGTGTGCCCAGACTGATTTTTATTTAAAGAAAGCATCCATTCCACGTGTAATTTTATGGAACAATTTTCAAATTTAAGTATAAATGAATCTAAATCTGTGATGAAGTAATGTGAAGTTTACATTAGTTGTTTACTGTATTATAATTAAAGAGTAAAATCATATAAATAACTCGATAAACTCCACGAAAAGGTAATTGATGCATAGCCATTATGTATATATATTTCGTAAATAAATGTAGAAACTTGCATTTTTAAGTGAAAAAATATATGCAACAAAATATGGCTATTCTATATAAGTGTTAATTTAAATTTTAAAGCACCTCTTTTGGTACGTTCAAATGAATTTGTAGAATTATTCATGAGAGCTTGAATATATTTGCAAACTTTCTCCAACTTTTACAACTGCTTCAATTTTGTTTACTTAAAGATTCGAGGTTAATACTGGCGGTCGACAAGAACTTCAAATGAGCATAGAATATTTTCTTTAGAAATCCGTTCGAACTAGTAACTGCAACTGGAACGTATAGAATTATTTGCGCTGCTAAATGAAAGTGTACATTTTATAATTTAAGCTCCTTAGAAAATGAATTTCGGCCAGATTCTAGAAAGTTTTTTAGATATTTCATACATGTAAAGAATAATCGTGAACTATTTTTAATATTCGTTCCCATTTCCTACTATACGCTCCAGAATATTGTTAAGAAAAAAACTATTAGATTTTACCAGAGAATACATTCTCTATTAGCAAAATTATATAAACGATATATATCTATAAAACTATAAGCTATAACTTTATAAACTATATAAAATGTAAACTATATAAAACTGTATAAACTATATAAAACTATAAAAACTATATCAACGAAATATAAACTATATTTGTATTAAAAAGAATTAAGTATTCTTCGGTATGAAATAACACTTTTGCATGAAGTATAAGATATTCTTATATAATACAAAAGCATGTGTTAGTCTGTCTGCCTCCTTCTTTCCTTTGATCCAGACCGTCTGGCCAAAAGGAAGGTGTAAGGTATTTGCTTGGACAGCAACCAGAGCAGCGCCAGCCAATGTAGACCGGAACTCAGTGGGGGGGGGGGGGGGCGACATCGACAGGGACCGTACCATCCTTCCCCTGCCACCAACCTATTTTAAAGACTTAAGGACACACAGTTTTAATCTGCCCGTATTCCGCGTAGACACTCTACCTATCTGACTTACCCGAAGGTGTTGAAGGCCCAGACCATACGACCAACCCTAAGGCTAATACCGAAGGTGTAAGGTATCTGTTTAGATAGACGGGAAGTGTCACCAAATGTAGAGCGGAACTCAGTGGGGGGCATCCACAGGGACCGTCCCATCATTCCTTACACCCCACCTCTTGGAAGGCCTTACTCGAAGCTACATATTTAACGTGTCCGTACTCCTCGTGAACACGATGACAGTTTGGGCAGAGCTGGGAATCAAACCCGGGTAGTCCTAGTGCAATCATCGTGCTCTAACCATTGGACTGTCTGACCCCAACGGCACCTCATTCTTCTTCTTCGACCCAGGCAGTCCGATCTACCCGAAAGTGTAAAGTATCTGCTTGGACGGTCGAGAAGTGCCACCCAATTTAGACCGGAACCCAATGGGAGAGACAAACATGGGGATGTGCCCTCCTTCTCCTACGATTAACCTCTCAGACGGACTTACAGACTCACATATTTAACGTGTCCGTATACCGCGTGAACACGGTAACAGTTTTAATAGAGTCAGGAATCAAACTCGGATCATCCGAGTGCAATCCCCGAGCGCTAACCACTGATCTATCGCGCTCCACCTCAACTGTACCTGTCTGTCTTTGTTGGCTGTAGTGAAAAAAGAAAACCCTGCTCCTAAATCTGGTACAGAGTTACCTCAGGTCCCCAAATGATACGGTCAGCGTGGATTTTTTTCTAAATTTAAATTAGTTTTATAGCTATTTTATGTTTCAGTGATTTTTCCACAAATCAGTTCTTTAACGATCGAAAATATTATGAGAGTTTAAAATCCTAATAATAAAATCCGTAGGATAATTCCTTCGTATTTATTTATATTTTATTAAATATGTCGAAAAATTCATGTTTTAGAAATTCTGATGCTTATGTCGTCGTATTCGAAAACGGAATATTAGCACAATTCTATACTTTGACAAAAATATGTATTTATATCTTTGCATTTTAACAACTTTTTATGTACTCTGATTTTAGACTGTCTGTGAATTTTCGAACAAAAGCACAAGCATTGAGATTTTAGTTTTCGCTGAGGAATAACTCCATGCTGCAGTTCACTGGGTGCTATCACCGTGAGTTGCAACTGACGTCATAGCATGTACGTTACCATGAGAAGCGGTGATGTATTCATTGTAAAAGCATAGTTGGGTTTTGGAAATTCTCTATATGTGCGGATATAATTGTGTTCACAGATATTCATCTTTAATCTCAGGAAACGCCAGGTTTATTTTCTAGTAAAGAAATAAAAGATATAAATGATGCTTTATATCGCAGCATTAATTTATAATTTATATCATGACCTCTTGCAAATAACCTATACTGATAATATCAAATATTACTGGAAATTAAGAAACTTGCTTTCATGTTGAAAACATTAAAATTAAAAAATTTAATAATTCTAAAGTGTAGAAGTAATCAAATAAGGTTTAAAGTTTAAAATTTACCATCTTTCAACTTCGAAATATGGCGGTCGCGCATGCGCAATTCCTTCTTTCATTGAATATGTTGTAACTTTATCAAACCACTTTTGGGTTTTAAATTACAGGTTTTTTAAACTGAGGAGATACTAAAGAGTACCCAGAGTCCCTAAGAAAGTCCTGAAGTATCCAATAACATTGTAAGAAAAGGTTCATGAGTTTACTACATCTCTGCAATTGGCTTTTTTTCCGTCTATGGCGCCTTGTTATCAATTTCGTAATCTCAACTTTTCTAGTTCTTTGATAGGGACGGTACAATCACTTTTTTAGATCGGGAATTGCTACTTTACTGTAGATAGACAACATGCACCTGATGGATTTTTTTTACTTTCCTTATATACAGAGTATAATATATAAGGAAAGTATAGTGACGGGGTCGAAAATTCGAATTCAAGTTTTCGACGGGAGAGCACGTTTCAATTATCTCTGAATAAGAGTCAAAAGTTTTTGAAATGATGTCTATGTGTGTGTGTGTGTGGAGACGATATCTCACGAACGAATGGAGCGATTCGAACGAAATTTGGTACAAAAATTTCAATCCGGGAATACTAGAAGGCTATTATTTTTATATGCAATCGAATGTTCAGACCCTTTCCCCTAAATTTTCAAGTGACATTTTGAAAAAATCATCAAAAGATCAAAACGTTTGATAAAGTTACACAGTTACAAGTTTAGAACATGTTTAGAACAAGTTTTTTTTTTTAGTTACAAGTTTAGAACGCTAGCATGAACAGTTCCCCAGATTTTTTAAAAGAATTATCAAAAAATCATATAAAATAAAAAGAAAATAACTATTGTGAAATAGACTTACTTTTCATAAGTAATATCATGCGATAAATTTGATGACATCATTCAGATGGATCGAGCACGTCCCATTCATGAGAAAAAAAACTTAGGGCGATACTCGTATTTTTGTATTTCGAAGCTAATCTGCTATAAGAATAACTTATTTCTCCGTTCATAAAGCTTGGCGAGATATTGGCGAATCATTCAGATGGATCGAGCACGTCCCATTCATGAGAAAAAAAACTTAGGGCGATACTCGTATTTTTGTATTTCGAAGCTTTATCTGCTATAAGAATAACTTATTTCTCCGTTCATAAAGCTTGGCGAGATATTGGCGAAATGTCGCCAACTTGGCAACTTTTTAAAATGTTACCAAATTAACGAAAATGTCGAAAATTGATAAAAATGACGCTGAATCAATAAAAATGACGACTAATTGATGAAAGTTCAATATCTTGGAAAGAACATAAGAGTAAATTATAAGAATAACCTATTTATTCGTCCGTCCGTAAGTAACGCTTAGCGAGAAATTTTGTGGGACATCTCCAATTTGGCAACTATTTTAAATGTTTCCAAAGTGACAAAACTGTCGCAAAATTGATAAAAATGACGCTAAATAGGAAGTAAATTCTGATTTCCGTCATATGACAAGCATGCCTTCTAGTATATAAGAAATGCTCTTTTTCCGTTTGTCTGAACACATGGTGATGCATTTGCGAACTTGGCGAATAATTTAGCAAAGTATCTCGGACTTGGCGATATTTCGCCTCAGATTGGTAAAAATATCGTCCAAATTTTAAAAAATGACTTTAAATTAATGAAAATGACGGCTAATTGATGAATTAATTATTAAACTATTTTAATATATGGACTATATCGCTTAGTGAGGGTGCGATCAATATTAATAATTATTTACTTAGAATTGCGCTAAATATAAGTTAATTGGGTATTTTGAAATAGTTTTACATGTTGTTGTCCGAAAAACGCCAACTGTATAATTCAACGATAAATACAGAGTATCGTGGATCTTATACATTATTTTTTGACATTAGAAGTATTAATTCATTGCATTATACAAGGAAAGTTATGTTCTGCCCACATCAGATTTTTTATAAGGTTATTGGTGTATCTAAGAACTTTTTGCATCTATATAATGTGCAATTTTTTGTTACAATATTCAAAATAATATAGATGATTACAATGAATAAAAACTTCTGTCTGTAAGATAGTGATTTACAGAACTTCCTTGAAAAATTGCTGGCATATGTCAGTTAGGTGACTACAATTAACAACCACTATAAATGATGTCCCCATAACAACCACTATAAATGAACTTACCAGCGGTTATTAATAGAGCATATTGTTCTTTTGGCTTGAAGAAGGAGGCTTATAACGCCCTCGAAACAATTTTAGTCGTTTAACAGATATATGCCTAAATTCTTCAAATACGTTTTGTAAGCTATTGTAATAAACAATAAATTTGAAACTATAAGAAAAGACATGCGCTACTAAACGTTTTGTAATTAAGAATTAATTGGAAACTATAAGAAAAGTCATGCGTTACTAAGTGTTTTGTAAGCTATTGTAATAAAGAATACATTTTATTTCTTGAAAAATATTTAGAACAGATTGTATTCTAAACAAGTACGGCAAAAATATATGTTTTATTTATAATTTTTTTTAAAGCTCAAGGGACCCAAAATTGACGATTATCAGAAATTCAGCCATATAGATATTCACACACAATAATTAAGCACGTGTATTTCCTACATAAATGTAGAAAATTGCAACTGCTAAGTAAAAATTGTCTGCAGTATATTGCAATATTACCATATAAAGCGTTAATCTAAATTCTAAAGTAACTTTATCCTGTATGTTCGAATGAATTTGTAGAATTATTCATAAGAATTCGGAGATATCTGTGAACTTTCTCCAACTTTTCACCCCACTCCGATTTTGTTTACTTAAAAGTTTCGAAGGCTATACTGGTAGTTGACAAGTACTCTAAAGGAAAGTTTTGAAGCTTGAAGTATATTTTCTTTGAAAATCCGCTCGAAGTCGTGACTCCAGCAACGGAGTGAATTTGTTTAACGCAGAGACCGGCGGTCAAATGAAAATGTAAATTTTATTATTTGAACTTAAGAAATAAGGTATTTATAAGATTCTGGAAAATATTTTAAAGTTTCAATATAGTTAAAGAATAATTATGAGCTATCAGTGTATAAGCCTGTCAAAGACAGGAAATCTAACTCTCTGAAGTTTTAACTCGTTTTAAAATTTGCTATACTGCTTAACATTGTATGACATTTAGCGTAGAAAGTAAAAATTTTAATCAAAAATTATATCAACTAATTTCTGTTGTGTGGTCTATACTATAAACGTGCAAAGTTTCAGCCCTCTAGGTTATCGGTGGCTTTTGGAAGGAATGGAAATATCATTCTGCCCAACCTTTTGTCCACCCATTGAGGAAAAGATAAATCCGGTTCCATGAGATTCTGCCACATGATCGATATTATTCGTCTGCAAAGATTCAGTATTCTATGTCGCAAAACGGTTCTGAAAGGCATGGAGATACTTTTCAACCCACCCCCATTTTGTCCACCCCTGGAGGAAAATCTAATTTCGAGCTCCGTGAGATTCTGCCACCTGATCGATATTATTCGTCTGCAAAGATTCAGGCTTCTGTGTCACAGGGGTGTTTCAGGAGGATTTGAAAAGTCTTTTCAAGTCTAACTATTTTCTTCTCCCTCCACAGTTATCAAAATTTTGGCTTCATAGGTTCTGTATCGTGTTAGCTAAACTTTTCTCTAAATAACTTGTAACACAATCACATACACACAACACATATTAAAATATTCCTATTTGAAATATGAGAAGGGAGTAATGTTACCCATCAATCTATAATGAATAACAGATTTAATCACTATTTTATTAGATATATAAATCAATAAATATTTCCTTTGTCAATGTTTACTATTCTGGGATTTTATTGCATGTTATGCACACTCTGGGACTACTTTGATACGCACCTAAAGTTAAAAGTGTATTCCGAACAGTTACTGGTATATATATATATATATATATATATATATATATATATATATATATATAAAATATAAATATATAGAAATTGAAAAATCGGAAATAAAAATGTTTTAGTAAAATCGGAAATAAAAATGTTTTACCGCCATAATGTAAGCTTTTTGCCGATCCTTCCTTCCTTTTTACATGTTTTTTTCACTTTGTATATTTCAATTTTTCTATATATATATATATATATATGTATATATATATATATATATATATATATATATATATATATAAATATATATATATATATATATATATATTGTAGCGATTATATAAAATGATTTTTCAGCATATTGCATATTTCTGCTTTTTCAGCATATTGCATTTCTCTTTGCAACATATTACATACTTATGACTTTTCAGCGTACTGCATAACTATGCTTTTGCAGCATATTGGTTACCTGTAAAAGTAAAACAACCTCTACATTTAACCATCGCTATAATGTGAAAGTAGGGTTGCCAGATCGTGGAGACTTTTTCTTTCGTGGGTGCTAGATTTGGGGAAATATCGAGTTTTCGAATAAGTTTATGACTAATTTTATGTATAGTTGCGGATCCAATGGTAAGTTCCTTCTGTATCATTTGGTAGGTACAGCGATTACCATCTATTAACAGTTTTCGAATGGCCGAAACATTTTCTGGGACTACAACTAACAAAGGTCTCCGTGTGTGTTTTTCATCTAGAAGAGAATTTCGACCTCTTCTATACTTTATAAACCATATGAATACAGTGGCACGAGATGGAGCATCATTTCCATATGCTAATTGTAGACGTTGGATATATTCTTCTTGATTTAGTCCCACTTTAAAATCATAGAAAATAATAGCTCGATAATGCTCTCGTGTCAACTCCATTTCCTTTTGTTTCAAAATTTATTCAACGACAGCTAAATTGTAATTGTTGCCACAAATTATCAACTGTGGACATAAATGAGTTCAAATTTAAACATTCGACCAATAAACTTTTTCTAGCGCATATCGTCTGTCCCTATCTCAAATATTTCAGTGTGACCCTCGTATAGAGCGTTAATTTAAATTCTAAAGTAACTTCATCCTTGTATGTTCGAAAGAATTTGTAGAATTATTCATAAGAATTCGAAGATATCTGTGAACTTTCTCCAACTTTTCACCCCACTCCGATTTTGTTTACTTTAAAGTTTCGAAGGGTATACTGGTGGTTGACAATTACGCCAAAGGAAAGTTTTGAAGCTTGAAGTATATTTTCTTTCGAAATCCGCTCGAAGTCATGACTTCAGCAACTAAGTGAAATTATTTCACGCAGAGATCTGCGGTTAAATGAAAATGTAAATTCTATTATTTTAACTCTTAAGACATAGGAAATCTTCAAGATTTTCAAAACTATTTTAAAGATTTAATATAGTTAAAGAATAATTATGAGCCTTCAATATATAAGCCTGTCAAAGACAGGAAAACTGACATTTTGAAGTTTTAACTTATTTTATTATTTGTTATTTTGCTTAACATTGTATGACATTTAGCGGAGAAAGTAATCTATTTATTCAAAAATTGTATCAACTGTTTTCTCATAAGTTGTCAATTCTATAAGTGTGTAAAGTTTAATCTTTCTAGGGGTTATCAGGGGATTTTGGAAAGTAAGGAAATATTTTTCTCCCCAACCTTGTGTCCAACCCTTGAGGAAAAGATATATCCAGGTCCATGAGGTTCTGCCACATGATCGATATTATTTGCCTGCAAAGATTTAGTCTTCTATGTCGCATGGAGAGTTCTGAAAGTATAGACATAATTTTCTACCTTCCCCTTCTTTGGTGGAGTAATATCTGAACTTCGACTTCATAAGATTATGCCACGTGATCGATATTATTCGTCTGCAAAGATTCAGTCTTCTATGCTACAGGGGTGATTCAGGAAGTTTTGAAAAGTCTGTTAAAAGTAACTGTTTTCCTCTACCTCCAGAGTTATCAAATTTTAGGCTTCATTGGTTCTGTGTCGTGATCTGCACCATAAGTATACAAATATCCAAAACTTTAGGTCACCTGGGAACACTATAAATGAACTTCCCAGCGATAGTTAAGGACACATACTGTTCTTCTGCCCTGAAGAAAGGGAGTTATAACGACCCCGAAACAATTGTACTTTCGTAACATATATATATACCTGTTTTCTTCAACAATGGTTTGTAAGCTATTGTGATAAAGAATGCATTTGAAACCGTAAGAAAGTCATGCGCTGCTAAAACCAGGTTATTATGCATTTAATGCATTATATCATCCGTATATATTAACTTTTGCTACATAGATATTCACACCTAATAATTAAGCAGATGTATTTCTTTAATAAATATAGAAACTTATATTTCTAAATAAAAATTGTGTGCAGTATGCGATATTTCAATATAAAGCGTTAATTTAAATTCTAAAGTAACTTTATCCCTGTATGTTCGAATTAATTTGTAGAATTATTCATAAGAATCCGAAGATATCTGTGAACTTTCTCCAACTTTTCAGCGTGCTCCGATTTTGTTTAGTTAAACGTTTCGACGGGTATACTTGTGATTGACGCAAGTATGTACTCCAAAGGAAAGTTTTGAAGCTTAAAACATATTTTCTTTGGAAATCCGCTCGAAGTCGTGACTTTAGCTTCTGGGTGAATTTGTTTAATGCAGAGACCAGCGGTTAAATGAAAATGTAAATTTTATTATTTCAGCTTTTAATAAATTGGATATCTCTAAGATTTAGGAAAATATTTAAAGAGTTCATATAGTTGAAGTATAACTATGAACTATCAGTTTTTAAGCCTGTCAAAAACAACACTCTGAAGACAATGCGTTTTAACTTGTTTTAAAAATTGTTATTTGGCTTAACATTATATGACATTTAGAATAAAAAGTAATCCTTTTAGTTGAAAATTCTATGAACTATTTCCTGTTAAGAGAGCAATACTATAAGCGTATAGGGTTTCAGTCTTCTAGATTATCGGAGGGCTTTTAGACGGTGTGGAAATACATTTCTGCTCTGCCCAACTTTGTCCAACCCTTTTGAAACTTTTGTCCAATCCTTGAGAAAAGGCTAACATCTGGTTCCATGAGTTTCTGCTAATAATCAATATTACCAGTCTGAGAAGATTCAGTCTTCTGTATCACAGATAGGTTCTACAAGATATGGAAATACTTTTCTTCCCCCTCTTTTGCCACCTCAGGAGGAATAGTTAAACACCGACTTCGTGAGATTCTACCACATGATCGATATTATTAGTTTGCAACGATTCAGTCTAATGTGTCGGGGGGAGGGGGTTCCAGAAGTTATGAAATACTTTTCTACACTCTCTTTTGTTCACCTCTGGAGAAAAAACTAAATACCGGCTCTCTAAGACTCTTTCACATCATCGATATTAGTAATCTGCAAAGTATCTGTCTATGTCCCAGAGGGTTCCAGAAGGTATGAAAATACATTTCTGCTCGACCTTTTGTCCAAACTTTGAAGAAAAACAAAAGTCCGACTCCGTGAGATTATTTCACATGATCCATATTATTAGTCTGCAGAGATTATGTCTTCTATGTCTCGCAAGGTTCCTGAAAGGTGTGGAAATATTTTCTACTCATACCCTTTTGTCCACCCCGGGAAGAAAATCTAAATTCCTGTTAAATGAGATTCTGCCTTATGAGCAATATTATTAATTTACAAGTGTTCTGATTTTAAGTCACAGGTTTATTTTAGGGGTTCCTTATCTAAACAAACACATTATTACAACAATAACCAGGAAAATATGCTCAAGTTGTCAACGATCAAATTCTGCGACATATGTGACTGCTGATTAGGTTTTGAAACAATAAACAAGAAAATATGCTCAAGTTGTCAACGATCAAATTCTGCGACACATGTGACTGCTTATTAGGTTTTGAAACAATAAACAAGAAAATATGCTCAAGTTGTCAACGATCAAATTCTGCGACAATTGTGACTGCTGATTAGGTTTTAAAACAATAAACAAGAAAATATGCTCAAGTTGTCAACGATCAAATTCTGCGACACATGTGACTGTTGATTAGGTTTTGAAACAATAAACAAGAAAATATGCTCAAGTTATCAACGATCAAATTCTGCGACACATGTGACTGCTGATTAGGTTTTGAAACAATAAACAAGAAAATATGCTCAAGTTGTCAACGATAAAATTCTGCGACACATGTGACTGCTGATTAGGTTTTGAAACAATAAACAAGAAAATATGCTCAAGTTGTCAACGATCAAATTCTGCGACACATGTGACTGCTGATTAGGTTTTGAAACAATAAACAAGAAAATATGCTCAAGTTGTCAACGTTCAAATTCTGCGACACATGTGACTGCTGATTATGTTTTGAAACAATAAACAAGAAAATATGCTCAAGTTGTCAACGATCAAATTCTGCGACACATGTGACTGCTGATAAGGTTTTGAAACAATAAACAAGAAAATATGCTCAAGTTGTCAACGATTAAATTCTGCGACACATGTGCCTGCTGATAAGGTTTTGAAACAATAAACAAGAAAATATGCTCAAGTTGTCAACGATTAAATTCTGCGACACATGTGCCTGCTGATTAGGTTTTGAAACAATAAACAAGAAAATATGCTGAAGTTGTCAACGATCAAATTCTACGACACATGGGACTGCTGATTAAATTTTGACACAGCTCAAAAAAGAAAAATCTGACTTTATTTGTGAAATGCTCAGCAAAAATTATCAAATTCTGAAATAAAAGACTGCATATGCTTAAATGTGTCAATTACTTCCGTTTTCCGTACGAAATTTTTGACAGCAAAAATAACAAGACCCCCCCCATAACTTTAAGACTAGCCTTTCTCGAAATATTATTGTCTTTGGTACGTCGCCTTTAAAAATACATCAGGTACAAATTCAGTAATATACTAAACAATTATCCCTGTTATTTTTCGCAATTGAACGCACTTAAATTAATTATGAAATGCATAAAGAAAAAATTAATTTGTGTCTGTGGAGAAATCCATGTGCTGCAATGTTTTTATTATATTTCTTTATATTTTTATTATATTTTTTATATTTTTATATTAGTAACACTTTGCAACATAGTTGAAAAGTGTGTATGCCTTTGTTCATTCTGTCTGTCTGTCTGTCTGCCCGTTTGCAGGATAACTGCCGTAAAAATGACTTTATCAAAATGAAATTTTAGTATGTTGTTGAAACGGCATGTTTGACATATGGGAATATAAAGTAATACTATCACTCAATTAGTTTCGGATTGAATTCGGGTTGAAAAAATGAAATACATTGAACCCTGTGGTACCTAAATTTTCAAACGTTTTTTAAGCGAATTTAAGATTCACAAATAGTTTAGAAAGTTTTAGGAAGTATTCACATTATCCCATAAAATGTATAAAAGAAATTTCAGCAAAATATGTTCTGTAGTTTTTTAAATAAAAATTCAAATAGCAATTGCACCCATATTATATGAAGAAATCACGTGCCCCACTTCAAAATAAAATATGGCATCCATCTTGTGTTAAAATAGTAATTTCTAAAGTTCTTTTTAATTTTTATTTAGTGTTGCATCCGTCCTAAAACCGCTTTACTTTTTATTTTTTTCTGTGCATCTATATACTGCGCCAACGCAATTATCATTTTTTTGAGTTTAAATGATCATCCAACTTTTATTATTTCTTCAACGAAGGCTAATTTTCACGTATGGAGAATGTCAAATCATCAAGCTGTAAAATGAGTTGTATAAGAATTGTTGAATTTTTTTAACGCAAAACTATTTAGGTCTGGAGTCTTTAATATGGCTGATGTCAATAGGACATTCATTGATTTTACATATCGACGCAGATTCTATAGTATTGCATTTTTCGTTGAAGTTTTAAGCATGGAGTTAGAAAGTACTTTTAATTCCATGGTCCAATTATTTTCGATGAAGTTTTCAAATATAATAAATTATTGTAGTATTGTGATAATTTTAAAAATAGTACCGCTCAATGTATCAAATTTTAATGATGTTTGAATAAAATTGCATTGCAGTTGGAAAGTGTTTAATAATCAATGCTTTATGCATGATTGATCTTTTTTGTATTTAATATTTTTTATCTATTAGGTTTGGAGAAGAAACATCCAAAGTGTTTACATTTTCCGTAATGCTCTTATTGCAGCCGAATATCCCTATCTTAGGCATTATTCAAATCATAAATTAAAATTGATTGAAGATTTTCTCCTGGTAATCAATAATTAAGAAGTGTTCTTTTTAAAATCATACGGAAATAGACAGTGAGGTGATGGGTACAAACATTAAATTCCAGAAGAACAAGATAGGGATATAAAAATACTAAAATAAAGTTATTTACTGGGGCTTTCCTTTAAATGCTCTAATCCCAAACTTTTAAATTAAAAAAAAAACATTCCTTTCAAAACAGTCTCATGCTTTGAAGTTTAAGGATTACGGGGACGCAAGACTTGGAAAACAATCAAATGTTTCCATAGTCTGATTGGAATAGACTCTTAAATGAACTCTACAAAATCGCATATCGGCCGCCTTCAACAGTTGCTTTAATTTAAAGAAAAACATAGTATCGAAATTTGTTTGGTTTTCATCAGAACTTTAATTCATCCCAGAGAGTATTAGATTTAGATAATGTCTAAACGTAATCGAAAATAACGTTCAAAACAAATGAAATTATAAAATTATTATAAGATTTGCGTTGAATTAATTTTGTGTGTTTTCGAAATTGAAATTCTAAATGTTTAAAAATGGTTGAATCTGTGATTTCTATTAATAACGGTATTTATAACGTTTAATAATATTTAATTATCTGTATATATTGTTGGGGTACATAACACACTGTTACTACAACAATATTTAATTACATATATACTCTATTATTTTATTACATATATATAGGGTGTCGCAAAAAGATTGAAACGAGCTTTAATACTTTATCTGTTGGAGATAAGTGGGCAATGTAAATTGCAAAAATGTTAAAAGTAAGGTAGGAAATAAGACTATGTTAATGAAATTGCCCTCTCATTAATTTTCACAAAGTTACACTTTTTAAATGTTTATACGATTCCCTTAGACATATTTGGTCAATCAAAAAATTTGTATTTTTAATGCAACAAGATCATTAATAAAACAGTATTTCTGTATCTTTCAAATCAACTGGATTATGATAAAGGAAAAAATCTGACTTATGCCACTTTTCCGTAACATGTGAAAGGCTGTTTCATCAGTGAAAATAGGGATCATAAACAAATTGATGATGGAAATTGTTTAGATCAAAAATACGTTAATACGTGTCAATTGTTTTATCACAAATGCATCTAAATAAAACATTACACAGACAGTGTTCATATAAAGCAGTGGTACTCACTACGCGGTTGGGAGTCCTATATATTATCATCAAGTTTTATATTTTTTGTGATATGTCACAAATTTACATTTCTAATTTGATATATGGTCCCTATTCACAATGTTCAATTTTTATTTAAATATAACTTACTTGAAGATACAGATATGCGTTTTTTTTTGTAGTTGCATTAAAAATAAGAATTTCCTGATTGACCAAGTTTGTCTAAGGGGGCAGTATAAGAATTTAAAAAGGGTAACTTTTTAAAATTAATGGGAGGTCTATATATATATATATATATATATGGAAATAAAATGTGACCAAGGGCGATTGTCACCTCTTGTTCCCGGTTATAGCCAGCTATTACTCAAAGGAAACACTCCCGGAGCCGTTACGTGCCTGTGGCCATATTTCCTTGGAACATCAACGTATACTAGAACGTATACTAGAAGGACGTATACTAGAAGCGAATGCATGGACCGAGTGGAGAGAAAATTGGATTGAGACAGGTTGAAATAAGAATTTAAAACCGAATGACAGAACATTCAACAAGTCACATATAAAGTGCCGAGCGTTTCGATGCGTTGCATTATATTATATAAAATGGGTGTTGCCAATATCACTGTCAAATGCATTAATTTCCTTGCAGTGCAATGCATTATAGTAGTGTTTGAGGTATCATATTGGATAGTGCTGTTTCAAAGCTTCCTTTATGAATTTTTTATCAATTTTGATACGATCGTCCTTATAAGTACGCAATCTTGAGTTTCGTAGAAAATGATTTTTAACGATATTTCTGAAAATATTGGCGCTCAAGTTTGTTTTCCAATCGATGATGTAATTAATGTTTATATCGAAATAATTCCTTTTATGGTATAGCTTAAGCACTCAAGATTGCATACTTATAAGGACGATCGTATCAAAAGTGATAAAAAAATTCATAAAGGAAGCGTTGAAACAGCACTATCCAATAGGATACCTCAAACACTACTATAATGCATTGCACTGCTAGGAAATTAATGCATTTGACAGTGATATTGGCAACACCCATTTTATATAATATAATGCAACGCATCAAAACGCTCGGCACTTTATATGTGACTTGTTGAATGTTCTGCAATTCGGTTTTAAATTCTTATTTCAACCTGTCTCAATCCAATTTTCTCTCCACTCGGTAAATGCATGCACTTCTGGTATACGTCTTTTGCTTTGATGTTCCAAGGAAATATGGCCACAGGCACGTAACGGTTCCGGGAGTGTTTCCTTAGGAGTAATAGCTGGCTATAACCGGGAACAAGGGGTCACAATCCCCCTTGCCCACATTTTATTTCCCTGTTGGCACTTATTTCACATCTCGTTCTTTTTTGATCTTCTTATATACAAGACATTAATAGAGCTGCATTGCGCCTATATGACTTGGCAATTCCTATTAATTTGATAATCGGGTACGTATCGTACTTTTGTATTTACAATATTATATATATATATATATATATATATATATATATATATATATATATATGTGTGTGTGTGTGTGTATATATACAGGGTGATTCAAAAGTTCGGAGCAAAAGTAAAACTCTATAAAAAATATCTATGGGTCGGAGAGACATGCGGTTTGCAGATTAATATTCACCGTGGTGGGGGATTTTTTATGGCATGAAAAATAAATAGTTTAAAATCTCGACACTAGGGGACGCTGCTGCAAAGAAAACAATTTGAGGTAATAATTGTGAAATGAGATATTTTATTTCAGCATGATTTACAGCTGCAAGTGTTCAATGTGTTCGCCACCACTTTCCAGTACTAAGTGCAGTCGCGGTATTACCGCTGATAGAGCATGAAACAGCATCTCAACGGGAATGGCTGCTACCTCTTGCCGTAAGGCGTCTTTCATTGCTGGTAAGTACTGGGGATTTCCTTTATAGACCCGTGCTTTTAGGTATCCGCACAACCAGAAATCGCAGAGTATAAGATCTGGGGATCTGTCAGGCTGTTCATGTGTGCTATGTTTGCTCAGTAGGCGATCGGCGCCAAAGGTTGACTGTTTAACTCCATCACTTGACGTACCGTGTGGGGTGGCATTCAATAATGTTTCTGTCTGATCCTAATTTTGTGTTGCGTGAGCGATATGCATAATTTACCTCCATGATTTTATCTGCAGCAGGGCCCCCTAGTGTTGAGATTTTGAACTATTTTTATACCATACAATATCCCCCACCACGATGAATATTAATCTGCAAACCGCATGCCTCTCCGACCTATAGATATTTTTTATCGCGTTCTACTTTTGCTCCGAACTTTTGAATCACCCTGTATATATAAGCAACATAAGTAAGTACTATACCACTTATCTACAGTCGTTCTTGCGTACTTAATGTACAGTGGAGTACCCCTCTTATGTGTACACAAATGCCTATTAACTTTTAGATTGATGTATTTTTAACCATAGAAAAAAGGATGTATGCTAAATTACCAAAAGGATGCTTTTAGCTACTAATAAAAAGTATTGGTTGGTGTTTTTAAGGTCTTGGGATACATTAGGATATAATAAATTAATTATTAAAATCAATTAGTGATATTTTGTTTAGAGAGGCGTTTATGCGCAACCAATTAATCGTGCTAACCAGGAGTTTGCTGCATTTCAATCAAACCTGACTGAAAATACATTGAAGAAAGAATTAAAAAGTTTTCAACATAGAATATACATTTTAGTTGTTACTGTACCTAGATGTATTCAGAGCAAAAAAGAAATAATTATTTTCTTCCATATATCTTCATTCTTCCATTTGTTTTAATTAAACTACATATATTCATTCGAAACCTTAAGTGGATTTTAATTTCGTTACTTCAAGTACTCAAACTGTGACAGTAATGTTATTACTAGAGCATCATTTACACTGTACAAACTTTGAAAACACGTTTTAAATTGCAGATATTTAAAAATGGTTCAATCTACAATTTCTACTCATAAATGTATTAAGTTAAATAATATTTAATTGCAGATTAACAACATTTGCACTGTTGAGAAATCAACATAATGGTGACATTGTAAGAAGGTAATATGAAAGTGAACATTCTATCTAAAATTTAAAGGTTATTGCTATTAAAACTGGTTTAAAATACATTGCAGAAAGACTTGAATAACTTTAAAATATAATATACTTTATTTATTGTTTTTAATACTTTACAACATAATTGAAAAGTGTTTATGACTTTGTTCATTCTGTCTGTCTGTCTGTCTGTCTGTCCGTTCGCACGATAACTGCCGTAAAAATGACTTTGTACAAATGAAATGTTAGTATGTTGTTCAGACGTTCTGTGGGACCTACGGGAATATACATGAACAGTGTCACCCAATTAGTTTTGGACTCAACCCGGGTAGAGAAAATGGAATACATTGGACAATAAGGGACCTAATTTTTCAAACATTTTTAAGCAAATTTAAAATTCACAAATTGTTTCGAAATTGTTAGAAAATATTCAAATTATTGCACAAAAAATATGAAAAAAATTTCAGCAAAATATATTGGGAAGTTTTTAAAATAAAAAGTAAAATAATAATTATACCCATATTATATGTAGAGATCACGTGACCTATTTCAAAATCAAATATGGCATACATCTAGTGTCAAAATCGTTATTTTTAAAGTTCTTTTTAATTTATATTTAGTGGTCTATCCGTCCTAAAACCGCTTTATTTTTGTTTAATTTCTATGGAGCTACATTCTGGAACAACGCAATTGCAATTTATTTGAGTTTAAATGATCATCAAACTTTGATTATTTCTACAACGAAGCCTAATTTTCACTTATGGAGAATGTAAACACATAAAGATGTAGGATGAGTTGCATGAGAATTTCTAAATTTCTTTAACGCAAAATTATTGAGCTCTGGAGTCCGCAATATAGCTGATATGAATGAAACATTCATTTATTTTACATTCAGATGCAGACGATTTTAAAGCAAGCATTTTTTCGATGAAGAGTTAGAGTTAAATTGCTTTTACCTCCATGGTTTTAAGTTTTTAAATAAAATAAATTATTGTAGTATTGCCATGAATGAAAGGAATGGAATAAAAGTGTATGAATGAAATATTTACAGCTTTTATAAAAAGAGTCAGGAGATTTATATTTCAATGACATCATTTGAATAAAGTTCATTTGTTTTCGATGAAGTTTGAAGTTTTCAAATATAATAAATTAATGTAATATTGTGATAATTTAAAAAATATTATCGCTGATTGTACGGCATTTTAGAGATGTTTAAATAAAATTGCATTGCAGTTGGAAAGTGTTTCACAATCAATGCTTTATGCATAATTGATCTTTCTTGTTTTTATATGTATGCATTCATAGCAAAAAAAAAATCATTTTCTTCTACATACCTTCATCCTTTCATATGCTTTAAATACAGTGTATGCTATTACAAAAATTAAATTGATTTCAATATCATTACTTCAAATATGCAAACTGTGGGCATTAATGTTAGTACCAAAGCATCATTTCAACTGTATTAACTTTGAAAACACTTCCACAAATTTATAGACTGCATTCAAGTAAAAACGAAGAACGAAATATTTTCGAGAAACATTTATTTTACCAAAACTTTCTTTTATAGCTTGTATAAAACAGTGCTGAGTCACAAGAACTCGAAATTCTTTTGAACTTTTACTGCGTTTCTTACACATTTCAAGCTGAAGCAAATGTTCTTTAAGACATAAGACTTGAAATTTTGGAGGACCGAAAACATTAAAATACTTAGATATTACAAATTTTAATTGTAAAAATGCGGAATGGGGATAGCTGGTTCTTTATTTGTATACATCATTCCGACTTTTACGTGCAACTAGAAATGGTTAGTTTTGGAAGTTTCTACATAGTAATATCTGAGAAAAATATATGATATTTTTTGTTTTGAATGCAGCCATTTGCTGCAAATATTACATTGTTTCATATGCTGCAAATATTAAAGCAACTGTATTTGAAAAATCATAATTAGTTTTAAATAAATGTTTAATACTTCAGACTCTTTTAAACGTCCTGAATTTACCGTTACATCATAATATTTAGAAAGTGTGCTTGTTTCATTGGAATTTTTAAAACCTAAAATTGCCTAGTGTATTGTTAAATATTTTTATTCAATACTATGAAGAGGTTCGAAAACACTTATTGGCGTCCGTGGACGCCAATGCCTGCAAAAGAGGATCGAACTGTTTGGGATAGGGTATGCCAAATACCTGACTTTTTGAGAGGTTCTTCGTTTGGGATTCACGCTGTTGCACCCGTAAGTAAAAGGTTAAACAAACTGTAACATGTAAATATGATAAATATATGTGTATACACTCCCAAAAGTTAAGCATGCAATGCAAATTTTCATTTTTCGAAAGCGTATTTGAATTTGAGTGGCTGAAAATCGCTGCGGATGTAGATGGCAGAATGCAAATATCGTATATTACAGTCAATCACGATTGACTGTCTAGATATATGCTAATTAGGCAGTCGTTGAAGACGCCAGCATTCTGAAGGATTTGAGGAGGTGCATTTAAATGCTGATGCTAAGTGTTTATAACTTTTTTAGGATTATTTTTGATGATATTCGTGCTTCTATAGCTGAAAGAAGACGAATGACAGATAGTGAGCGCGGTCGTGCTATCGGACGCATTGAAGCAAGACGCTCAATAAAATATGTCACTGTGGCGTTGATCATTCGGTAAATTCTCGATTATGAAAACAATTCCAAACAAGTCAAACAGTTGTCCGGAGACCTGTGCCTGATTGTCCAAGGTTTACTAGTCCTTCTGATGATCGGTATATTGCTACATTATCCAAGCAGAATCGACGAGCGACCTCCACAACTGTTACATCGATGGTTGCAGCGGCACTTGGTAAGACATTATCTGCCAGTACTGTGAGCTCAAAGCTCCATGTGAAGGGACTGTACGCTCGAGTACCACGTTTTTTTGTTCCACTAACCGTCCAAGTCAGAGGGGCAAGATTAAAGTGGTGTCGTCAACATGTCAAATGGACTGTCTCAGATTGGTGCAACGTCCTGTTCACGGACGAATCCAGATTTGCCCTGGAAACAGATGATAAGCGTGTAAGGGTGTGGAGAGAACGAGGCATACGCAATCAGGCCAAGAACATCATCGAACATCACGCATTCAGATGTGGCAGCGTCATGGTGTGGGCTTGAATTTCAAAGGGATATCGCACAGAGCTGCACTGTGACAGCTGCACGGTATCAGGATAAAGCCCTAGACCCCATTGCAAGACTCTACTCTGCAGCAGTTTGTCCTGATTTTCTCCTTATGGACGATAATGCCAGTCCCCATCGAGATCGTTGACGAGAATACCTGGTAAGTGAGGGCATTTCTCGTATGGAGTGGCCGGCGTATTCCCTTAATACCTTAATCTCATTACAAACCTTTGGTATGTTCTTGGGCGTGCGGTCTCTGCAGGTTTACCTCCTCCAGCCTGTCTTAGAGAGTTGGAAACTGCCCTATTGGAGGAATGGCCATTGCACGCATCTGCGATGGTTAACTCCTCATTGAAAGCATGGAAAATGATTGTAAAGTTTGTGGGAAGTTCCGGGGTGTTCACATACCATATTAATGTAAGTTTTGTTTGGTTTGTTTGCCTTTAAACATCGTTTTGTTAATGATCAAAATGTGACGTAATCGTATAACTTAAGAAAATTAAATATTTTTTTCATCTTTGTACATAATTCCTGTTTTCTTTCATGTATAAACACATTTGCTACCTTCATGTGTAATTTTGAATTAATCAAAGTTTTACTTTAACATTTTTGGTGACTTTACCGTCCATGCTTAACTTTTCGAAGCCAGTGGATTTAGAAATACATATGTAGACCATGTACTTGTACATATTGGTAGATGTATGATGATGAAAAAATTGGCTTCTGGCATAACTATACAACGACATCGCATTCCTAAATAACTAAAACATGTATTAATATTCTATATGTAACATTATATGTAACAGCGAATATATTATATGTAACAGCGAATCAGTGGTATGAAGAAACGTCTGTACAGCAATTCCGTAATTTCTATACTCTGGACATCTTCCGGCCACCCATCAAGCTGCTCCATGTCTACGGACGAGTCGGCCGACTTGGGCTTTCGACATTCTTGACATCTGGGTTGATATCAAGAGTATGGAAATTCAGGAAAATAAATAGTAAAGAACGTAAATAAATATTGGTTTTGTAAAGGTAACATTATTCAAGGTTATGAGGAAACTGAGAATATTTTATCGGAAACGGATTGAACAGATCTGATAGTCTTACTTTGAAGAATTTTTTTATTCTTTAAATTACGGCAAAACTTTATTCAGCATAAAGCATCAAAATATGGGGGAAATTTCCTCAAATCCATGACTACTGTAGATTAAAAGTCACATTTGGTAAAAATTTCAACAGTTTTAATAGCGTAGGGCGGTGTTGTTATTGCGTTTCGTTCGAGAGCCGCCAACGATCGTTTTTCAGCTTTTCTGATTTCATGCGCATACCAATTTGAATGATGAAGTACCATCTTCAGTACTGTACAGTAGTGTTCAGTTCAGTACTGTTTCTCAACAGCCGGACCGCGGCTCGGTTCCGGGAGGCGGCATCAGCTATATGGAACCGCTAGATATTCTTCTGGAATTTGTAGTTTTGGTTTTCTAAGCATTTTTTATGAATAAGTATTTCATAGTTTAGATATTCTAAGGATAATAATATTCTTGAATGTGTTGGACAGCTCAGAACCAGCCCGCCTAAATAACACCTGTGTAGCAAATGTGAGAGTCCAAACTGCATTTAAATTTTAATATGAATGAGATACTTCTTAGCTGACTTCTATGTTGAATTAAAATAAAAAAAAATTCTTTCTCAATACTGTTTTTTTTTCCAAACCAACATCAGTAAAATAAATTTATTAATACAATAATCCATCTCCTATTGAATAATATTATACATTTTTGAATTAGAAAGGTGTTACGAGTAAATTTGTTGCGATCGGGCCCTCGTTTTATAAAAAAATAATTTACCAGGCCGCATAGATCTACAACAAGTACGATGAAATTAAGTAATTTACTGCTCTTTTTACTTTCCTTATATACATAATGTATAAGGAAAGTATTGTGACGGGTTTGAAAATTCGAATTCGAGTTTTCAGCATGAGAGCACGTTTCAAGCATCCCTGATCACGAATCAAACATTTTTGAGGTGATGTCTCTCTCTCTCTCTGTGTGTGTGTGTGTGTGTGTCAGTGAGACTGTGGAGACGATATCTCAGGAACGAATGAAGCGATTCGAATGAAATTTGGTACAAAAATCACAATCCATGAATACTGGAAGCCTATTGTTTTTAAACGTAATCGAATGTTTAAAACCCTCTAAATTTTCGAGTGAAATTTTGAAAAAATCATCTAAATCATTAATAAAGTTACACAACTAGACATTTCTTATGTAATTTTTCCTTACAAAACGAATGACATAAGTTTTAGAACGCTACCTTGAACCGTTCACGAGATATTGCACATATTTCAAATAAATTTATCAAAAAATCCCATAAATTAAAATAAATATTAACTGTTGAGAAACATGTTCACTTTTCACATTTAATATCATGCGGTAAATTTGGTGGCATCATTCTCGTGGTTCTAGCTCGTTCCATTCATGAGAAAAAATACTTTGAGTAATACTTTTGTATTTGAATGCTAATAGTCATGTATCTGCTATAAGAATAACTTATCTCTCCATCCATAACGCTTGGCGAGATTTTGGCGACAAATTTGGCAGAATTTCGCCAACTTGACGACTTTTTGAAATGTTGCGAAATCAACGAAAATCTCGCCAAATGGATAAAAATAACGCTAAATCAATGAAACTGACGACAAATTGTCGAAAATTCAATATCTTAGAAAGAATATAAATATCTACTATAAGAAAAACCTATTTTTTTTATTGTAAAAGTAGTAAATTCATTGCATGATATAAGGAAAGTCATATGTTGCCCACATCAGAATTTTTGGTAGGTACCCATCAAGCTGATATATCTAGATCATCATTAAAAATCCAATTAAATCTAAAGCAATTGAAGTAAAAGCTGTTAAAGGGGTGATCATAAGGCGCACACTCTGACCGATTTTCATTTTTTCCGTTAGACCTATGTACTCTAGTAACATTTAATATTGATTCAATATGGACCATTATTGTATATCTTGGCATTACAACGGAAATGTTTGCAATGCAATCCCAATATTGAGCAAATATTGAGGTTCTATTGGCCTCCAATATTTGCAAGCATTTTCATTGCGATATTATGCCAATATTGGTGGTACATTGGAAATATTGGCGTAATTTTGTTCCGATATATTAAGCCAATATTTAGCCATTCCGTCAAAATGTCCACTTTTTACTTTCCCTGCAATACATGGTAATGTATAGGGAAAGTATTGGAATCATGTCGAAAATCGCAACTCGAGTTTTCGACGGATCTGCAGGTTTCAAGACCTCTAGAATACGAAAAAACCATTTTTAGCGTGACGTCTGTGTGCGTGTCTGTGTGTCTGTCTGTCTGTGTGTCTGTGTGTCTGTGTGTCTGTGTGTCTGTCTGTCTGTCTGTGCAGATTTTGTATCCACTCTAACTAAAAAACTAATGGACTGAATTTCATAAAATTTGGTAGGTAAGTCACTTTTGAGCGAGTCTGGTCCTGATTAGTTTTGGGTACGATTTGGAATAAAAGAACCCGCCTTTTTTTGCAAAATGGCCCGCAAAAGCTTGTATCTACTCTAACTAAAAACTAATAGACCGAATTTCACAAAATTCGGTAAAAGAGTCACTTGTGGGTTACGCTGGTGCTGATTAGATTTTGGTATAATTCGGAAAAAAAATAACCTGCCTTTTTTTGCAAAATGGCTCGCTGAAATCGTCAAAATCTAAACTAAAGAACTAGATATACTCAAATATATCCATTAAATGCTCGTTTAATACGTAATTTTTAACGATGAAAATAATAAGACCAACCCCATTACACTAGGACTAGCCGTTTTCGCGATATTTTAGTTTTCCGTATTTTCTCTACGTCACCTTTGAAAATAAGTCCGGTTACCGAATGAGAACTAAAATTGAATTAAAAATGAAATAAATTTAATTAAAATATAGAGAACGTTAATATAAGTCTGCAGGGAAAGTCATGTGCTGGCCACATCAGATTTCTATTACTTTCCCTGCAATACATGGTAATGTATAGGGAAAGTATTGGAATCATGTCGAAAATCGCAACTCGAGTTTTCGACGGATCTACACGTTTCGAGACTTCTTGAATACGAAAAAACTGTTTTTAGCGTGACGTCTGTGTGTGTGTCTGTGAGTCTGTCTGTCTGTGCGTCTGTCTGTCTGTGTGTCTGTCTGTCTGTCTGTGCAGATTTTGTATCCACTCTAACTAAAAAACTAATTGACCGAATTTCATAAAATGCGGTAGGTAAGTCACTTGTGCACGAATCTGGTGCTGATTAGTTTTGGGTATGACTCAGGTTAAAAGAACCCGCCTTTTTTGCGAAATGGCCCGCAAAAGCTTGTATCCACTCTAACTGAAAAACAAATAGACCGAATTTCACAAAATTTCGTAGGTAAATCGCTTGTAGGCCTGGTGCTGATTAGATTTTGGTATAATTCGAAAAAAAATAACCTGACATTTTGGCAAAATGGCCCGCAAAAATCATCAAAATCTAAACTTAAGAACTACGTATGCTCAAATATAGCCATTAAATGCTTGTTTAATACGTAATTTTTAGCGAAGAAAGGAATAAGACCAATCCCATTACACTAGGACTAGCCGTTCTCGATATATTTTAGTTTTTCGTATTTTTCCTACACCATTTTTGAAAATAAGTCCAGTTTTCAAATGAGAACGAAAATTGAATTAAAAATTAATTAAATTTAATTTAAATAAATAGAACGTGAATATAAGTCTGCAGGGAAAGTCATGTGCTGCCCACATCAGATTTTTCATATGGGTTCAATATTTGAGCCTATAATAAGCCAACGTTGGATTGCTACTAATTTACAATATATAATTATATGCAATAAGGACGGAGTAATTGGAATAAGAATTAATTTAAATAATACAAATTTGAAAACTATAGTCTGTAATTAGAGTCCGTACTTAGTTTTAGTAAACTGTAAGTATGACACATACCACGTAAATTTAATTCACTTTTAATTCAATTTTTCGTTCTCATTTGGTAACTGAACTCATTTTCAAAGGTGGAGTAGGGAAAAAACTAAAATATCTCGAGAATGGCTAGTCTTAGTGTAATGGGGTTGGTCTTTTTCTTTTCTTCGTTAAAATTACGTATAAAACAAGCACTTAATTGATATATTTGAGCATACGTAATTCTTCATTTTAGATTTTGAAGATTTTTGCTGGCAATTTTGCAAAAAAAAAGGCAGGTTATTCTTTTCCGAATCGTACCAAAATATAATCAGCACCAGATTATTCTACAAGTGACGTATCTACCAAATTTTGTAAACTTTGATCAATTACTATTTTAGCTAGAGTGGATACATGGAATTTTTACAGGCCATTCCGCAAAAAAGACGAATTCTGTTTTCACGAATCCTACCAAAAACTAATCAGCACTAGGGTCTCACCCAAGTGACTTACCTACCAAATTTTATGAAATTCGGTCCATTAGTTCTTTAGTTAGAGTGGTTACGTACATTGCACAGACATACAGACACACGCACAGACGTTACGTTAAAAATAGTGTTTTCGTATTCTAATGGTCTCAAAACGTGTAGACCGTCGAAAACTCGAGTTCCGATTTTCAGCTTGATTCCAATACTTTCCAATACTTATACATTCTTATTCCAATACATTCTTATTCCAATACTTATACATTACCATTGCTTGCGGGCAAAGTAAAAAGTTTAGTGTGTGTTGTATCTAATGTATACATGTCCAAAATATAAGACATGTATGAGAAAAATTTATTAAATACTTTGAACTAATTTCAAATCGACACATATTTGCATATGCTTTAATTACTCCAAATGCTAAATATATCAACAACGGCATTAAAACAGAAGTCTAGTTTTAACTTTATTAACTTTGAAAACTCTCGCAAATTTATCGTCAACATTCCACAGGAAACGAAGTACCTTCAAGAGACATATATTTTACAGAAATGTTCTTTTATAGTCTGTGTGTCGAGTCGCAAGAATTCGAAATTCTTTCGAACACATACACCGCATTTCTTATCCATTTCAAACTAAAACAAATGTTCTTGAAGTCTTAAGGCTTAAAATAGTAAATCTCTAAACACTAAAATAGTTAGATATTCTAATTTTTAATTGTAAAAAAATCTAGAATCCGCGTTTTGTTCCTTATTCTTAAATATTTCAACTTTTATGGCTTTACAATAAATAGTTACACTTAGAATTCTTTTCCAAATAATAACGTCTGAAAAGTTGCAACAATATTCTTAGCCTTTTTACTTTCCTTATATACATAATATACTATAAGGAAAGTATTGTGACGAGGTCGAAAATTCGAATTCGAGTTTTCGACGGGAGAGCACGTTTCAAGCATCCCTGATCACGAATCAAACATTTTTGAAGTGATGTCTCTGTGTGTGTGTGTGTGTGTGTGTGTGTGTGTGTGAAAGTGTGTGTGTGTGTATGTGTGTGTGCGTGTGTCAGTGAGCCTGTGGAGACGATATCTCACAAATTAATGGAGCGATTCTAGTGAAATTTGGTACAAAAATCACAATCCGTGAATACTGAAAGTCTATTGTTTTTAAACGTAATCAAAAGTTTAGAACACCCCTAAATTTTCGAGTGAAATTTTGAAAAAATCATCAAAAAATCAAAACCTTTAATAAAGTTACGCAAATAGACATGTTTCATGTAATTTTTCCTTAGGAAGCGATTAACATAAACTTTAGAACGCTAGCATGAATCGTTCTCGAGATACGGCACATTTTAAAAATAAATTTATCACAATATTCCATAAATTAAAAAAAATATTAACTCTTGAGAAACATGTTCAGTCAGTGTAATATCATGTGATAAATTTGGTGACATCATTCTCGTGGATCTAGCTCGTTCCATTCATGAGAAAATATACTTTGAGTAATACTTTTGTATTTGAACGCCAATAGTCATTTATCTGCTATAAGAATAACTTATTTCTCCGCCCATAACGCTTGGCGAGATTTTGGCGGAATGTCGCCAACTTGGCAACTTTCTTAAATGTTGTCAAATTAACGAAAATCTCGCCAAATGGATAAAAATGACTCTAAATTAATGAAAATGACGACTTATTGACAGAATTCCATATCTTGGAAAGAATATAACTATCTACTATAAGAACAACCTATTTTTTTTTTATGTAAAAGTAGTACATTTATTGCATTATATAAGGAAAGTCATGTGCTGCCCACATCAGATTTTTTTATTATTTTCCTGAATATATTCAAATATTTTTGCAATACGTAGAAATAAATTATTTTTACTTGTCCTTTATAAACAGTTATTAAACATCTGAAACGTTTATATTCTTTACTTAAACGTCTAAAAAGTTTGAATACTTTTCTTAGGCCTTTTCCCCAGATATATTTTAATTATTTGTTTTTTTTTCGGATTTATTTTCTTATTTCGCAATGTTTTGACGAAGTCAGCTCATATAATATCTGAAACAAGTTGATTCCTACAAATTTGTTTTTCATTTTATTCATGTTTTTTCTTCAATTGTTTTGCCGTTGTTTTCGATTATTTTCTATTTATTTTTTTATATGTATTCTTTACAGCTAGTTTCCCCCATGTTCCTCCGTTACCATTTCATTGAGTTTAACACTATCCAGTTGCTTCGATTCGCTTCGCTTTCCCGTTCACTTTCCGCCCTGAATTTTTTTCACTCATTCATTATTGTCTGCTATTATTTCTTTTCTGTGCTATTATTTCTTTTTACATTCATTCTTAGTATCATGTATCTCGTCCCCCCCCTCCCTCCTTAGTTTTATGTTTTCAAGTTCTTATCGCGGCGATGACAGCTTTTCACCTACCTCTTGCCCGATGTGCTACGCAGATTCAGAACTTGCTTGAATCATCAATGTTGCGTATTTGCTTGTCCTATTAAAGAATACTGATTCTTGCATTTGAAATCGGTTACCTCCTATATCTTATTGCATTATATAATTATACGAAATTTTAATATTAATTTCTTAATTTATAGACCTGTTCTATGCATTTTTACGTTTTTAATGGAATAACCGATAATTGCACGGACAACAGAACGAAACTTTTACCCTATGCTAGTCACTGTAGTAAAAGAACAATTCACAACTTGGGTAACACAGCTTAAAAGCTGGTACTATGATAATGAACGTGGCTATTACACAATAGTGCAATAATTTTTCAATGATTGATATGAAAGACTCAAATCGCTGCAGTTAAAGAGCAATTCTGAACTTTGGTAACACCTCCTAAAATCTGGTTTCATGGCAATGAACTTGGCTATAACACAATAGTGCAATACGTACTCAAATATTGATGGGACAAACTCTAGACGCTGCTGTTCAATAGCAATTCAGAACATTAGTAACACCTCCTAAAAGCTGGTATTATGGCAAAGAACTTGGCTGTTACACAATAGTGCAACAGTTATTCAATTACTGATGTGATTTATTCTAGTCTCAGTAAAAGAGCAATTCAGAACTTTAGTAACACCTCCTGAAAGCTGGTATTATGGCAATGAATTTGGATATATGGCAATGAATTTGGATACAATAGTGCAATAATTATTCAATTATTGACGTAAAACACCCTAGGACGTGCGGTACAAAGTAAATTGAGAAAGAAATGTGACGAGGATAAAATAGAAATATGTAACGGAAGTATGTAACGGCAGTTATATCATATTGTTACGAATAGCTAACGGAAAACTATTGGGTGCCAACTTGACAAATATCAGATAATTTTAGAAACTACTCAAATTTTATTGTTTGATTGGCTTCACGAATTACGTACTTTTTCCAGAACTTTTCAAAAGAGAATAGAAAAAGCACGCCATCGTTCAATAAGGTTGTTGTTTAAGTGATACGAGTGAAAGTATTAGCTGAATTAAATGAGAACCCACCCACTACGTACATTTATTTTCCGATTATGTATACATTTTAAGCTGTTAGAAAACAATTATGGTAAGAAAGAATACAAAAATTAAAGTTTAGATATGTGTCTAGTTGCAATCGAATATTTGTCCAAATATTGAGAAAATATAGAAAAGTGGACATTTTGAAGAAATTGGCACAATATTGATTAAAATACTGGGGGACAATATTTAGCCAATATTGACATAATATTATAATGAAAATATTTAACCAATATTGAAGGCCAGTGTAACCCCAATATTTGCCTAATATTGGGATGACATTGGAAATATTTCCAATGTAATGTCAAGATATACAGTATTGGTCCACTGTTGGACCAATTTTAAATGCTTCTAGGGGTGACATCTGCGCTATACGCCAGCATGCACTTATAGATTGAGCCGACCGCACGCCCGTCTGTCTGAGTATCAGCAAACGTTACATCCAAACGTTGTTTTATTTAGTATAACCTCTATGTTGTGAACCGGTTTTGATGAAATAAATTGCATTCCGTTAATCTTTACAATTGTATAATATTCCAATTGCATAATTGTATAATTTTGATGTATAATTTTCCAACAAAACAAAAAAAAAATAATAAATAAAATTGGAAACATTTTCAAAACCTTTCCCTAGGTATAATTCTACTATCGTCACACACTACGCACATAAATCTTTTCCCATTCGAAATATGAACAAGAAAGATCAATCATGCTTAAAGCATTGATTATGAAACACTTTCCAACTTCAATGCAATTTTATTTAAACAAGTCTAAAATGCAATACATTCCTCGGTAATATTTTGAAACTTATCACAATACTGCATCAATTTATTATATTTGAAAACTTAAACCTTCATCGAAAAAAATGAACTTCATTCAAATGACGGCATTAAAATATAAATTGCCTGGTTTAAACATCTCTAAAATGTTATACATTCCTCGGTAATAGTTTTAGAATTATCATAATACTACGATAATTTATTATATTTGAAAACTTTATCGAAAACAACTGAAATTAATTGTGAATGTGTTGCCCACATCAGATTTTTTAATTTGCAACTATCTATATGGCCCTTCTGATTTTATTGCTGATTACTTTGGTTCACAAATAGGCTACAGATATTAATTTTCCTTATTGATATTGTAGTTATCCTTATTGATATTGTAGTTATCCTTATTGATATTGTAGTTATCAGATATTATGTACTGAACAGTGCGGAAAATCACAAACCTTGTACGCAGATGTTGGCTTCTGCACTTGGGATTCGATTCCTGCACTGAAAAGAACCCTTGATATTGCTTTACTGATAAAGGAAAGTTTGGAAAAATCAGTCATTTTCATTTAAAAACACTGTGATTCAAGACCCAAAAAATCTCTTATTGAGAGATTTCCTGCAGTTGCAAACACAGACATTTTACCAATTTATACACTCTGTAACAAAAATATCGACACACCAAGAAGGAGTTGCCCAATCGTGATAAAATTTGGTGGTTGTGAAGAACATACATAGAAAAAGAAACGATTCGAATTTCAGAGCAATTTAATGATTTAGAGTTTGACCGTATACAAAGGGAGGAAGTCAATAAGGCGTTGCTCCACCTCTGGCCTGGATACAGGATGTCACCCGGCGTGGAATAGACTAATACAGTTCACAGATGGTGTCCTGCGGAAGGTCTTGCCAAATTGTCTCCAACAGTCGGGCTGAATCGTCAACATTCCCGGATGGTTGGAATAGTCTTCCCATAACGTACCAAATGTGCTCTATGGGAGAGAGATCAGGAGACATAGCTGGCCAAGGAAGTGTTGGGCAAGTTTAAAGACAATTCATAGCAACACGTGCCGTGTGCGGCCAGGCATTATCTTGTTGAAAAGTAAGTCCGAGGTGTCGCAAAAGGAACGGTAACACAACCGGTCTTAGAATGTCCGGATATCAAAGGGGATGGCACCCCCAGACCATACCCACCTGCAGATATACACCTGCCCAGATATACACCTGCTGAATACGTAGTTCCGATGCGATGGAGCTCCCACTTTTTATTCATTGGACACCAAATTTTATTCATTTGCATGCTCACTCAAAATGTCTTTGCAGACGAAATTCCATTACAATCGGACAACTCCTTCTTGGTGCGTCGAGTATATATTCACAACAATATACATATATGCCAGTTCGTTTTCGGAATACACTTTTAACTTTAAGTGCGTATCAAAGTAGTCCTAGTATGCATGGAAGGAAAACTAAAGAATAAATATTATTCAATCCAATAGAATCCCAGAGTTGTTGTAAGCATTGACAAAGGAATTATATCTTGAATTATATATCTAATAAAAATAGCGATTAACTCTGTTATTCATTATAGATTGATCGATAACATTACTCCTTTCTCATATTCAAATGAGAAAATTTTTATATGCGTTGTGTGTATGCGATGTTGTTGCAAATTACTTAGCGAAAAGTTTAGATAGTATTGGTGTTTTCAAATATTTCTATTTTTTTAACTATTATCAATTTTTTTCATGGGGGGGGGAGGTTATACAGTTCCGATAAATTAATAGAATTCAGTCCATTTCGTTCGAATCGAATCACTAGCAACGAAGTTAAATGGCGGAAAATCACAAATTGAGTCTTGTATTGATTTAGGCAGATAACGCTTTCATTTTTATTTAAAAACTAGGAAGCGTAAATGGAAACAATATACATCGAATAGCTAGATAAATTTCTTACAAAATTGCTAAATTGTCAGATACAACAAAACAGTAATTAAATGCTCAAATATTTCACAAAATAACCGATACTATACTCAAAGCATTCACGTATCCCACAATTCTATTTAACTCGTATAACGTCAACTGTCTCTAACTACGCGATGACTCCCTTATATACTTTCCATAAACATATCTAGAAAATGCTCGTATCTCCGAAACAGTCCATATTTCGAAAAAATAATAATAGATTCAGAAACTCACAAAATTCGCCAAATTGACGATGTTTCGTCACATTTGGCAACAAAGTCCCGATGAAGTCGCCAAGCAGTCAGTAAGATCTGGCAATCGTACTTTCACATAATAGCGGTGGTCAGTGCTTCTTTCAGGACATTATGGCCTGGGGGGGGTCTAATGAAAATTTAGGAGGAGCAAGTTTTCTATTTGTTCTGTATAAATATATGAAATACTGTCACATTAATTAAAACTGGGTTAACATAAAATGCTTCCGGGGAGGGGGTGAATAATCATCAGTCCATATTTCGAAAAAGTAATAGTAAATTCAAAATCTCACAAAATTCGCCAAATTGGCAAAGTTTCGTCACATTTAGCACAAAAGCCACTAGAAAGTCGCCAAGCAGTCAGTAAGATCTGAATATATCTAATACTGTAACATTAATTGAAACTAGGTTAACATAAAATGTTTCCGGGGAGGAGGGCGAATAATCATCAGTCCATATTTCGAAAAGTAATAGGAGATTCAAAATCTCACAAAATTCGCCAGATTGGCGATGTTTCGTCACATTTGGCATCAAAGTCACAAGGAAGTCGCCAAGAATTCAGTAAGATCTGAATATATCTAAATACTGTCACATTAATTGAAACTAGGTTAACATAAAATGTTTCCGGGGAGAGGAGCGAATAATCATCTCCGGGGGGTGGCGAAGTCCCTCCGGTATTTTGCCTGAAAGTAATATTGGCGGTGGTTGCCTGCAAAATTTGTTTAACCTTAGAGACAGGTAATACACCGGAAAAGCATTTTACGTATTCTTAACAATACGTTGGAGTTCTTTTTATTTACTTTTATTTAACACAGTTTGGGAAGTATTTCAAACATCTCAAAACTTTGCCGTTCCGTATCTGATTCAGAATTAGTGCATTATAAGAAATTCCCTTTCGAACATAGAACAAGATTTGTTCGGACACTTATTCTATCAATGCCACTGATTGAAAGAAACTGCATTTTTTTCTCTGACAGAAATACGAGTGTTGCTGTCAGCAAAGAAATGCGAAGGTGTTCATCTCACGCCTTTGGAAAAGAAATAATGCGGAAAATAACAAAGCATCGAACGAATTGTAAAGAAAAAATTCTTTTATCACATTTCTTTGACCTCATATTTAACCATTTTCCGCTTGTTCTTATTTCCAGCGTATCTTTTATTTATTTTTACATTTTTGAAACGTTATGGGATTTTCTCTTGTCCCGAAATACATAATTTTAGCTAGACAATGCTTCCTTTCTGTATTAATATTTATGTAGTTTACAGTTTTGCAGTAGTTCGCAACATTGTGAATTATATGTGCGGAGATGCGTTCTTTTATTACATCTCTATCTTTGAAAGTTGCACATATTTTATTTTGGTTTGAAGTGATTATACATTTTATTCTTTACTGAATTAAAACTTTATTTCTGTGCTTTTTTTATATTTAAACTTATAACATTCTTTTATATTTCTCTATATAAAAAATTTAGCAATGTTTACCTAATGGCAACCCTTTACTTATTTTGACACAGTTGTTTAAATGCATCCAGTAACTGAACATTATGTGTGTCTCTCAAATGTTACAAACTCATACAAAATTATACACATGGCGACCAGAGCATTAGAAACTCAGGTTCAATATTTTATTGGGCCGCTTTTAGCCCGAATTACAGCATGTGTGCGATTAGGCATGGGTTCTACAGGGTACTGGAATGAATTCTAGTTAACAGAATATCAGGAGTTGGACGAGCAAATCGTAAACTCCTGTACCGTTGATAACAGAGCAGACTTCTGTTGGATTATCTTTCCAACATGTACCCAACTTTCTCGAAAGGGCTTAAATCTGTACTTTGCGTTGGCCAGGATATATGGTATCCAAACAGTGAGACTCTCTTCAGGAGTTGTAGAGCAGTTCGTTTCACTGCTGGGAAAGGCTACCTCCACCATTCTGGAAGCACCCAAGGTCCACCAGTCCTCCTAGTCCAGTAATATATATATATATATATATATATATATATATGGATTCAAATGAATAAGAAATGAAAGAAGTAAAAACGGATGGGGATGCTTACAAGGAAGTCGAACGGCCAAGGGGGATTACGACCCCTTGTTCCCGGTTGAAGCACGCTTTTAATCCCAGGAAACGTTCCCGGAACCAGACTCGCCTGAAGCAGTCCTCCATATACCAACGCTGGAAAAGCAAAATCCAATCCACTGAAAAAGCAAATCCAATCCATTGAAAAAGCCAAATTCAATCCATTGAAAAACGTACTTGAAAACCCAGATCACCAACATGAAACGATACTAATAGCAAGACTACTTGGATGCCTAATGTCTAAACAACCTATAACATCCATATCAGCACTGACTTTTCATTACGTGCAAGTCCTTGTAAGTCCTTATAACATGTTACGGTTAAGATACATGTCACAGTTAAAGTCAGTGCTGATATGGATGTTATAGGTTGTTTAGACATTAGGCATCCAAGTAGTCTTGCTATTAGTATCGTTTCATGTTGGTGATCTGGGTTTTCAAGTACGTTTTTCAATGGATTGAATTTGGCTTTTTCAATGGATTGGATTTGCTTTTTCAGTGGATTGGATTTTGCTTTTCCAGCGTTGGTATATGGAGGACTGCTTCAGGCGAGTCTGGTTCCGGGAACGTTTCCTGGGATTAAAAGCGTGCTTCAACCGGGAACAAGGGGTCGTAATCCCCCTTGGCCGTTCGACTTCCTTGTAAGCATCCCCATCCGTTTTTACTTCTTTCATTTCTTATTCATTTGAATCCATATTCGTGCTTATATTGTATGTGCTGCAATGCGCCTTATGATAGTATGGGCATATCCCGTTTTAATATTTCTAGTAAAAGTTATATTTTACTTAACATTTGTATTGTATATATATATATATATATACATATATGTATATATATATATATATATATATATATATATATATATATATATACATATATGTATATATATATATATATATATATATATATATATATATATATATATATATATATACCAATTCCGCTAATCCAGGGCATATAGTAAAGAACCCAAACCGTGCGACACACCTTATAAGTTCAGGACAGTTAATTGCACAAACACAGAAGGATACCTCCAGCATTCAGGAGGCATCCAAGGTGCACCAGTCCTCCTAGTCTAATAATATATATATATACCATTTCCGCTAGTCCAGCTGTGCTTATTGAGGATGCAATCAATATTGATAATTGTTAATTTAGAGTTGAGAAAAATATTAATTTAGAGTTGGGTATTACTTTAGAGTTGGGTAAAATAAGTTACAAAATTGATTTACATGTTGTCATTCGTAAAAGCCCCAAATGTGCATTTTAACGTTACAAACACTGTGCCATTTACGTATTCTTCACTTTTTCAACGTTAAAGAAGTAAATTCAATGCATTATATAAGGAAAGTCATCTGCTGTCCATATCAGATTTTTTTCATATTTGAACAGGATTGTCTGTTTCATATGGATTAATAATACATGATGTATGGAGACGGAAAGAAAATGAACCAGCCCTCAGGAATACGCATTCAAAGTCATGAAGTCGATTTCTTCGGGGAACTATTAATTAAAATCTAATACAAACTAATTATCAGTTTGAAAGTTTATCAAGTCTAGCATTAATTTTTAACTCATTTTTTTAATAATACGATTCGATTTTTAACAAACAAGTCGACCTTTCAAGACATGCTCAATGCAATTCAATAAAATATTATGTCTTTCCGGAAAACTACTTGGAAAACCAAATGATTCACATACAGCGTTTTATGTCTCTGTTAAGAATGAATGTTAATGGTTAATATACAAGTATTGAAGGTCTCCCTCTCTCTCCCTCCCTCCCTTCCTCCCCTCTCTCTCTCTCTCTCTCTCTCTCTCTCTGCCAATTTTAATTCTGGTTTATGTCCATATTATAACACGAATACAAACTTTCACATATTTCTTTTCTTCTTTGTTTGTGCCATTTATTTTTCTGAAATACGCGGCACACTTCTCTTGCTGACAATTTGAGCAGTGCTGATTTCAGAAAAAATTTGACAGATGTCCACATCGATAAATACATCCACCTGTACAATTATTCTATTTACTGCCTAACATTTTACGATATGCTGTCATAGTTAATTGCTTTCATTTATTTACTGTGTATAACTATTAATTGTTTATATTACACATGTTACATAATGAGGAGGTGAAATGCAGCTTCTGTTGATCCAAGGATCTGAGCACCCTAAATGTAGAAGTCCGTCTTGGCTCGAGCGGGCAGAGAGCCGGGCTCTTCGTTCGTCCTCAATTGCGACAGAGCCTCTCGGACTGCAATATCCAGATTAGCAAGCGGCCACACAAAAGGTCTCTCGTTTTTGAGGGCAGGAAGATTTTTGCAGTCTGCTCTAAATGTCAAGTTCAGCAGGCTTCTCCTGAGCACATTCTGGACTGTCTGGGACTCTCCAGAGAGGACATATACTCTTCCCGCCTTCTGGTCCTCGACTTCCTTAGGGTCAACGGTCTAATGGACCTTGTCTGTCTTCGTCAGATAGCCAGAGGATAAGCCACAACAACAACAACATGTTACAAATTCCATGCATATTGCTTGATCTAGGTCTATTCTACAATGAAAATTGTGATTGATTTATTGATAAGAATGATTTTGTGCTCTGTCGTAGATTGTAATCGTTGAATGGTAATAGAATTACACTATTTATATAAATTAAATTTCCGAAAAACATTATCAGTTCTATTTAATATGTCGAAATTCTAGATACCAGGTTACAAAGTGGGAATTGGAATTGTGATTTTAACATATTTTCCCATAATCTTTTACCGCCACACAGAAATTTTATCGGTCGGTATTCAGTGGCGTTGTACAATACCAAATAAATACTTTCAAAAGGAATATTAAAAATCAGTTTATGTTGTAGTTTGTGCACAAAGATCTTTGCATGATTGAAATTAAGAGTTTTTAAAAAAGCGCCGTAAGCATGGCGTAATTTATCAATGTTTAACCTCAGCGGACATAATGTTAAAGCTTTCTTTGTTTTCTCAGAATTTGCAGGAAGTTTCAGTGTAATTTTAGTCAACTTGGTATCTTAAAACAGAGCAATGCTAGTTATTTTTATAGTTAAAAAATAAAAAAAAATTAACTTAAATTATTTTCATGTGTATTATCGCTTATTTACATATTAAAGGTATAGCAATATATCGTGAGCGAAAAGTTTAAAGTTTTAAAACAAATCATGCCTAATCCGCCACATGAAAACAAATATTGTTTGAATTTCATGTTTTATGATCTTTTATAATATGTCTGAATAAATCTTTCAGTGTACTCTCCTTTTGTAACTTGCAAAACACCAGTACAAGATTAATGTATAATATTTTAAACATTTATCGCTAGAGAATTCTATTGTTGGTTATTAATATCCGTTCCTGCGCAATTAAAATCACATTACTTTTTGCATTCCTAGATACAAAGTCTAAGTTTTATCTTCAGTCTAGTTTTTCAAAAGCTTTAAGAACAGAAAAAATAAAGTTCTTTTAGCCCCCAAATGTGTAATAAATTAACAGATATAGAAAATACATTCTGATGTTTGCATACAGAGTTGAGATTAAGAGGAACGCAATCCTTCTAATTGCAAAATAATGCTTTTGCAAAAATTCATTTAAAGTGAATTTTGCTCATAAACGATCAATTTGCTTAAACCTCAGGATTTTCCTTCGAAAATGATATATTTGCGTATGTAATATTCACATATAGAATATGCAGAAATGCTTAATATTAAAAGAAGGCATATTTTACGTTTATGGTTTATGTATTTTCATTCATACTTTTAATGAGAATTTGATGTTTACGATACGAGAGAAGAAAATTCACTGATGGGAAATTAAATATTCACAGCGCCAATTTTTGTGGTAGTGTAAAAATGATTATTTTTACTACTTGTGAAATGTGTAATTGAGTATTTTGTTATGAGTTGTTTTTACTTTTACTACAGCACTTAATATATGTAAAGATGATAGGGTTACTGTGATAGGTTCAAAAATTAGATCATCAGATTTATGGATTTAGAAGTTTGGGAAAACTCTGAATATTTAACCGAAGTGTGGCTCAACTTGACTTACTTATACCAGAATTCCATATTTTTACTTTTGTCAAAATTTACAATTAAACAGTTATGGCAAGTTACAACTAAACAACTATAGACTGGTACAGTTATACAACTGTCGCATGTCATCCTTCGCTATAAATGACTTGAAAAATTCTTGCAATGTCCCCCTCCCCAGGAGCAGTAACTTGTCCCCCAAAGTGAGTTACTGACGTCACGAACAAATAAATTTTATCGCGGCTATTTTTCACAACAGTGACTGAAACTGTTAAATCTCGTGATCAGTGAACCTTAAATAAACTCTTTTATGCTTGATTATGTCAAATTTTGGCTTATGCTGCCATGTTAAAAATACATAAAAATTTCGAATTTTTCGCTGGAATTTAAATAAAAATTCTATTTAGTTCTATATTATTTTATAAAAAAGCCGAATACAAAGTTTTGTGAAAATCCTTAAACGTGTTCAGGAGCTCTTAAAAGATATATTGACACCAAAACCACCCTGCATGTATATCTGTCTGCTGTGTGTGATTGTGTTTTTATGTACACAATAGCAGCCACAAACAGTAATGGATTTTCACAAAATTTTATATCCAATATAGAACTAAATAGAACGTTTTTAAACTCGATCAAAAACTTCGAAATTTATTCGAAATTTTATACTTTTTAACACGGCAGCATAGGGCAAAATTTAACATAACCATGCATAAAATTGTATATTTATGTTTCAGTAATTACGAGACTTTATAGTTTGAATCATTGTTGTGAAAGATAGTCGCTATACACAACATTTTTATTCGTGACATCATAAGCTTCCTTTCTGGAGCAAGTTACCCCCACCCCCAGGGAGAACAGTGTCAAGTATGGTATCAATCGAAATATTTTTCAAATCCTGTAAAGTGAAGTGTAACACGCTATAGTTGTCATAATTTGGATCCACGTTACCGACTTTTTGTAAATTTTAAAAAAAGTAAACGGATTCTAGTATTAGAAGGTCGAGTTCAGACACACTCCAGTTAATTTTTAATTTGAAATCTTACACAGCACGGACATTCCAGTTCATTTTTTTTTTTAATTTGGAATCTTACACAGCTTGCACACTCCAGTTAATTTTTAATGTGAAATATTACACAGTTTGCTCACTCCAGTTAATTTTTTTTAATATGAAATCTTACACAGTTTGCATTTTTCAGTTAATGTTTAATATGAAATCTTACACAGCTTGCACACTCCAGTTAATTTTTAATGTGAAATCTTACACAGTTTGTACTCTCCAGCCAACGGCTGTACCGTGCTGAAAACACCGGTTCTCGTTAGATCAACGAAGTTAAGCAGCATCGGGTGCGGTTAGTACTTGGGTGGGTGATCACCTGGGAACACAGCGTGCTGTTGGCAAAGTTCGGGCGCGGTAGCCTGGTGGTTTGCGCGCTGGATTTGCACGCTGCCACAACTGCCGCCGTGTTCATGCGGAGTACGATCACGTTAAACATATGGGTCCGTAAGCCGTCCCGAGAGCTTGGTGGTAGGGGAAGGAGGGTACGGTCCCTGTGGATGCCTCCACCAATGGCTTCCGGTCTAAATTAGGTGGTACTTCCCGGCCGTCCAAAGTGTTACCTTACACCTTTCTGGTAGGTACGACGGTCTGGGTCTCAACAACAACAACAGTTTGCACACTCCAGCTCATTTTTAATGTGAAATCTTACACAGCTTGCCACTCCAGTTCATTTTTAATGTGAAATCTTACACAGTTTGCTCAGGGGCGCGGTAGCCCATTGGTTAGCGCGCTGGAGTTGCACTCGGTAGGCCCGGGTTCGATTCCAGCCACTGCCTAAACTGCCGCCGTGTTCACGCGGAGTACGATCACGTTAAACATGTGGGTCCGTAAGTCCTTCCGAGAGGTTGGTGGTAGGGGAAGGAGGGTACGGTCCCTGTGGATGCCTCCCCCACTGGGTTCCGGTCTAAATTGGAAGGCACTTCCCGGCTGTCCAAACAGTTACCTTACACCTTTCTGGTAGGTCGGACGGTCTGGGTTTCAACAACAACAACACAGTTTGCTCACCCCAGTTAATTTTTTAATATGAAATTTTACACAGCTTGCACATTTCAGTTAATTTTAATATGATATCTTACATAGCTTGCACACTCCAGTTAATTTTTAATGTGAAATCTTACACAGTTTGCACACCCCAGTTCAATTTTAATGCGAAATCTTACACAGTTTGCACACTTCAGTTCATTTTTAATGTGAAATCTTACACAGTTTGCTCACCCCAGTTAATTTTTAATATGACATCTTACACAGCTTGCACATTTCAGTTAATTTTTAATATGAAATCTTACACAGTTTGCTCACGCCGCCGTACCGTGCTGAAAACACCGGTTCTCGTTAGATCACCGAAGTGAAGCAGCATCGGGCGCGGTTAGTACTTGGTGGGTGACCACCTCGGAACGCCGCGTGCTGTTGGCCATCTCGGGTGCGGTATCCCCGTGGTTTGCGCGATAGATTTGCACGCTGCCACAAATGCCGCCGTGTTCATGCGGAGTACGATCACGTTAAACATGTGGGTCCGTAAGTCCTTCCGAGAGGTTAGTGGTAGGGGAAGGAGGGTACGGTCCCTGTGGATGCCTCCACCACTGGGTTCCGATCTAAATTGGGTGGCACTTCCCGGCCGTCCATACAGTTACCTTACACCTTTCTGGTAGGTCGGACGGTCTGGGTCTCAACAACAACAACAGTTTGCTCACGCCAGTTAATTTTAAATATGAATTCTTACACAGCTTGCACATTTCAGTTAATTTTTAATATGAAATCTTACACAGCATGCACACTCCAGTTAATTTTTTATATGAAATCTTACACAGTTTGCACACCCCAGTTTATTTTTAATGTGAAATCTTGCACACTCCAGGTCATTTTTAATGTGACATCTTACGCAGTTTGCTCACCCCAGTCAATTTTTAATATGAAATCTTACACAGCTTGCACATTTCAGTCAATTTTTATTATGAAATCTTACACAGCTTGCACACTCCAGTTAATTTTTAATGTGAAATCTTACACAGTTTACACACTTCAGTTCATTTTTAATGTGAAATCTTACACATCTTGCACACTTCAGTTCATTTTTAATATGAAATCTTACACAGCTTGCACATTTCAGTTAATTTTTAATATGAAATTTTACACAGCTTGGACACTCCTGTTAATTTTTAATGTGAAATCTTACACAGTTTGGACAGTCCAGTTCATATTTAATGTGATATCTTACACAGCTTGCAGACACCCGGCCGTCCAGTAAGCTGCTCTATGGCTCTCAGGATGAGTCGGTAGGATTGGGCTTTCGACAGCTTGCACACGCCAGTTCATTTTTAATGTGAAATCTTACACAGCTTGCTCACCCCAGTTAATTTTTAATATGAAATCTTACTCAGCTTGCGCATTTCAGTTAATTTTTAATATGACATTTTACACAGCTTGCACACTCCAGTTAATTTTTAATGTAAAATCTTACACAGTTTGCACACCCTAGTTCATTTTTAATGTGAAATCTTACACAGCTTGCACACTCCAGTTCATTTTTAATGTGAAATCTTACACAGTTTGCTCACCCCAGTTATTTTTTAATATGAAATATTACACAGTTTGCACACTCCCGGGCCAACGGCCGTACCGTGCTGAAAACACCGGTTCTCGTTAGATCACCGAAGTGAAGCAGCATCGGGCGCGGTTAGTACTTGGTGGGTGACCACCTCGGAACGCCGCGTACTGTTGGCCATCTCGGGTGCGGTATCCCCGTGGTTTGCGCGCTAGATTTGCACGCTGCCACAAATGCCGCCGTGTTCATGCGGAGTACGATCACGTTAAACATGTGGGTCCTTAAGTCCTTCCGAGAGGTTGGTGGTAGGGGAAGGAGGGTACGGTCCCTGTGGATGCCTCCCCCACTGGGTTCCGGTCTAAATTGGGTAGGCACTTCCCGGCCGTCCATACTGTTACCTTACACCTTTCTGGTAGGTCGGACGGTCTGGGTCTCAACAACAACAACAGTTTGCACACTCCCGAACTACCAAACAGCTGCTCATGTCCTTGGACGAGTCGGTAGTTCTGGTCTTTCGACAGTTTGCACACTCCAGTTCATTTTTAATCTGAAATCTTACACGTAGCCCGGTGGTTTGGGTGCTGGATTTGCACGCTGCCACACCTGCCGCCGTGTTCATGCAGAGTACGATCACGTTAAACATGTGGGTCCGTAAGTCCTTCCGAGAGGTTGGTGGTAGGGGTAGGAGGGTACGGTCCCTGTGTATGCCTCCCCCACTGTGTTCCGGTCTAAATTGGGTGACTTCTCCCGGCCGTCCAAACAGTTACCTTACACCTTTCTGGTAGGTCGGACGGTCTGGGTCCCAACAACAACAATCCAATTCACATAGAATGTAAAATCTTACACAGTGTGCACATTTCAGTTAATTTTTAATATGAAATCTTACACAGCTTGCACACTCCAGTTCATTTTTAATTTGAAATCTTACACAGCTTGCACACTTAGGGCGCGGTAGCCCATTGGTTAGCGCGCTGGAGTTGCACTCGGTAGGCCCGGGTTCGATTCCAGCCACTGCCAAAACTGCCGCCGTGTTCATGCGGAGTACGATCACGTTAAACATGTGGGTCCGAAAGTCTTTCCGAGAGGTTGGTGGTAGGGGAAGGAGGGTACGGTCCCTGTGGATGCCTCCCCCACTGGGTTCCGGTCTAAATTGGGTGGCACTTCCCGACCGTCCAAACAGTTACCTTACACCTTCCTGGTAGGTCGGACGGTCTGGGTTTCAACAACAACAGCTTGCACACTTCAGTTAATTTTTAAAGTGAAATTTTACATCGTTCGCACACTCTAGTTAATTTTTAATGTGAAATCTTACACAGTTTGCACATTTCAGTTAATTTTTAATATGAAATCTTACACAGCTTGCACACTCCAGTTCATTTTTAATTTGAAATCTTACACAGCTTGCACACTTCAGTTAATTTTTAAAGTGAAATTTTACATCTTTCGCACACTCTAGTTAATTTTTAATGTGAAATCTTACACAGCTTGCACACTGTCCTTCCGAGAGGTTGGTGGTAGGGGAAGGAGGGTACGGTCCCTGTGGATGCCTCCCCCACTGGGTTCCGGTCCAAATTGGGTGGCACTTCCCGACCGTCCAAACAGTTACCTTACACCTTTCTGGTAGGTCGGACGGTCTGGGTTTCAGCATCAACAACAGCTTGCACACTCCAGTTCATTTTTAATGCGAAATCTTTCACAGCTTGCACACTCCAGGTAATTTTAATGTGAAATCTTACACAGCTTGCACATCGCAGTTCATTTTTAATTTGAAATTTTACACAGCTTGCACACTCCAGTTACTTTTTAATGTGAAATCTTACATAGATTGCACATCTCAGTTAATTTTTAATGTGAAATCTTACACATCTTGCACACTCCAGTTAATTTTTAATTTGAAATCTTACACAGGTTGTCCACTTCAAGCGCGCGAGTACAACGTCCGGCTTTTTGCTAGCCCTGTGAAGCATATAGAGAAAAAAACATCGTTATTGCTCAATTAAAACCACATTATACTTATCAATTTTAAAAATAAATTTCCAACTAAAGCTCTAGTCAAATCTTTGAAAGTTGGGAAAATTAATATATCATGAGACCAAATGTGAAAGAAACTTAGCAACAATCGAAAAGACTTTGTGGTGTTTGGATCGAACATTTCTAGTTGCAAAATAATGTTTCTGTGAAAACTCATTTTAAGCGAATTTAACTCATAATCAAGCGATTTGCATAAACCTCGAATTTTCACTCGAAAATGATAACTCTGCATATGTGATGTTTACTTATGAAATATGCATAAATTCTGGATCTCAAAAGAAAGTGTATTTTATGTTTATGTGTAACGTATTCCCATTCATACTTTTAATGGAAGTTTAATGTTCATACAACGAGGCAAGGAAATTTAGTGATGGAAAATTAAATTTCCATAGCGTAATTTTCTCGTCAGTGTTAAAGAAATATAAGATTGAGACATGCTTCTCTTTCTGTAAAATATAAAATTGAATTATTTTTCTACTTATTTATTTTTAAGTATTTAGGTTTAATACTTCGATTTTATGCTGTAATTGTCAGCGATTTTTAAATTCAGATATATGTAACACCTCAGTATCTCTACAGATGGATAAATTTCATATTGTGAGAAAAAATAACACGCATTATCTGTAGTATTTCCACTTGACTTTCTACATTCTTACCCCAATTTGACTAATACATTTATACCCCAAATTGTGTAAATCTACTTACATCACGATAAACATTACAATAGTAATTAATCAGGGGGAGGGTCATTTCGTAGACAAATGATGGGGGGGGAGATCATTTCGTAGGCAACGGATGGGGGGGGGAGCATTTCGTAGGTAAAAGAGGGGGAGGGGAATTGCTGATGGTCTATTTTTCTAATAACGAGGTCATTAAATCATTCTAATATGATTCGTCAAAAAAATTATATAAGAAGCATTATAACTTGAAAGTCCTCGTATATGGGAAGGGATCTCATGGTAACTATGGGAACTAATATTTCTACTTAAATGTCACTGTAAAGCATTTATTTATTTGGTACAAAAGGAGAATTTTGAGGTTTTTATCATTTTTACCAACTTTCTATAAAAATTCGTAATATTTTGAGAATTTTTCTCAATTTTTAAATAAGACTATCTTGCAAAAGTCGAAACAAAAATGCAAATTAAGATTGGTTTATTATATAGTCATTAAAAGAGACATGTAATTATAAGAAAAATACACGCCAAACGAGAATTTATACATGTAAAACTGGAAGTTTGTTTGTCTGAGTATGTACCATCTCAGAGGGAGGGCACCCTTTTCAAGTCGGATGGATTTTAGTTATATAGTCATGGATCCTTTTATAATGTGATGGGTACTTGGGTAACCACCACACAGGATCCCTCTCAACATTTCGTCTATCTAATGTGTGAGGTCCAAATAACCTTTCGATTATTATTTCCCTCAGTTTTCATTATAATTCATGTTTTTTAAGCTAAAGACCCTAACTGGTTCGACTATTAGACTTATCATCCACCTAATCAGTATTGTCTGCGTTTCTACGGTAGAGTAGGAATAAGAGTCGAATCAGGAGAATTCAGCGTGGTTCGTGTCTTGTCGGGGGCTTAGATTGTTTTGAGTGTGCTTGGTTTGAGCGATCACACTGAAGGAAAACCCTGTGAAATACAACAATGACTAGAAGAGGTCTTCAGTGTTTGGCCGTAATATGAGGCGAGATAAAAGAATGCCAGCAGTAAACATAAAAGCTTTAAAATCGTCTCTAATTTAAAAGTTATCACCAGGCCAGTATATGGCAGTATTTTGTATATATAGTAAATTATTCTGAGGATATGCAACAACTATTTAGTATATATGATGTCCATTGCTTCAAGCAGCACGCTGCTGTACTTTCCGTGAAGTGCACAATAAAGTTATTTTATTTACAGTGCAGACCTATGTAATTGTCCCTGAACCGAAACGTCTAAATATCAAAGTTTGAGTTAAGTTACTTTTGACATATTAAGTAAAAATCCTCTACAAAGGAATCTAAAGAGGATAAAGAGACATATTGTATATACTACTGTTCCAAATAGCAAGGTAGGCCTGATTTTCTGTTTGTACCCAAATCCTTCGACGACTCGGGCCTTTGCTGGTTTTGTATCATTTGTACCATCTCGGTGAATAATTCTGTTAAAAGTGTTAATAAGACAGTCGCTTGTCGTAACGGGTCCCTTTTCTACTTCTGTTTGCCTGTTCAGAACATTGTTAAAAATATGTACTCAGCTGTCCAGTCAAAATCCGAGTCCATATGACCTGTATTAAATAGAAAAATTTCTTGTTGCATAAAGAAATGCCAATATTTATAGCTTTCAGAAATGATAGGACTGGGTTATTTTTTGGTACTACATTGTTCCTCTTCTACAGACCAGAATTACTTCAACTACGAACTGAAGTATAAAGTAAACTCTGATCGACTACTTGCATGTATACATATACAGCGTTTTCCACCCATACAAAGGCATAGAAATACAGTTCCTATAGAATTTGCAGTCCGAATATTAAACCGTTTTTACGCAGTTGAGCCCTGCAACACAATGGATTGCCGCATATAGGTAAAATGGTTGTAATTTTTTGAAAATATATTGCTTATAGTTTTATCAGCTCGGGAATAGTCATGCTTCTTAAAAAAAACAGATATTTCCAAAAACATTTTTATTAATAAAAGAACTTGACTGAAACGTGGCTCAACTCGATTTTCTATTATTACAATCCATTTTATGTAGCTAGTATTTTTTTTTCAAATTTTACAAGTAAAATTTTGAAATATCAATATCGTTGGCAAATGAGTGCAATTATAGCGTACTACCATTCACTTTAAAGGGCTTGAAAAATGTTTCGATTGATAGCATGTTTGACAATGTGCCGGAGGGGGAGTAACTTACCCCAACCCCTCCTCCAGGTAGGCTAATGAAGTCAGTTACACTAAAATCGTATCGTGGCTATTTTTTTACAACGATAATTGAAACGATTAAGTTTCGTAATCATTGAGACATAAATAATCGATATCATGGGTCCTAATGATTACAATTATAGCATGTTGCCCTTCACTTTAAAGGCTTGAAAAATCCTTCGATTGATATCGTGCTTCCCCCAGAAGGAGCCAATGACGTCACAAACTAAAAATTGTATCGCTGCTATTTCTCACAACATTAATTGAAAATATAAAGTGTCGTGGTCATTGAGCCATAAATAAGTCCTTTTATGCATGATTATGTCAATTTTTTTTCTATGCAACCATGTTGAAAAATCTGATGTGAGCAGCACATAACTTTATCTGCAGACTCAAATTATTTTTTTTCTTTATTTCTTTAATATTTCATTACATTGAGTTTAATTGCACAAAATAACACTAAATTTGCTTTTTAATTCAATTTCTGTTTTTATTTGGTAATTGGACATTTTTCTAAGAGTGGCATAACTAAATGCGAAAAATCTCAAATATCTCGACAACGGTTAGTCCTGGAGTAATAGAATTGTTCTTATTATTTTCCTTATCATAAATTACGTATAAAGCAAGCATTTAATTGATATATTTGAACGAACGTAGCTTTTTGTAGATTTTGGCGAATTTTGAGGGCCATTTCGTAAAAAAGGGCAGGTCGTTCTCTTCCGAATAATACGAAAATCTAATCAGCACCAGAGTATCATACAAGTAGCTTATCTACTAAATTTCGTGAAATTTGGTCAATTAGTATTTTAGCTACAGTGGATAAATGAAATTTTTACGGGACATTTCGCAAAAAAAAGGCGAGTTCTGTTTTTACGAATCGTACCAAAAACTAATCAGCACCAGGGTCATACTCAAGTGACTTACCTACCAAATTTTATGAAATTTGGTCCATAAGTTTTTGAGTTAGAGTGGATACATACATTGCACAGACAGACAGACACACAGACAGATACACAGACACACACACAGACGTCATGCTAAAATAGTTTTGTGTATTCTAGAGGTCTAGAAACCGTGTAGATCCGTCGAAAACTCGAGTTGCGATTTTCGGCATGATTCCAATACTTTCCCTATACATTACCATGTATTGCAGCGAAAGTAAAAATCTGATGTGGGCAGCACATAACTTTACCTGTAGACTTATATCGACGTTCTGTTTATTTTAATTAAATTTTATTCACTTTTAATTCAATGTTCGTTCTCATTTGATAACAGGACTTATTTTCAAAGGTGGCGTAGAGAAAATAAGAAAAAACTAAAATATCTCGAGAACGGCTAATCTTAGTGTAATGGGGTTGGCTTTGTTCTTTTCTTCGTTAAATATTACGTATTAAACAAGCATTTAATGGATATATTTGATTATACGTAGTTTTTTATTTTAAATTTTGCCGATTTTTGCGGGCCATTTTGCAAAAAAGGCAGATTATTTTTTTCTGAATCCTACTAAAATCTAATCAGCACTAGGGTGACCCACAAGTGACTTATCTACCAAATTTTGTGAAATTCGGTCTATTAGTTTTACAGCTAGAGTGGATACAAGCTTTTGCGGGCCATTTCGAAAAAAAGAGGGGTTCTTTTATCCCGAATCATATCCAAAACTAATCAGATCCAGACTCGCCCACAATTGACATACCTTCCAAATTTTATGAAATTCGATCCATTAGTTTTTTAGTTAGAGTGGATACAAAATCTGCACAGACAGACACACAGACACACACACAGACGTCACGCTAAAAATGGTTTTTTTTTTATTCTAGAGGTCTCGAAACGTGTAGATCCGTCGAAAACTCGAGTTGTGATTTACGGTATGATTCCAATACTTTCCCAATACATTACCATGTATTGCAGGGAAAGTAAAAAAGTATAAAATGTTATATAAATTTTGAAGTTTTCACTCGAATTTACAGAAATGCTATCTCGTTCTAGATTTTTTAATATCAAAGTCGGATGTAAAGTTTAGTGGAAATCGAATAATATGTGTACCATCTACCGTGTACACAAAAATCGACTATAAACATCAGACAATCGAACAAACTGACAGACGGACATCCCTCCATGAATAGTGAAAACGTGTTCAGGAAGTGCTAAAACATATTGGTATCAAAATCTGGAATTCGAAAATTTTCGTGAAAGTAATACTTTCTCTATACCATATCACATGTATGAGAATTAATAAAGTATTTAAATGGTTTATAGTATACACAAATCCACAGTTTTTAGATTTTTTTTCAAACTTGGTATGGATATTATCTACATCACTGCAGACAATTCTCTGCGTATTTCGAGTATCTATGACCATGGTTTGTCTTGATATTAATAAAAAATACACAACGCTAAACCTTAATAAAAAAGTAGCAATTTTAGAATATATGATCTTTAATATTTTTAAATTTCCGAAAATAACTTCTTTTAAAAGCAAAACCTGTGCTTAACCTTCAGTTCTGTAATTGGAAAATAACTTGTTTCCAACAAATGTAAAATAAATTAACAACTGCGAACAATGCATTCTGATATTTTCACAAAAAGGGGAATAAATTCCTTGCAAAATTTCTAATTGCAAAATAATATTTTAAATAAATCTCATTTAAAGCGAATTTAACACATAAATGAGTCATTCGTATAAACCACAAAATTTTCAATAATTTTAAGTATATGAAATTTACTAATAAAAAAACGCATAAATACTGATGATTAAAAATAAGTATTTCTTGCTTATGCAAATTTAATTTTCATTTATTATTTAAATGAGAGTTTGATCTTCATGTAACGAGACATAGAATTTTTGCTGGTGGTAAATTAAAGATTCATAACGCAATCCTTGTTCCAGATATTAAATTGAAAGATCTCTATTTTATTTTTGTTAGTTTCTGTTTCATTTTAATTCATTTTCAATAGCTGGCAGATTTGATAATATTATTTAGCATGAAATGAATTTTCGTCGTATTTTGTGTTTTTTCTTTTCAATGTTACTAACTGTATTCGTTTGACCTGGCGCCAAATAGCAACGTGGCATGGTAACTGAATTTATCGCGGTGGCTGAAGTAACATTAAATATTGATAATATAATTTTAGAGCCACATAAACAGGAACACATTAAATATAAATTTCATCTTCTGTCAATTCTTGAACTGATTTTGTGTTTCCTTTATTATTTTTCTTTTATACATTTCCATCTGCCGCCAAGTCTTGAAAGACATTTTGAGTGAATGTAGTATTTATTTCCTCACCAAGTGTTTCTTTGTCTTCGAACCAGGCCGTCCTATGGTGTAACTGTATCTGTTTGGATAGCCAGGAATTGTCTTCCAATTTAAACTGGAACCCAGTGGGATGGCATCCACAAAAACCGTACCCTCCTTCCTCTATCACTAACCCATCTGAAGGTCTTTCGGACCCACATATTTAATGTGACCGTACTCCCCGTGAACACATTTTTAGCAGAGGCGAAAATCAAACTCGTGTCTTCCGAGAGCAATCCCCGCGCGTTAACTATTGGGCTGTCCCACCTTTTAATCAGGTGTTCACAGCTTCATCAAGTATATTTTTATATCTGCTGTTAGCTAACAAAAATAACATCTTCATGTTGGTCAGATTTTCTATAAACTAGTGTAAATGGGTTAAGTTAAATTTAATATTGAGACATTATCGATGTTACAATTACTGCTTTATGAGCGTTCGCTACTGTATTCGCCCTCCCAGTGAGTTTCGTCGTAACAGAGCGAAATTGTCACCGAGGTACAGATGAGGCGGCGAGCTTCTAAGTTAGAGTGAAGGAATTATTAAGAGCGGCCTCGTAGTGAGTCACAAGGCTCGATTGTGCACGGTAAGTTGACATCAGAGAATCTCAGAAGATCAAAGAAGTGTGGTAGCGCCATCTGATGGGGAGTACATTTATGCATTGCATATATAATACTTGGGAAGCAGAATAACTAGAAATGATTGAGAGAAGAATGCTTCGTGCTCAAGGTCACCATTGTAGCGAGAATATGAAATCACCAACATGGTAGTGCTAAGGTTTAATCCTGGAGCCAAAGCGTGGTAGGCCAGTATCACAGCGTTGAGCTAAATACCTCTCCAGATCAATGCAATTAATGCTGCCTTATGAGTGTGCGATACAAGTATTACTTCGTACTTTGCCAAGCATTGCAAGTGTCACCGTGTTAAAGTTCTTGATTATACGACTTTTTGGCAGGTATTTGTTACATTGCACCTTTCGTTCGTTCTGGCGTTGCTTTATAATTAATAGAGAAGGATCTACAATTTGTAATTAACTTTTTAGTTTATCTAGATTGGGTATGGCCACTTTACAATAGATGAACCTAATGTGTACGTTAATGGGCCTTCATTATTTTCTTACTTAGACGTGCTAACTCAGACGCTCATTTTGTTATCGTTTTCTTAACTTTCAAACTAGTCAATTTACTATTCAGTTCACAATTATATAGTCACTTTAAAGCAAGTAGGCCTAAGGTGCACATGACCTTTCTTTATAAAGTTATAAGGGTACCTTAAAAACCTTCTTTTGTACTAAATCAATTATGTTTTCAATTAAAATCTTAACTTGCATTTTTGCAGTTCCTGTGATGGAAAATTAGCCAAGATACCCTATTACTGGTCAACAGTTTGCCACATTAAATTATTTCGAAAAAAAAATCCTTGGATTATCTCATTCATAGGATTTACTGTAAATAGAGCTTAAATAATGGCAGATTTGGATTCAGCAGCAAATTCTGTAAGGGTGGGGATTGAAGGGTTCACTAAGAAATTCCACTTTCAGATATTTTCCCATTTTCGGTTCAATATTTTCATTTTACTTGAAACGTCAATATCTCAAAATCGGCTATTGATGGAGGTATTTTCCACTTCCAGTGCAAAAATTTTACTTGAAAGATATATTTCTCAAGGGGGTTATAGATAGACAGCATTGTACTCCAGAAAGGGTTAAGAGACTCACTAGGGAATTCCACTTCCAGTTCAGAAATTGTTACTTCCGATTAAAATGTGTGCAGTTTCCTTGAAACATCCATCTCTCTTAATCTGCTATAATAATGATTGTTATTGATTCAAAATCAAAGTCCGGAGTGGGTTGGGAGTTTATTAAATATTTTAATCCCGTTTCTTTTTGCACTCCCAGTTCAAAAATTTTTGTTGAATCATTTATTTCTCAAGATTCCTGATTTGAATTCAACATTGAAATTCAGAGAATATTGGGGTGGGGGCTGTCACTAAAGAATTACACTACTGAATTTTGCAACTTCCAGTTCAAAAACTTTCCTTGAAACGCCCATTTATCATGATCGGCTATATAGATAGAGCTTAGCAGATGACTGATATGAATTCAGCATTGGATTCTAGGGAGGTAAGGGGGTATTCGCTAAAGATTTGTATTTCTGGTTATAGAGATGTCACTTTCTGTTTCTTTTTTTTCGAAAATTCGTAGGATTGTACGAAATATGCAGGTAAAAGATAATTAAAATTTTTAGTAGTTCCTTCAAAAATTAAATCTTAAGAACGGTTCAAGCTAATGTTCTAAAATGTGTATCAATCGTTTTCTAATAAAAAATGACTTAAGAAATGATTATTTACTTATCATTATTTAAGGTGTTGATATTTTAATGATTTTTGCAAACAATTATTCGAAAATTAATGGGTTTCCAAACGTTTGATTGCATTCAAAATCAATAAGGTTCCTGTATTTATTGAATGCAGTAATTGTACCAAATTGTATTCGAAAGGCTTCTTTGTTTGGAAAATATGACGTCCACAGATTCACGGAAACCCATACTAACATACATACGTACACACTTACATACATATACATGCACTAACATACATAACATACATACGTACACACTAACATACATACACATACACTAATATACATAACATACACATACACTAACATACACACACTCTAATATACACACATGCACACAAACTAACATACACACGCAGTAACATGTATACATATACACTAATATACATAACATACACACACACTAATATACACACATACACACTAACATGCTCACAAACTAATATACACACGCAGTAACATGTATACATATACACTAACACGCATGTCCACACACTAACAGACATACATACATACATACATACACACACACTAACATACATACATACATACATACATACATACGTACATACTAACATACACATAATCAAATGTATCCTGACACTTTGGATATTAGAATGTTTTTCGAATTTCTAAACAAATACTTGGTGAAGTGTTATTTAACTTTGGCGATGCGAAGAACATGCTTGAACGAACACTCTTCAGTAAAATTTCGGTGGCATGTGCATATAGGAGACAGCAAAATTTATAACGTATTCCTCTTCTAGGGTGAAATTTTCTTTACTTATGGTCTAGTGATTTATAAAAATGTTTTTAGCAAGAGTGTCTTCATATATAAAAGTAATGAAATGATAATTAAAATTTAAAATATGCGTTGTAAAATTATATTACAATTACATTGTAATTTAATTAAAATTATATTACAATTATATTAAAATTATCTTGCAATTTAGAGTTACATTGTTAAACTTATGAACTACGCTTTTTTAGAGGGACATCGTGTATTAAAATTCTTTAACCATTGTCTAGTGATTAAAAAAAAATGTTTGGCAATAGTGTTTGCATATATATAAAAGTAATAAAAATGATAATTAAAATTTAAAGTTACATTGAAAAATTATACAACTATTTATCTTACATTAAGAAATTATACTGTAGGATATCGAACAAACTGTAACCTAGGTCAGTTAGAAAAAGCAGCAAGCTTAATTCATACCAACGCTGAAATTGACACAGATAAATAGCTTCCATACTCCTGCTTTTAGTTTCAATTCAGAAAGTTGGTACTGGCACTTAGTTTTTTAGACATTTTTTCTTGAAACTTGCCAGGCTTTTGGGCTTCCATTTTAAGTTCGCATCGATTTTCTTTTCTTTTTTAATACATCTCTTAGAGTTTTTGCGTAAATATGAATTTAAAATGCATGAAGTCTTCCAGACTCCGGTATGTTACCGCTTTTCCCGCGGTTACGCTTTTTTCACGCAGTTAGCAAAATGGAAATACATTTTTCTTGTTTTTATGGAAATTGGAGCACTCATATATGTTATTACTTTCCCTACACTCAGTATAGTGTATAGGGGATGTATTGTGATGGGTTCATGAATTCGAATTAGAGTTTTTGAAGGACGATCACTACATTTCAAGCATCTCTGAAATGGAATCGAACGGTTTTGAGCGGATGTATGTGTGTATGTGTGTGTGCCTGTATGCTAGTGTGTGTGTGTATGTATGTATGTAGTGTGTACATATGTATGCATATTAGTGTGTATGTATGTATGTAAGTTAGTGTGTGTGTATGTATGCTAGTGTGTATGTATGTATGTTAGTGTGTGTGTATGTAAGTTAGTGTATATGTATGCATATTAGTGTGTGTGTGTGTATGTTATTATATATATATATATATATATATATATATATATATATATATATATATATATATATATATATATATGTATGTTAGTGTATGTGTATATTATGCAGATTAGTGTGTTGTTGTTGAAACCCAGACCGTCCGACCTACCAGAAAGGTGTAAGGTAACTGTTTGGACGGTCGGGAAGTGCCACCCAATTTAGACCGGAACCCAGTGGGGGAGGCATCCACAGGGACCGTACCCTCCTTCCCCTACCACCAACCTCTCGGAAGGACTTTCGGACCCACATGTTTAACGTGATCGTACTCCGCATGAACACGGCGGCAGTTTTGGCAGTGGCTGGAATCGAACCCGGGCTTTCCGAGTGCAACTCCAGCGCGCTAACCAATGGGCTACCGCGCCCCCGCAGATTAGTGTGTGTGTATGTACATTATATGATCAAAAGTATCCGGACACTTTGTTAGAATGTTTTTCGAATTTCTAAAAAAATACTTTTGATCATAAAGTTTCCAGTAAAGTGACGTGTGCATTTAGGGGACCACCAAGATATTGAAAAAGGGAGAAAATATATTCGATCACCCTGTATCATAAAGAGCTGGAAATGATTTGTAACTTTCACAAAATAGTTAACTAGCTTTGTTCAATGTGTATAAGCAATTTCGTGAAACACAAACTTATATTCATGAAAATATAAACTTTTCTTTAAAAAAAAAAAAAACAAATTTTGTTACATGTTTTTTGCTTACAATATCCATAGGTTTCAATCAAATTTAACGAAACTTCAGAACTTTTGTAAATATCCAAGAAAAACATTATGCTTCAATTGAAAATTAAAGCATTGGATATACGTGAGATATAAGCATTAAGAAACTAAGTTTTTACTGGGCAGACGCAAAACATAGCAATAGTTTCTTTGTCATGATTTTATAGTGAATACTTTAGGGCAACTTCTATAAAAAAAACTGTGAAATAAATAAACCGTTTATCGATTTAAACTTTAGTTTGGCATGAAGTAGCTTGCGAAGCGAACTCATGATTAAGGAATTCAGTTTTGGGATTTCCTGGGCTAAGAAAAATCCCTGTTTTTCACTCCTGAGGAAAAGAGGCAGGGGTAGAAAATATATTTTTGAAAGTAGAATTTTTGGAAAGATATATATGAAGCGAGCCTCTGGGAGCTCAGCGAGTAGGAGGCGAAGCCTCCCAAGGAGGGCTGCGCGAGTGGAGCGAGCAGGGGGCAGAGCCCCGTAGTATTAACAAAATATCAAGACATTCAATAAAGTTAAAGCAATAATCATATTATGCGTAACTTTTCATTAGAAGACGAGAGACGCTCTTTTCGAACGCTAATATCAACCGTTGTTGAGACATTGCACGGTTTTCAAACAAATTTACTAAAAAAGTTAAATGCAATAAAAAATAGTCAAAATTGACAAATAGCCATATATGTACACTTTCCGAATCTGTGCGAATTTAATATAATCGGCAACTTGGATATTTTTAAAATGTTGCCAAATTGACGAAAATGTCATTAAATTGATAAAAATGACGCCAACTTGATGAATATTCAATATTTCATAAAGTTAAGTGCAATTTATTAGATAATCTCGTCGATTTGGAGAAATTTATACTTTTAATTCGATGTATAAAGAGTTTTATGTGTTTGTGAGGCAGGTATGTTTTGTCAGGTGTAAGGAGGAGGGGGGGGGGGGGAGTCTTTATTTCGTAAATTATTTGCGTTTTGTAAGGGGTAAAGTCCTTGAATTATGTACGGAGAGTCAAGTGTGTCAATATCAGACATTTTTCATTTACGTTCAAACGATCATCTCTAAAATAACGCAAAAGATGTCATTTGCTTTTAGAACAAAACAACAATATAAATGAGTATTTTTATAACAGTGTGTCGCATAATTATTTTGAATATGCTTTCCGATTTTCGAATAAAATTTGTTCTGGAAAGAAAGATTTCCCATATTCTGACCTCTTCACTGTATGAGCCTCTGACTTCTATTGCTTGAGAAATTCGCAGAAAATTTAATTCAATTCATTTAATATGGTTTTTTAAACACACAGAAGAAACATATAGGTCCAAAAGTTAAGCAAAAAACGGAAATATTAGCATATTCGAAGAAAGAAAAAACGCATAGCCACAAAATGTGCATAGATGGCAGGCGCACTCAAGCTGAAACTAGTCCGCAGAAAACATTTTGCATACCGCATTTTTACTTTCCCTGCAATATATGGTAAAGTATAGGTAAGGTATTGGAATCACGTCGAAAATCGCAACTCGAGTTTTCGACGGTTATACACGCTTTGGGACCTCTTGAACACGAAAAAACTACTTTAGCGGGACTTCTGTGTGTTTCTGTATGTCGTGCAATGTATATATCCGCTCTAACTGAAAAACTAATTGGCCAAATTAAAAAGAAATTTGGTAAGTAAGTCACTTATGAGTGACCGTGGTGCTGAATAGATTTTGGTACGATTCGGGACAAAAGAACCTGCCGTTTTTTCCAAAATATCCGGCAAAACTCATCAAAATCTAAAATAATATACAACGTATACTCAAATGTATCAATTATATGCTTATTGTATACATAACTTTTAATAATGATGATAATAATAATAAGACCAACCTCATTATTCTTGGATTAGCCGTTTTCGAGATATTTTTTCGCATATTTGCTACGCCAGCTTTGAAAATACATGAAAGTACCAAATGAAAACGGAAGTTGAATTAAAAATGCAAATTCAGTATAATTTCAAATAACTATACGTGCTATTTTGTGCAATAAGACTCAATGAGTTGTTGAAAAAATCAAAATAAAATGAATTGATGTATGTAAAAAAAATAATGTGCTGCCCACATAGGATATTTTTTGCAAGGAAACGCATTAGGTATAAATACGACCTGTTATGTGCAGAGACGGTATCGCTGCGTTACGAAGTACATAAAGAAAATCAAAATAGCCAAATTTGAAATATGTGTAGATGATAACATTTAACGATAACATTTGACGCCAGGCGATGAGAGGTAATAGGGCATCTCGAAGGCAGCCAGAGACAGTTGGAAGTAGCCCGAGCCTAAAATGTCAATTGTTCCGTCATTTGCCGCCTGGTAAATCGGTATCAAAGAGAAGAAACTGTGTCACAAAGACCAGTAAGTGGACGTCAAGTTATCACAACTGCTCAGAATAGGTGTTTTCTGTATCAGCGAGCTTGACGCTGCAGTTCAACCACTGCTCATCAGCTTGCTTCAGACCTTGCAGCATCGGCAGGATGAGTGGTCTCTCAGCAACTCTTTACAGACAGCTAAATGCAGGTTAGCTGTATGCAAAATGATCAATGGTTTGCGACCCGCTGACGGCCTCGCACAGACGAGCCCACATAAAATGGGATCGATATCACCTCAACTGGACTCCTTAACAATAGGGTACTGTGCTCTTCAAGAATAAGTCACGGTTTAGTGTACAGAATGATTCTCAACGTTCATTGGTCGGGTGGACGGCTGTAACTAGCTATCACGTCAATATTTCCCCTAAATACATCCATACAGAGGCGGTGGTTTGGGCAGGGATTGTTGTCGACACTCGCATTAATCTCCACATCTTCTCTCACGGTACTGTGGCTGCAGTATTTCATAGAGATAACATCCGCGCTCATTATGTTCGCCCATTTCTTACAGTCGTATGTCCTGGTGCCATTTTTATGGAAGATAGCGAGTTCACAGGTCGCTAATTGTCGGCCAGTACTTTGAATCGGAAACACTGCTTCGTATGAAATGGCCATCGAGATCACCCGAATTACCGCGGCTCAGACCCGAGGGCTCGTCAAATATATGGCCGAGCATCTAAAATCTCGGACCGGGAAAAAAGTCGATTCCCAACAAAAAGAAGAGCCAACGGGCAACCCAAGCCCAGAGGACAAGGAAAGCCGTCGACTCCCCCAAGCGACGCACCCACAACCCAAAACACCCAAGGATTTATTAATTATAAACATAATATCAACATGGCTCCACGTGGGAGACTTTTACAAAATATCTTCCGCATAGGCGGGGAATAGAAACCAAATTTATAACAAACTCCATAATATTACAAATAGATATCAACAAAACTATAATTAGTAATAATTGAACACCATAATAATAATTAACATAAAAACCAACTCTCACATCGGAGCCAACAAGGTTTAATCAGTAAAAATAACTCAATTTATATCAAAAAATTTAAAGTCCCAAAGATACAATCAAAATTCATAAAATACCATTTCCAATATACAAAGGGTTACAGGTACCAACAAAAATACAATCATTACTAATATCCTCAAAATCCTTTAGAAACAAAAACATTAACAATTCACATTAAACTTATAATTCCAAAAATTTATTAAAATTTTCAGTAATACTTTTAACAATTAAAACGCAATTAACAGTTTCCTTGATGGAGGGAGGGCGAGCAACAACCCTTTTAATCCATAAAGCCCTGTGTTCCTCTAGCGGCCGAGCCAATTGGTATTCCCCGCTAAACCTGCATTCAAAGAAGTAATGGTCAGGGTCACCCAAGCCGCCAGAAGGGCACGCTGGGTATTCCCAGACCTTAAACCTGTTCAGGTAGCTGGGGAAGGGGCCTTGACCAGAGAGAAATAAAAACAGATACCGATTGGTAATCTGCAATCCCTCTCCAACCACCGGAAAGAACACACGAGCTCGCAAACCACTGACGAGGGTGCCATCGTAGACCCCCCCCCCCCAATCTCTCACCACTTTGTCACGCAATTTGCTAGTCAGGAAAGAGCGCGGGGCATGCACTACCAACAGCTCCCCCTCCAAGGCAGCTTTCTTTGCATATGCATCTGCTAGCTCATTGCCCAGAATTCCAACATGCTCACGTACCCAAGTAAGTTTAACTACAAGCCGGGCCCTAAAGATACCAGTTTTAACTTCCATTACAAAAATTAGATTTATTACTAATAGATTCCAGAGCAGCAAGTGAAGATAAACTGTCCGTAAATATATTAGCACGCCTATCCTCCTGCAGGACCCAGTCACAAGCAAATTTGATAGCCAGGATCTCGGCCTGAAAAACAGAGTTGAACGAACGGGGTTTCCTCTGGACCAAATGGACCAAAGAACCTCCAACAAAGCAGCAAACGGCGAATCCCACATCATATCCCATCTTAGAACCGTCATTTAAATATGGACACCGACGGGACCAAGATCACCGTCAAAATCAATAACCTCATACAAGGAGGAAAAGTGGAAGACCTCACATAGAAATCAAAATCGGCCGAAGGGAGGAGATTCTCAATATTAAGGACATCCCTCCTCCTCCTCCAAAAAATAAATTTGTCCCGGGCTCTAGTAAGGGCCAAGTGGACAGGGGGGATGCCAAGAAGAGTGAATAGCGCACCGTAGGAAGTGGTTCGGTAACCGCCGGCAACCCGCAGGAGAAAACTCCTCTGCAGAGTTAGGAGCTTCTGGATCTGAGCTTGTGTCAAATCCTCAGCCCAGTCTCCGGCGCAATATATAATTACTTTCTCCACCACGGTACGATACCACAACTTCAACAGCCTGAGATCACCCAAATTAAAATTCATCGAGCATGTAGAGCATGGGTGCTCAATCCATGGCTTTCGGGCCATTTGTGGCCCGGCGGGTTCTTTTGTGTGGCCCGCCAACGTATACAAAAGAAAAAGAAAAATCAACAAAAAAAAGTGTATCATTGGTGGATATAGACTTCGAGAAGTGAGGAGTTCAACCTCAAAGTGTGGTTGAACCCCCTCCCCCTCCCAAATAAACATCCTGTGTTCAAATGCAAAATTCGTTTTACCTAATGGTTACCTGTTTGATGACATTCATTATATTTAATGATCGAAAACGAACGCTGAAAACTTTTTCCTTTTAACAGATTTTACTTTCTTCTTAGAATTAATTAATATATTTTTAAAAAACGCATTTTAATTTCAATTGTAATAAGTAAATAAAATAGAAATCCCTACGGAAGGGGGGGGTGAATCGAGCGAAGAGAGGGAGATAGGCAATAGGTTGCGTTCATTCGATCCAGAACGCAGGTGCAGGTTGTGCCAGCGGCTTATGTTCAGCATTGGCTAATTAACATTAGCCATTAAGGTAGCTGTTAGCGGAATCACATTCATCCGTGAAATTTTGTGTTACCACAGTATATGTTGGTGAAAATGGCTAGTGCTAGCAAAAAGGGTGCGTACAGTAAAGTTTTTCGCTGCTTTAACGAAAAGTGGACGGAGTTATATTTCTTCGTGAAAAGGGACGGTGAGCCAGTTTGTTCAATTCGTCAAGAATCGAAACCAATTGATAAGGAGTATAATTGAAAAAAAATCTGATGTGGGCAACACATGACTTTCCTTATATAATGTAATGCATTTACTACATTTACAGTAAAAAGAAATAAGTTTTTCTTATAGTAGATACTAATATTCTTTCCAAGATATTGAATTTTCGACAATTAGTCGTCATTTTCATTGATGTAGCGTCATTTTTAACCATTTGGCGAGATTTTTGGTAATTTGGCAACATTTAAAAAGAGTCGCCAAGTTGGCGACATTCCGCCAAATTCGTCGCCAAAATCTCGTCAAGCGTTATGCACTAAGAAATAAGTTATTCTTACAGCAGATAAATGACTATTGGCGTTCAAATACAAAAGTATTATTTAAAGTATATTTTTTTATGAATCGAACGAGCTAGATCCACGAGAATGATGCCACTCAATTTATCGCATGGTATTACATATGAAAAGTGAACATGTTTCTCAATAGGAAATATTTTTTTTAATTTTATATGACTTTTTGATAATTTTTTTGAAAAATATACAATATCTCGAGAACGGTTCATGTTAGCGTTCTAAAATTTATGTCAATCGTTTTGTAATGAAAAATTACATAAGAAATTCCTATTTGCGTAACTTTATTAGTGGTTTTGATTTTTTGACGATTTTTTTAAAATTTTATTCGAAAATTTAGGGGGGTTCTGAACATTCGATTGCGGATAAAAACAATAGGCTTCCAGTGTTTACGGATTGTAATTTTTGTACCAAATTCGATTTGAATCGGTCCATTCGTTCGTCAGTTATTGTCTCCACAGACTCACTGACACACACACACACACACACACACACACACACTTACATCACTTCAAAAATGTTTGATTCGTGATCAGGGATGCTTAAAACGTGCTCTCCCGTGTAAAACTCGAATTCGAATTTTCGACCCGGTCACAATACTTTTCTTATACATTATGTATATAAGGAAAGTAATACATTATGACACGAAACATGCAGCCACGTTTTCTAGTCTCCTGAGGCAGCTGCGCGCAGACAAAGTTAATGTTCTGAAAAGATCGTTAAAATCTCAATAGTCAATTTATAAAAAAGACTCGGAGGATGCTGAGGTTTATGTTAAATCTGATATCATCTCTCAATATATCATCTCTCAAACAAAGTTGATGCGTCAAAAAATAAGTTTGTCTCGACCGACTATAACTAGGAGAGTGGAAGGACTGACACTGAATGTTGAAGAGATAATGAAAACGAATTTGCCATGATTGCACATTTTAATCGTTAGCATTGAACGAAAGCACGGATGTAACTGATACAACTCAGTTGGTTATTTTTATTCGTGGAATTGACGAACGATTTCAAGTGATTGAAGAGTTGTTGGCTTTATGTCCCTTAAAAGCTACTACCAAAGGAACAGAAATTCTGGGTGCCACAAAAAACACCCTTGAGAGATATCATTTGAGTTTAAAATACGTTTCAGGGTTGGCAACAGTTGGAGCGCCTACTATGGTTGGTAGGAAATTTGGGGTTGTAACTCTTCTAAAAGAAGCGCCAGAAGTGGATACTAATAATTTAATCAGCTACCATTGCATTATTCACCAGGAGAATTTGTGTGCTAAATCTCTTGATTTTGATAAAGTAATGAAGATTATCGCAGTTATTGTAAATTTCATCAGAGCAAGAGGTTTGAACCATCGATAATTTCAAAACTCTTTACAGACTGAGTGGGCTTCCAGTTATGGCGATGTTATCTACTTTTGTGACGTGCTTTGGTTAAGGAAAAGTTCTCACAAGGATTTTCGAATTGAAGGAAACCATGCAGGAGTCCATAGTAGCAAAGGGCAAGTTAATTCCACAGTTCAACGACCCTAAGTGGTTGGCTGATTTTTCCTACTTAACGGACATTTCTTCACATTTGAACGATTTAAATTTGAATCTCTAGTCAAAGGATTAACTGGTGCATGTTTTGTTGAATCACATCAAATCTTTTGAATTGAAATTAGAAATCTTTAAGCAGCAATTAAAAAACCGGAATATGACTAATTTCAAAATAATGTTAAAATAACAGTCTGCAGAATACGCTCCTCAATATGTAGCTCCATTTTCTCAGCTACAAAATGAGTTTCAAGAGAGATTCCGTGATTACCGTTCTCAAGAGAGATTCTTCAATGTAGTGAATAACCCTTTCACTGTAAATGCCGAGGAAATTCCAGAAGACCTCCAAATGAAAATTATTGACCTTCAATGTGACTCAACCCTGAGGAGCAAATTTGACGAAGTACCCCTTCTGGAATTTTATGGGAAGCATGTAACAAAAGAAAAGTTCACGAATTTAAGAATTAATGCTACATCAATCTGCTCCTTGTTTGGCAGCACTTATTTGTGTGAACAGTTATTTTCGCGAATGAAGCATACTAATTCACAGATAAGAGCGAAAATTACCGATTGCCATTTGGAACACTGCCTAAGATTAGCTACCTCAGAAATAGCTCCAGACATTGAATCTTTGGTAAAAAATAAGCAGAGCCAGTCTTCTCATTAAGTTAAGCTCGGCAAATGATTTTTCATTGGCATTTCCCCGCTTTTGTAATACGATTTGCATTTGAATGTAGTTGTAGTAGTTGAGTGTAGTTGATGTTTTTCTATTAAACAATTACCAGATTTACAAAAAATAAAGATAATACATAATGTAAAAATTGTGTTTAAGGTGTGAATTTATAAGGTAATTGTATGTCCATTTCAATATACTTTTGACTAGTTCTGGGGAGAACGTGCCCTTCCTAAATCCGCCATTATCTTCTATATGTCTACTGTTTGACCCGCCACATATTTTATATTTCGGCCAAAGGCCCTACCGTGCTGATAACACCGGTTCTCCGTTAGATCACCGAAGTCAAGCAGCATCGGGCGCGGTTAGTTCTTGGGTGGGTGACCACCTGGGAACACCGCGTGTTGTTGGTACATTTCGGGCGCGGTAGCCCGGTGGTTTGTGCGCTGGATTTGCACGTTGCCACAATTGCCGCCGTGTTCTTGCGGAGTACGATCACGTTAAACATGTGGGTCCGTAAATCCTTCCGAAAGGTTGGTGGTAGGGGAGGGGGGTACGGTCCCTGTGGATGCCTCCCCCCACTGGGTTCCGGTCTAAATTGAGTGGCACTTCCCAGCCGTCCAAACAGTTACCTTACACCTTTCTGGTAGGTCGGACGGTCTGGGTCTCAACAACAACATATTTTATATTTCAAAATTGATCCGCGACATTCAAAAGGTTGAACACCCCTGATGTATAGGGTATGCATGAGAGGAGTTTAAGTTCTCTCCATGACACTATCCAAATCTTTTACGAGCTGAGAACATATCTTTCCTTGTCGCATCGACAGTGATCAATCGTACTCTTCCCTCCTATAGGCAACCATGCTACTAGCTTTCCGCTAAGTAAACACGAGTCTGTTAGGTGAGCAAAAATTGATTAAATTATGCTAAAATGAGCAGGGTTTTTTATGTAATTGAAAAGTAAAATAAGCTCTTCATTATCTGCCGTAAATATTATGGAAGTAAATTATATATAAATTATAATTTGTAATTAGGTAATTGTTATACTAATGTCTCATAAAAGCACAAATTTATTCTAAAACTGCGCATTATATGAACGCAGTAAATTTCGATAAATAGAACTGCAATCGCTAACACAAAAGTTCGTCCTGCGGCTGCGGTAGCTAAGAAGGGTCACTGAATATTTATGTATCAAGTTATATGCTCCAAATTTCTCATTTATTTATGAAAAATTTCCGTGTTGACATCTGATAGTCACATTAGAAAACGATGTGTCAATTGATCAAGTGAAATTGAATTGCGTTGCTGAATTAATCCCTAAATAACATATTATACATAATATAGGATTCCGATCAGTATAATTTTGCAATTAAAGACTTCAGCAATTGTTTTAAAAGCTGCAATAGACAGAGAATAAAAAGAAGCTTATGAATGTTATGTGAAGCATTGTATGAAGCATGTTTAATGCTAAGAAATTTTTATTTTGACTGAATGTAGTCAAAAGTATTAAAGAGTCAGTCGTGAACACAACTAGACAAACACATTATAACAAACATGTATTAAAAATTTATTTTTCTCACTTAATTTTAAATAATAATTAACGCTTTTATTTGGATGAGTGTCATTAACACACACACCCGAAATTATGTGTCTTGGTCTTGGTCACTTTTGTGTAGTCACTCATAAAATAATTTTTATCTGTAACCAATGTACAAAGCCAAGCAAATAAACTAAATAATTAAATAATTTTTATTTTATTTTCAGGGTAAACGAAGTATGTGAATATTTAACATTATTGTGAACAATTTATTATGTGAAGTTCTGTTTTTGAAAAACATTAAATATATATTAGGTTTTCCTCTTTTGCTTAAAATTAATATTAAGCTGTATGCAATCTTCTTTTGGTGTGTTTTGCAGTTCAATTTATATTCATTGAACCACATTAGAATATCTTATATTTTCATAAAAATTCTAAAAATTATAGTTACAGGGATCTTTAAATGTATGTTCTCTTTACAACTATAATTATAATGGTATTTCAATTTTTTAAGTCTAACTCGTCAGTCTAAATAAAAAACATTTCTGTGATGCTGCCTGCTTTCTTTGTACTGCAATTTTACCTCTTTTATTATTTATTTTTAACTTTAATTAAAAAAGTGAAAATCAAACTATAAGAAATATCTATTTGCAAAAAAAATCATTTACTCAATTTGGTTTTTGATACATTTTGGATGAGACGGTTTAAGCGTCATGGTGATTTTCCATCAAAATTTCTATTTCGGAAATTTTATGGAAAGCAATAATTTCTAGCATACAGCAGTATAGGAACGAAAAATATATGAAATATCTATTTGAAATTATGAAATATATACATGGATATGTATATAATTTTTCTTAACTAATTGTTTAAAGTACTTTTAAAATTGCTACTTAAAAATGCATGATTTTGAAATTTCAAACACTTTCAGAAATATATTCGTCTACTGGTTCGTGTGTATGTATAGAATGTTTAGACGCAATACCGCAAGAACGAATGCCAAAGCCCCCATAAAATGTTATGTCTGGAAGTTTGGATATAAATTAGAAATGTACAATGTTTTATAATTTGCATGATCATAACTGATATTATTTGAAAGTTAAGATTTTTCATAGTAATGTTTTCTATGAAAAACAGAATAACAGTCGAAATGATGGTAGTATCACATTACAAAATATTTAAGATAAATTATCATATTGACAAACATCAAATTATATCAATTTAATTAGATTTATTTAAATTTCAATTTTTAATCATTCGGGTAACTTTGTAGGTGTATATTCCCCTTCGAAGGCATACGAAATGTTTTGGGCCGCCAATAAGATTTCACGTTCGTTCGTTCTATTAGCGTTCGTTCTATTTCACGTTCGTTCTATTAGCACTTTCCAACATAGTTGAAGAGTTTATGACTTTGTTCATTCTGTTGGCCTGTCTGTCTGTCCGTTCGCACGATAACTGCCGTAAAAATGACTTTATCAAAATAAAATTTCAGTATGCTGTTGAGACGATCTGTAGGATATATGGGAATGTAAATGAATAATATCACCAATTTGTTTTGGATTGAACCCGAGTTGAAAAAATGAAATGCATTGAACCCTATGGGACCTAATTTGACAAACATTTTTTAAACAAAGTTAAAATTTACAAATTGCTTCGAAAATGTTAGGAAGTATTCAAATTATCCCATAAAATATACAAAAAAAAATCAGCACAATATGTTCGGTAGTTTTTTAAATACATATTAAAATAATAATTAAACCCATGTTATATGTGAAGCCACTTCGAAATAAAATATGGCATATTTGATCCACTCCAAAATAAAATATGGCATCCATCTTTTATTCCCAATGGAATAATCGTGATTTTTAAATTTCTTTTCTATGTTGCACCCATCCTAAAACCGCTTTACTTTTGCTTATTTTCTGTGGACCTATATCCTACCTATATCTGCCATCACAATTACAATATTTTTGTGTTTAAAAGATCATCACACTTTGAATATGTCTACAACAAAGCCTAATTTTAATGGATGCAGTATATAAACAAGTGATTGTAAGATGAGTTGTATAAGAATTGCTGAATTTTTTTCACGCAAAATTATTTAACTCTGGAGTCAGGAATAAAAGTGATATAAATGATATATTCATTGTTTTACATAGCTATCCAGACGATTTATATTTCGATGAATCGTGTTACGTGTTATCATCGTTTTACCCTATTATTTATCTATAAATATACCACATTTCATATTTTTTATGCTATAGTTTTTACTGTACGAGAAAGAGAAATCGCTAGACGTGCAGATACGGAAAGAAAAGTTCACTTCAGAAGTGCATTAAAAGTAAAATATCTTAAAAACTACACCGAATTTAAAAGAAGGGCTTCGTTCTGCGAAAATTCACCCATGTAGGTACCTGCCTGCAAAAATGTATGGTCTTGCTATTGTTAATTTATCCAGGATGCGAACTTTCAGCTCAAATATTTTGTCTTTGGCTTTGACATTAAATATTTTTTAAACTACAATATATATCAAAAAACGGTTTATTCCAGTGTATTTCCGAAAGTTTTTCTACAAATGTACCAAATTTCATACTTTTTATATGCTATAATTGAAATAATTTAATTGAATAATTTTATTGAATAATTTAATTGAAAACCGTTCAATATCCCAAGAACGATTTATGTTAAAGCTTTAGAATGTTTTCGTTTTTATTCGTTTTGTAATGATAAATTACATATAAACAATTTTAAATATTATTGAATGTTCTGATTCTTTTATCTTTTCGAAAATTCTTTACAAAATTTGGGAGTATTTCGTACGTTCGAAATTGCAATAAACGAACCAAATTATTTTTCGAAACGCACTATTCATTCGTGAGATATCGCTTTCACATACTCACTGACACATATACATATATACATCAGCAGGCATACACACATACACATAGATGTGAGCTCAAAACATTCGATTTTAGTTCAGGAGATATTTTAATTTTGCAAATCCATCGAAAAAGCACGGATTCGAATTTTCGAACCTGTCGTAAAACGTTCTCCTCCATGCTTTATATTAAGCACGTAGGAAACAGGGGTAGGACGAACATCGCTCAAGTGAGGGGACTTGTACACCCTAAGATGTATTATTTATTTATTTAGGGAGACGATATTAAAAATTTACAGAGGCGAAAGCCATATGTGAAGGAAGATCTGTGATATATGTTCGTAGGAGAACTCACAACCCCCCAAAACGAAGATTAGTATGCATTTGTTTTTCACTTATTTATCTCTAATACATTCCTATGCCGGTAACATAGAATACTACATATACTTTTATACATTTCTTCGTATAAAATACATACCTCCAAGAATATTTATTCGCAAGTGCCTACTCGACAATAAATTACAGCCGAATTCTTCAAAATTCCATTTGCAATAGCTGCTACCTGGACCATATAAAATCAACCACTTTTTTTCAATTACTGCATAAATATAAGATAAAAGAAAACCTTTTTACTAACTGCAGACAAATGGCAATATTCTTACATCTGGAAAATTTCATACATTTTAAATTCAAATTCGGAGAAAAATATAAGGCAGAGGGGAAACAGGATGATGTAAAACGCAAGCCAGTGGAATTCCGAAACAAATGGTTAAATTCAAAAGATTTCAGCAGTGGTTGAAATTGAAACCACGTGCATATAAAGGTATCTATGTAAGATTAAGCACAAAAATTAGTAGAGCTATTACAGCTACCAACTTTACGATTGTGTAGGACAATTTATGTATGTTCTGTATCTTGCCATTGGATACTGTTATGACTATCAGCTGGAATTGTGGGTGTGCACTTAGAATACAAAAATGAGTCCAGATTTCTGGATAATAACACGTTCATTCACAAGCACGGCGTAGACAGGAACAATATACAGTAACACACCTACATGCTTCACTAGTTTCACAAAATAACTTATACTATTCCAAAACATGAACAAAAATCATTTCACAATATAGCTGCTACTATTCTCAAAACATTGACAAAAGTCACTGTCAAATGTAGTTTGTATTTCGTCAACTACTCTCCAACTGAGTCATGAATCCCTTTATAGTCTCTCAATGCAGAAACTTCTAGAAATATCTCGTATAATAATCGTCATTTCGAGGTCCTTCTCGAACCTTCGGAAAGTTGCCAAATGTCGCTAAATTTGTAATAAATCACCAAATCTGGCAACTTTTTTCGAACCACGGTATGTAGTAACCCTAGGCTTACGTCAGGGCAAAGGATGCGAATACGTGTGTTTTTTCCGTCAAGTCTTTAAAAACTACGAATGGGAAATTTGAAAAAGAGACTCCCACAACATTTTATAAGTTTATAACAATATACAGGGTATTTCAAACGTATTAGACAACTAAGTATCTCTTGAACGATTGGAGGCAGATAATTTATTCCAATTTAAGAAATGATTCAAATAAAATTGACTTTCAGACAGTTTTGATTACGTGACCTTGTGTAGAGCAGTTGGCTGTACAACAGGTTTGGTCACATGACACTATTAAAAAAAGGAAAAATTTGAATTTTTATATAGTACAAAGGAAGTTCCAATTCGCAAATTTTTTCTTATTAAATCAAAGACTTTTTGAGTAAAAAAGCGGTTCTCTAATATGCAAAATTGGCGCTAAAAATTGTCAAAATTAGCGGACTTAAACCACATTGATCCGATTAAAAACCGGTGAACACATAGAATTACAGATTTTTGCATTTGCTGGTGTTGTTCCTCTGCCATATTATATTGTAAATGGAGGTTGATTTTGGTTTACCTTTGCCTCCAGAACTGGCTTGCACTTTTAATCAACTATTTAAGCTGTTAATATACAACTATTTTAATTTCACAAATCAAACAAGGCCAAATCATAACTGGAAGAAATACGGTGTCACAGATAAATCGCTAATAAATAATTTTACTGCATTCACCAGCAAGTAAGTTCAGTTGGTGGAAAGATCAGGGCTTGCCAGCACTGAATAAAGAAATACGTCCGCAGTGTTTTGGAAACGACCGGGGCCTGCAGTGATTTATTTTTAATTCGAATATTTTTTTTAAGTTTTATGTTTCAGCACAACATTGAGTGATTTTCACACAAATTGGTACCTTAGCGATCAAAATTTATTTTAGCAGAATTTCCATTTTGATACCATCGTGTTGCGAACGCGCAATGTTCCGTCTGGCACCTCCTCTTTCGTCTGTCTGGAAGATCAGGAGAGGAAAATACAGTGCATGACGTGAGGATGGGTTGCCAAGATTGCCCAGGGTTTCCAAGGGGGTGCATAGGGTTGCCAAGATTTCCCCGTTAGAAGAAGGGTTTCCAGATTTTACGATTTATCCCCATTTTGGCGACATTTGGCAACTTCCGGAATGTTTCAGAAACTTCTCGACAGAACGATTATTCCTTGATTATTCTGGAAGATATAGATACGCCCAGAAGTTTCTATGAAGAGACTATAAACAGGATTCACCCCCTCCGTTGCAGGGGTGTTGACCAATGGGCGTGACACGAGCTACATTGGACTATGATTGTTGTTAATGTTTTGAGAATTGTAGCTGCTGTTTTGTGAAATTACTTTCGTCAAAATTCTTAGAATAACATCAGTTATTTTGTGAAACTAGTGGAGCATTTAAGTACTGTTTGATTGTTTACTGTTCCTGTTTACTTTGTGCTTATGAATAAACGTAAGTTATCCAGAGACTTGGACTCGTTCATGTATCCTGCGTGTACACCCAAGATTCTAGAGGATAGGTTTCGTAACTACCGGAAAAATCAAAGAACGAACTTTCCAATTACCTTTGAACCAGAAATGTAGAACAAATCCTTCCTTTTTATTTATTTATTTATTAAATACATCGAAATTTGTATTTAAGTTATTACTTATTTCGCCGCATCCGGAAAAGGAATATACTTATTATATTAGTACAATTCTATAATTTATTAAAACGGTGTGTGTATACATTCTCACTCTAACAAAAAATTATTTTGAATTACAATATTATTTTATTTTTCACGATTTTTTAATCAAACGCGTTGAAATTTCAAACGTGCTCTTATTAATGAAGAGCGGTCGAGGTTTTTCCTCAATGGACTTTCTTACCTGTGCCCAATTCACATTACGGTTTAAGCCACGCCCTCTCTCCTAAAGAAATAATTTCGTTCTGTTTCTTCCTAAAAATATTTTTTTTTTGGTTTCCACAGATGCTGAACGATATAAATGTACATATTATTCAAGTAGAGCTCTCTTATTTTGGAACAAATCAACGACGGGTGTTTCTTTCTATTTATAAATAAATACTCAGCAAATATGTTAATCTTTGATTTTGTTTTTCTTTGCAAATGAAATAAAGATTAATAGCTATATGTTGTCACTACTTGATTGAAGCTTAATTCACTTTCTGGACCTCGGCCTTGGGCACCAAATTTTTAGGGGGCTCCTAAATTTTGTATGTGATAAATTTTAAACAAAAACTAATTTTTACTATTCAAAAAAAATATTTTTTTTCATGAAGTAAATCTTCCTAAAATTACGAAAATAATTCATTGAAAAATATTTTTCTTCTAAAATTTCAAAATGTAGGCATTTTCTCTCGTTACAAATATGTCAGTATTTTCAAATATTATACATTCTTTTAATTCTGAATATATTAATTTAAAGTAAAACTTATGGAAGTCTATTTATACAAAAAAGTTGTTCGAAGCTGCGGTCCTGGGCAACAAATTCGGCATATGATGTTTTATAGTGTATTCTGAGTGTATGGGGCCCCGAAATACCACCAAGCCCTAGGCCTCTTTGCGGTTTAATCGAGGCCTGTTTGTATTTAAACGGCGAACGTTTCTGTACTATTTTTTACAGCAATTATTAAATTTATGACATATGTTATAAAAGCCCCCAAATAAAATTTAGCGTGTAAGCCCCAAAAATGTTTATCCTCCACTAAATATGAGATAATAAAATTTATGTAATATTTCCCTTTTACTAACTTTTTAAAAGTACCACATGGCCGAAAAATAAACATTTTATCACCGAAGGAAATATCATAAATTTTAAATTCAAATTTGAGTAAAAAATTGAAGAAAAATAAAAGAAAAGACGAAAAAACGGGGCAACCTGCAAATGGGAGAATGCATATCGAAACATTCCGAGACAAATGGTCGAATTTAAATGTTCGAGCTCTTCGAATTGAAACTAAAACTAAGCATACGGAAGATATCTATCTGTGTCAGATTCAGCATTTCGATTAAGCAGAGTGTGATGCTTATTTGTTTTCTTTCGTTTTGGAACATTCTTTTGTGCGAAATGTTCCTTTTATTTTGTATATTTGATGCTGTGCATTATTTTAATTGCAAGCCTTATATTTTATATATGTTCTGAATGCAATCATTACTTATAGATTATTCTAATTATTATTTTCCTTATAATGCATAATATATCATAAGGAAATATATTGTCAGGGGGTCAAAAATTTGATCGTACTTGATGGTTGTATACATTTCTAGGATTAATGAATACGATTCAACCATATATGTAATGTTGGCTGTGTGCATATTTGTTTGAGTGTCTATCTGTCTATGATCTGGATATCTCTCGAACAAATTGAAAAAAAATTGAATAAATTTTTATATGATAATTGCAATCGCTAAATGTTGGAGGCATTGGTTTTTACGGTGAACAGATTAAATGAACTGCAATTTTTTAAAAATTTTATTTAAAAAACGATACAAAAAATAGCAACAAAGTGAAACAAAGAAATATTATGCAAAGAAAATTAACTGAATAAAATAGATCCATTATATAAGATAATGTAGAAAACATAAATATTATAAGATAAAGAATCATACGATCAAAAATTAATTGAATAAAATAAATCTATTTATACAGAGTTCATTGGAAAGGTCCTTTCATTAAGCACACTCCAGTACGTAGAGGTCCACGAACGTACATATTAAGTCTACCTATAGCGAAGTGACAGTGTCCGGTCGAAAGAAAGTGATTGCAGCACCCCTAGTAGAGAATGTAAAAAGTTAGAATCATGAACTCGACAACAAAGTAAGGTAAAAGAAGAATATTGTTACAAATGCATAAAATACTCTCACGGGGTCACCTTTGAAAACCAGACAGAGAATACCCATACAGCCAGCCTTTCCTATGACGAGAATATAGGGTTGCCATGTGTTAAATCTCGGATGAAAGGTTGCCATATTTTGCGATTTATCTCCAATTTGGCAACATTTTGCGAATTTCCGAAGATTTGAGAAGCAACTCGAAATAACGATTATTTTACCAGATATGAGATATTTCTAAAAGTTTCTACAGAGAGTCTAAAAATGGAGTCATCACTCAGTTGGAGAACAGTTGCCGTGATACGAACTACATTTAATTGTGATATTCGTCAAAGTTTCAAAAATAGTATCGGTTGATTTGTGAAATTAGTGGAGCATTTAAGTGCTGTTTTACTGTATATTGTTCCTATTTACACTGCGCTTGTGAATAAACGTGTTAGTTATTCTGAAATTTGGACTCATTCTTGTATCCTAAGCACGTATCCACGTCTCCAGAGGATGCATTGTAACAATATCCATTACAAATCGCTAAAGCGTTGTCTGATTATTAGGAATCAACAACAAAACTGTTACAGAAGATATTGGTTGACACTCTATGGTTTTAAACGGAATGTTGTCATATTCAGGAATGCTGCAATAAACAGCACATACAGTTACTAGTGTAGAATCGATTCTACACCTGAATAGAATTTTGATATTACAAATGGCCTTTTAGTAAAGTCAGAATTTATTTGTATCTGTAAAGTAGGTGGATACTGAGCTGCTTGATTTTTCATCGTCTCAACATTTTGTTACTGATCTCCACTCTTACTCCACTTAGCGCATAAAATATGAGATTAAATTAAATCATTTTTAAGCAACTACTACCTCAAGTGAAAACTGCAAAGTTGTTGTTACTATAAATATTCTCTCTTTGGTAGGTTTCCTAAAATATTTTTTAAACCAATTGGCAAGATTCTTAATTGGCTTGCTAATTATCGTTTCAGAACTGCTATATTAAAAGGGATAATAAATAATTTACAAAAGATCAAATTAGCGAAATAAAAAAATGATTCAGCATTATGAGCTAGATTTGTACAAAAAGTCTACTTCTAATAATTCAGATCAATTATACTTATGTACAGGATTCTTCATTTGTTGAATGATTAAACTGTTCCATAACTGAAAATATTCATAATAGTAATGAAATATAGTTTGCATTAATTGATGTTGAATTTAAAGAATGTATTCGTAATCGAATCCTAAAATTAATTCTTCATCTTCTTCATCTCCAGCTCGAAATCTATAAGACCATTTTTCTCCAATCTGTATTCTTGAAGATGTTGATAAAACTAAAAGTACTACAGAAATATTAAAATACTTTATTAAAAGTCCATGAATCAAGAACATTATTTTTAAAATCATGGTGTAACTCACAAGAAACACAAATGTTCTTTTAAAGCTGATAACTTTGATCCTCAAATACTTATACCTTTCTTATATCCTCACAACTGGCTAAAAATGTCATTATCAAGAAGCCAACTTTGGATAAACAACCTCTAATCCTGTCTAATGTTCCCACGCTTTTTAAAGAAGCCGATCTTATCAAATATATTTAACACAGTACACAATCCTTACTAACCGAAGAAATTAAAATTTTCACGAAGAAATTAAAACACCACTACAAGTATAACTACCTGTATACTTGTACAGGTATCTATACTTATACAGGTGTACAAATACAAATGTGAGTACAAATGTACACCTGTATAAGTATAACTATAAAAGCAGAAAATGCGTTTTGTAGATGGTTAAAATTAATATTAAACATGAAGTTAACTTTTAAAAGGGAATTCATTTCACAGAGTTTTGCACTTGGTATTTTAAATATATATTTTCTTATTATTATTCCTTAAACCAAAACTACATATATAAGCAAAAATTCTGCTCTATAACATGTAACCCTCAGTCAAATTTGGAATTTTGTTACTTATACTTATTGTTTAAGATTGATAGTTTTATTGTGTTACTGTTTTGTGAACTATTATTTTTATTGAATTCGCAAAACTCTTTTTTTTTTTTAGAACTATCTGCCTAAAGGAATATATTCTTCGATAGTAAACCATAAAATTTTCTAATAAAACTCTCGGCCGTCCAATTGCTACTCTAAACCTTCTTGTGAGTCGAAAGGTCAGAGAATAGCGTGGTAACCTTATAAAAGGTAATGTAAATAGCTTGAATGACATTGGATAAAATCTCATGCAATTAAAAACTGAATTGAAAAAAATAGGAATATTATAGAATATATAATACTCCATTGTAGAATATTTTTAAAATATTACACGGTTAAATAGCTTTTGAGCAATGGGTCGTAGACCCAGAATTCAAATATAAAAAAGGATTTGATTCAAATTTTGATCATGTGACACCTTTAAGGAACAAAATTACAAAATCTAACTTTTTATATGGAACCCCGTAGAAAGACAATTTAATTACAAAAACATTTTCCATACACCAATTAAACAAACACAGTTTTATCGTTATACAATCAAAATTACCCAAGATATCATTAATTATAGTTTACGACGGATAATTGGAGAATGTATATTGTTTACGACGGATAATTGTTACGACGGATAATTGGAGAATGTATGCACTTTTGATAAAGATATACACGAATGAAAAACTTTGAATATAATTTTTTCTGATAAAATTCAATTTTTCTACTAACCCGAAATCTTGGTTTTCACCATTACGTTTGATCGCATCATAATGGTTTAAACCCTATAAGTTTGACAATTTTTAACATCCATATTTGCATGATAAAGAATAGTTTTTTGTTTTAGAATGTATTTAAATGAATAATAAATAAGTTACTAATTTGAACTTCATTTGTAAAGAGCTAGTGTAATCGTAAAAAGTTAAATTTTATGCTTTTATACTAAGACTTGTAATGTGACCAAATATCTTATAGTTTGATATTGTAGTCTATCATTTTTGAAGCAGTTTTTGAATTAGTCCGATCTTTTTGGTCTGTATAAGGCAATGTAAAATCATAAATAGCATAGGATAAAACTTCATACAATGAAAAATGTTACATATATATAATTTTCGATTTCAAGAATTGTGTTTCAAACAAACTTTTGACTTTGTTTACACGATAAGGAACAAAATGATTATGAATATTATTGTGCTGAATTTAGGAGAAAATTAGATTGAACTTTCAAAAATATCTTCTCAGATACAAAAGTACGATACATATTGTAAATATAATTTCAAACTAATAAGTTTAATAGATGTAAAAACAAAATAACACAACAAAATTATACAATGAGAGATTTACATTATTATTAAGAACTTTAAAAATAGTAAAACTAAAAATCTGTAGATAATAATAAGGAAACATTCCAATATACCAAATTAATAAATATGAAGTACCGGTAATATCGAAACAATTGTACTTTTGCATCAAAACCGACAATAAAACATCGACATAATTTAAAGAGAATACAGACTTTCAGGATACCTGGATCTCGGTATTGAATTTACTACCTCTAATTCAAGTAGCTCTCGTGAGTATAAAAATATTCATTCTAGTACTTTTTGAGCGCTGTATATCGATAACTGGAACATAAATTATTTATTTCAAAAAAATGTTTCTTCATTCTATATGGCATCTGGTATTCTTTAACCCAATAGGACGGCTGGATGCCTAATTTTGCAGTGTATTAGGATAATTTGAACATACAATTTAATATAATCATTATAAACTAATTACAACAGGGTATAAAAAGCTTTATATTAGGACACTTTTTAGTAGTATAACATTTGAGTATAATTAAATTATATATAATTGCATGTAAAATGCATTGAAAATGTAAATAACAGATATTTTTAAAGATGTCGGCGATATACTTTCAAATAGACATATCGCTTAAAAATACAATCAAGTTTGTGACCGAAGTTAAATTACAGACCGTGCAACCGAGAGAATTTTTGAACCACTATGCAGTAAATATACCGACCTTTATGTAACAAGTTATTGACCTTTCCCATAAAATATATATATGAGGCCTAGGCATCTAAGCCTCCCTGGTCCTATGAAATGCAACCTTTTACCCCTCCTCCTGTCGGTAGCCCTAATTACAAGGACAATAAAATAAAGTTTAGAATATAGTCTTGCTCATAATCAATAACGAACAAGATCATAGCATAATATGTTGCACAGGTAAGTTTTATTAATCAAGTATACTTAAGGTTGTTTGCACTGAAGAAGGACATTCAAAGATCACTGAAACACAGTCTGCTTACTAGGCCTTATTTGCGAAACATTTCACGCTGTGATTTGGTTTATTAGAGCAATGTAAAGTCCAGAAAATATTTCAATCAACCGTCAGGACCCCATCTTTAACACTCCAATCCAATACATGCATTACAACCTTTCAAAATCCCACTTGCGTATACAGCAACTCACCTCTAGAAGAGCACCCACCGTATATTCAATTACTGCAGGAGCATAAGCATTTCCATTTTGTAAAACCGCATGGAATATCTTCAACACAGCGAGGCGAGCAGCAATATTCCGAGAACTCGAAAATTTCATACATTTTAAATTCAAATTTAGTCAAAATTTTGAAAGAAAATGGGAAAGAAGGAAAAAAATAGAATCAACAGGAAAATAGGAAAATGCACGACCGCGAAATTCCAAAACAAACGGTTGGATTTAAATGATTTGAACTTCTTGTAAAAAAATATACTAAATTCAGGTGTAAGTTTAAAGTACTAAAAGTAACATAGCCTAATATTTGATTTATCGCTCAGGTGAAAGAATGGGTTTATTTTAAAAGTCCTTTCAGGTCCTCCTTCTGTCTTAAGCATTTCTAATGACCTGAAAGATTAATCTTTGCACATTTAAAATGTCGACTATCGATAAGAATCTAAAGTTGTCTAATTTTCGACATCCGCACCCAGAGACGGAGATTATAAGAGTATTACTAATGTTTTTCCAGTCTCTCAAGTAGCCCTCTGGAGACATAGAAAACTGAACTGCGCATACTTATAGTAGCGACCATTGGACCGAAATAAACAGAGCAGGATATTTTATTTTCTTCCTGGAGTGGACAAAATGGAGGGATGGTTAAAGTCCCCATAGACATATTTTACGTTTATGCCGAAGCTCACACAGAACCTAACGGTCAGAACCTAACTGGGCCAATTTCAATTTAGACAACTATTTTCGACCATACATTGCTACCAACATTGTACCATACATTGTTACCTACATTGTACCATACATTGTTACCTACATTGTACCATACGTTGTTAAGCAAAATAAAACGTTTTTAAAATGTTTCAGTTCAATTTTGTGTGTTAGTTTTCCAGTCTTTGACGGACTTAAAAATTAGTAACAAATAAAGAATTAAAATTATTTTTGCTGATTCTGAAGAAATTTTTTCAAGTATATTTCAGAGTATAAATTTTATTTTAGATTAATTTTTTAGGTTGAACAAGTGAATATATTTTACATTTTTGAACTCGTCCATTTCTATATGTTCAAAAAGGAAAATTAATTGAAAATACTGTCATAATAACTTTCACCATTTTATCTTCTATTACATTGGCAAATCGAAACATTTTTCCATTAATTTTGCATCGACCGCCTGATTTCAACATTTTTAAAGCACTTTTTGTGTGTTTTGCATTTTTTTCCTCTCTTCTCTAATATTTAAGTTAAACCAAAAAAGATGTTATTCTATAGAAGCATGCTGTCAAGATATAAAATTTATTAAAATATGTAAACAATTTCTGCACGATTTTGTCATTATTGATGATGACAGCCGACAAGAAAGATATTTCGAACCGTGTGTTTAAAAATTACTAAAATAAAATATTCTGAAGCCTTGACGAATTTTACAAGTTTCTCATTTTAAAAAAACATAACATATTATATGTTTTAAGTTTACGTTCAAACTCAAATATAATCTTGAAATTAATACTTTTTTTATTAAAATTAGAAGTATGTATATTAACATCAGAAAATTTCTATTTGGAGAACATAAGTGAAAACTACTCATAATGGAATTACAGATAATATTTTTTGTTTTTCTTGAAAATATTTCCGTGACCTCATGAGTAACTCAGATTGGTTGTATCCTATAAGCTAAGAAAACATAATCGAGCTCCTTTTACAGTTATTAGCATACATGAACAGGTTTGACTCTTTTTGTATGAACACAAAAAAACAGTTTGCATTTTAAGATTATAAATACGGCTGTAACATACTCTAATATTTTTCTAATCCCACCGAATTTTCTTTTTTAACACTTTCCAACATAGTTGTAAAGTGTTCATGACCCTGTTCATTCTGTCTGCCTGTCCCTTCGGACGATAACTGCGTAAAAATGACTTTATCAAAATGAAATTTTAGTATGTCGTTGAGACAGTCTGTGGGGCATATGAGAATGTAAAAGAATAATATCGTCAATTCGTTTTGTATTTAACCAGGGTTGAAAAAAATGAAATACATTAAACCCTATGGGACCTAATTTTTCAAACGCTTTTAAGTGGATTTAAATGTACAAAATGCTTTGAAAATATTAGGAAATATTCAAATTATCATGTAAAATGTGTAAAAAAACATCATCAAAATATGTTAAGTAGTTTTTAAATAAAAATTGAAATAATAATTATAACCATATTATCACACGACTCATTGCAAAATAAAATAATCTGATGTGGGCAACACATGACTTTCCTTATATAATGTAATGAATTTATTACTTTTACAGTAAAAAAATAGGTTTTTCTTATAGTAGATACTAATATTCTTTCCAAGATATTGAATTCTCGACAATTGGTCGTCATTTTCATTGATTTAGCGTCATTTTTATTCATTTGGTGAGTTTTTCGTTAATTTGGCAACATTCAGAAAGTCGCCAAGCTGGCGACATTACGCCAAATTTGTCGCCTAAATCTCGCCAAGCGTTATGGACGAAGAAATAAGTTATTCATACAACAGATAAATGACTATTGCAGTTCAAATACAAAAGTATTACTCAAAGTATATTTTTTCATGAATGGAACGAGCTAGATCCACGAGAATGATATCACCCAATTTATCGCATATTATTACATATGAAAATTGAACATATTTCTCAATGGGAAATATTCTTTTTTATTTTATATGACTTTTTGATAATTTTTTTGAAAAATGTACAATATCTCGAGAACGGTTGTTGTTAGCGTTCTAAAATTTATGTCAATCGTTTTCTAATGAAAAATTACATAAGAAATGTCTATTTGCGTAACTTTATTAGTGGTTTTAATTTTTTGACGATTTTTTCAAAATTTCATTCGAAAATTTAGGGGGGTTTGAACATTCGATTGCGTATAAAAACAATAGGCTTCCAGTGTTTATGGATTGTGATTTTTGTACCAAATTTGGTTCAAATCAGTCTATTCGTTCGTCAGTTATCGTCTCCACAGACTCACTGACACACACACACACACACACACACACACACACACACACACACACAGACATCACTTCAAAAATGTTTGATTCGTGATCAGAGATGCTTGAAACGTGCCCTCCCGTCAAAAACTCGAATTCGAATTTTCGACCTCGTCACAATACTTTTCTTATACATTATGTATATAAGGAAAGTAACATGACTTCCATTTTTGTTCGCTTAGTCAAAATCATGATTTTTAAGGAACGCGTATTATTTATATTTAGTGTAGTATCGTTCCGAAATCTGCTTTATTTTTACATATTATCTGTGTATCTCAATTCTTTGCCTACTGCAATTATAATATTTTTGATTTTAAATTATCGCTAAATTACTAGGATGTTTAAATTACTAACAACCCAGTAGTTAGCGTGCAGGGATTGCACTCGGACGATATAAGTTCGATTCTCGGTTCTGCCTAAATTGCCCCCGTGTTCACGCGGAGTACGGACGCGTTAAATATGTGTATCTAAAAGTATTTCCGCGAGGTTGATAACGCGGGAAGGAGGATACGGTCCCCGTGAATGTCGCCCCCACTGGATGCGATTTAAATTGGGTGGCACCCGGTTGACCAAACAGAAGCCTTGAAGCCTTACACCTTCGGGTAGATCGGGCGGTCTCAGTCAAAGAAGAACCAGTGAGTTCTGGACCTCTATCGATTTTAAACATTATCGAATATCTAGAAGACTTCCGAATTTTCGAATGAATTAAATAAAAATTAAAATATTTGAGCTGTCAATAATAATTTATTTGGTGTCGAATATAATTTCTTAATAATGTAGAGAACTTAAATTTAAAAGAACTTTGTTTAATATTTTCAAAACCTTTGATTTCCGGTTTAATTCCGGATAATTTCTTTTTATAGCTTCATCTGCAAATTATAATACTTTCAGGAAAGACTGCATTTGCAAATGTAAAAAATTTGCAGATGAAGCTATAAAAAGAAATTATCCAGTCAATTTTGTACAACATTATTACAAATCGTTTTTTAAAGAAAATTTGTAATCTGATTGTTGATATAGAGATTTAATATTCATGACTGCGTAACTATTATCCTGATATTTCTCTGCGCATGAGCAACTTTACTTATATAAAGAGACGTTCCATCGGGTTAGACTAGCGGATGTTTCTCCTTCATGGATTCGTTTACTTCTTTGGTTCTGAGTCTGTTCTGGTGCTTTTATTTTCGCACATTTGGGAGGCTGACCATGGAATTATGTTGGTTCCGTGAGCGTTACCCGGGTTGTAAAAGCTGCTTTAAGCGGGAAAGGGGTGTCGCAATCCACCCCTACCATTCTTATGTAATTCATATGGTCACTCCCGTTCTTTTCTACTTTCATTCATGTATTCTACTAGGGAATTTGAGCAGCATTGGCGCCTCCTCCTTTGTAGTGAATAGTTCTTTTAATTTCAGGCTTATTTGGGATATATCCTATTTTGTCTCACTTTATCGTAATAGTATATATATATATATATATATATATATATATATATATATATATATATATATATGTGTGTGTGTGTGTGTGTGTGTGTGTGTGTGTGTATATAGTGTATATATATATATATACTTTGTGGTATATATATATTTATATACTTGGTGGTATATTTTGACTCTTTGGATTTTGAATCTCTCCATCCCATCTGGTTTTGGATATGTCATAGAAGTTTTTTCGTTTCATTATTCAAGAGTATTCAAGAAAGGGATTTCGAGAACTTTTATTAATTATTCAAGAAAGGAAGCAGTTAAAACGTCCAAATTTGGTATGTCGTAGTCCTTTGTTGTATATATTAGAACGTTATTGGTTCAGCCCATCGTTGGGCCTCCATAGGAATATACTCGTTTCTTAAAAATAACTCGATAACCGGAGCAATTAAAAAGTCCAGATTTAATATGATGACGTTTGTTGTTTGAATTCGTTGAGTTTTAAACGCTATCGAGCTAACCGGTCTTTGACCCGCCATAGCAATGTGCTCACTTTTTTTTTAGAATAACACAAAAACTAGATTAGCTAGAAAGTGTAAATTTCGTATGTCGTTGCCTTTTGTTATATATTTCAATTCGTTGAATTTCAAACGTTGTTGGGTTAGTCGTCTTGAACCAGTCATAGGAATGTGCTTACTTTTTGGAGAATAACACAAAAACTGAAGTAGCTAGAAAGTGTAATCTTGGTATGTTGTTGTCTTTGGTTGTATATCTCAATTTGTCGAATTTTAAACGCTATTGGACTAGCCGTCTTAGACCCGTCATAGGATTGTGCATTTTTTTTTAGAATAACACAGAAACTGGATTAGCTAGAAAGTGTAAATTTTGTATGTCGTTGTCCTTCATGCATACATAAGTTACATACATTTTACTACTAAATGTATTTTTCATAGAATTAAATTACAAACAATTAATAAAAGTAAGTGTAAACTATTATAGTCTTATACTTTGATTAAAATATTTAACAGGACATTCTTCCGAAATGAAATCCACAAAATTTTCTTTTCATTACATTCGAAAATAGAAATGTTTCCATTAATTTTCTTTCGACAGCTTCGTTTTGAAATTCTCAAAGTGCTGTTTGCGCTATTTCTTTTTACTTCCTCTTGTTTTAATATTTATATGGAACAGAGAAAAAGGGTTACTCCATAGAGACATGCTGTCAGGATGCATGATTTATTAAAAATATGTGAAATTCTGCTGCAAGATGTTCGTCTACATATCGATGATGACAGCCAACAAGAAAAATTGACGCATTCCTTTCAAAATTAATAACATAGAATATTCAGACGTGATCATGAATTTAGGTAGCTTTGGATTTTTTGAAACATGTAAGATGTACTTCACACAACAGTCTAATTTTTATACCAAAATAGAATTATGCTTTCTTTTAACGTTCAATGCTACGTAACGTTTGCATTTTCATTTCGAATGTATTTCGGAAATTAGTATTTATGGTGAGATAAAAAGATATAATTTGATGCAAACTGAAAATACAATTTTTAAAGAATAAATTAAACGTACGCAACGTTAAATTTACTCCGACGTATATTTGTAACTTATTTTAATGATAAACGTAATGATGAGTGGAACATATGTACCCGCCACTGCCAGGGATTAAAACAGGGATTTCTTTTATTCGCTCTCAATTTTTCCGGCGCGGTAAGCACACACACAGTAAGAGCTCATAATACGACCTAAATAAGCGGTTGGACATAGCTCCCATTGCCTTACCTAGCATAATACGCCTTAAATAAGCTCTGATATTTCCTAAATAAGCTCATTTAAACGTCTTTCGCCCTCTTGGCGAGAGTGCGCTTGATACGCCTTAATTTCATTTCATGCGCTTTACAGAAACTTTGATACGCTCTAAATATGTTTTTGGATCGAAATCTTCGTATGCGAAATACGTCTTAAATACTTTTTTGATACGCATTAAATAAACTATTCTGATATGCCTTAAATAAGATCTTTTGATATGACATAAATTCGCCTTTCAACCTCTAAGCGAGCGCAATACACCCTAAATAAGCTCCTCTGAAACATTTTAAAAACATTTTTGTAATTAGAAGTATGTATCTACCAATAGCAGTTGAGGATATATAGGTCACATCAGATCATTTACATAGTAACTTTTATAGTTACTTTATAATCTTTTACAAAGAAACTTTTACATAGCACAGACTGATGTAGAAATAAAACGTATTGCCATTTGGAATCACTGTATTAAACATATATCACTCAACTAATGCAATTAACTGCAATGCGGCTCAACTGGACTTTCTCACATAAGAATCCATTTTCGAGTAGATTTTGTTTATTTATTTATTTTTTATTTTTGAAAATTTTACAAGAAAATTTTTGAAAAATGTGTACCTTTTGGACCAGATGATCATAATTCTAGCAAATTACCCTTCATGTTGATGGGCTTGAAACAATATTCCGATTAATACAAGGTTCGACAATGTAACCTCCATTGGGAACTAATGACGTCACACATTGGATAGCGGCTATTTTGCACTACAATGGAGCTGTTAAGTTTTGTGATGTATGAGCCATGAAATACCCCTTTTAGGCATAATTGTGTCAAATATTGTCCAATACTGACATGTTAAGAAAATATAAAATTTCGAATAAATTTCAGTTTTCTCTCGAATTTCAAAAATTTCTGTCGACCTCTAGTTTTTTGTTAACAAACTAGGTTATAAAATTTTGTGAAAATCTATTAATATTTGTGGAATCTGTCGTGTACCGAAAAAATCGATCCAAAGCAGACAAACGGACATCGCTCCAAAAAATAGTCAAAAATTGGTCAGGAAGAAACATATTGCAGCGAACGCACAATATTCCCGTTTAGCGTCTCCTCCTATTTGATCTGTCTCGGACGCCAAAATGCAGTGCATGACGTCAGCATGACGTGTGGATGACGTGAGTCCAGGGTTTCTAAGATTTCCCAGTTAGAAGAAACGTTATCAGATCTGGCGATTTATCGCTAATTTGGTGACCTTTGGTCAGCTTCCGGAATGTTTCAGAAACTTCTAGATAGAACAATTATTCTTTGAGATATAGAGATTTCCAGAAGTTTCTATGGAGAAACTAGGAAAAGGACCCACTCCTGTGGAGTTAACAAGTCGAAAATATGTCAGCTACAGTGAAATGTGATTTATTCAATGTTTTGAGAATAGTAACCTCAGATTTGTGAAAGTGTTCTTGCCTGTATTTTGAGAATGCGCTTGTGAATAAACGTAAGTTATCCAGAAATTGGACTCGTTCTTGTTTCCTGTGTATACAACCACGATTCTAGGATTCTAGAGGATACGTTTCGTAACAATATATTGGCACCAAATTCTCAAAATTGAAAAGTTTCGTATAGACAATACTTTCTCTATAATACACTCACGGACAATGAAAGTTGCGCACCAAGAAGGACGCATAGGATGGACCTGAAATTTTATTGATGGAAGGATATAGATGAATGATGCATGATTATAAAAACTGCGCAGCAGAACACGTACAGAGGGAGCTGTGATACACAGGCCGGTCACCCTTAATAGCACGCCGTACCGCCTCGTGCTGCGATACAAGCAGCAATACGGTCCGGCATGATATCGAACAGACGTCTGATGTTGTAATGCGGCAGAAGTGTCGACACCTGTTGGACGTTAAGTTCCAAATCCCGAAGATTGCGGCAACGAGGCAGCTGGAGTTTAAACTGATTTCACACAGGTTCGATAGGGGACAGGTCTGGGGAGCGGGTAGGCCATGGAAGTGTCTGGACATGACTCAGGCAGAACTGGGCGACCAGAGCCGTGTGCGGCCGGGCATTATCCTGCTGGAATTGCGCACCTGGAATCCCAACAACGAACGGAGCACATGAAGCCGTAGAATCTTATTCACGTTCCGCCGGCCCATCAATGTTCCAGGTACCACTACTAGAGCCTACTCCGGCTCTCCGGCTCTAGTAGTGGTCCGGTTGCCGCACTCCGGCTCTCGTAGGCTATGACTCCCTAGCCCATGATGCCTGCAGTGGGGCGGGTGTGGCTCTCGATAACGAGGTTGGGAGTGTGGTGTTGTGCAGGGGACCTCCACACCTGGACACGCCGAACATCGGTCCCCAAAACGAAGCGGCACTCATCGCTAAACACCCCACATCGCCAATCTGTGGCGTTCCAAGTTGCTCTGGTCCCGCACCACTGCAACCGGAGCCGCCGATGTTCCCGTGTTAACAGCAGCACACGTAAGGGAAGCTGGAATCGCAGATTCGCTTCCTTCAGGCATCCAGATATGGTTCGTGGGCACACAGGAGCCGCTACGTGTGCCTGTATCACGGATCGGGTCGCCGTGGACTCTATACGTGCCTGCCGCACGGTCATTCAATCCTCTCTACTCGTGGTATGCCTGGTGCGCCCAGAGCCGGTCCTCCGTGTCTGGGTATCGTCCAGTGACCAGTGCCCCCAACACCGTCGTACGGTATAGTTCGAACGATGCACGTGACAGGCTATCCGGCGCGCTGACCACCCTGCAGTTTTCAGCCCGATGATCAAGTCTCTCTCGAAGTCCGTCAGTTGCGTATATCTACGCTTCTGACGCCTACCCACTATCCTTTACACCCCGTACTCGTGCTTGCGTCTGCCGAAGCTTCACGCATTCTCGCATTGATGGGGCGTCCCCGGTTTATAAGGCCGCTTGCTCATGTTTGCAACGCCACTCACGGGTGTATGGTCATGCGCAATCACACTAGACTGTGATCATTTGCATACCAGCTCGCCCTTTAGACATTTACAGCATTTCGCAGTTGCACCATTTTTCTTCTTAGTGCACAACTTTCATTGTCTGTGAGTGTATATTCTGTAGTATAAGTAAGTAAAAATAATTTCAGGAAGTGCCTTAAATATACTTTCTTACCATAAATCTGTACAAATATATCATAATGCTATAGTGCGAAATTACTGCACATGTTGCAATCTACCTCATTTATATTTAATTCCTTACTGTTCCCGTTTTATGCAATGAACTTCAAAAGGAACTGGTCACATGTCATAACCATAACCGTATCTGCATGATCCAGAGAATAGATACCAAGAACACTCTAGAGACAAATATTTCAATGCGATAAACCCTTCATGTATGTCAGCAAAAGTTTATAAAAGAAGTTTCTATAGCTTATGATGAAACTATTATTCTTATGTTAACAGTACAGATTATATCAGAAGATACGTATGCACGAATAGTTGTGAAAGTAATTTCAACTGTAATTAAACCTTATGATTGGAAGATTTAGAGAATAGAAGAGATATAATCTCAAGACCCCCCCCCACACACACACACACACACATACACACACGCTACACATTTTAAAGGAAAAGGCATTCCCAAATATAAGGAAGGCACTGCCATTGCAGATAACAGTACGCATGAATCTGTTTCACACATACCAGTTAAGTATGGACATGTTTCTGGCTTTTCGGTTAAGCGTAAAAAAGGTCATGTATAGTGTCATATATACAGAAGCACAATTTTATTTAAACACATAATAACAATTTTACAATTAAACTTTAACTTAGTCTCTAAATATGTTTATGGTCCTCTTAATTGGGCCAAAATTTAAAAAAATCTTTCATTTTTGGCCCTTAAGCAGGTTACATGCAGTTGGCCACAAGAAAAGAAGAGGGTATTTAAGTCTATGGCTACAGTGTTGAATGTCTGCCCTTGCTTCTGCTGTATGCCCTCGTTTATATTCTTGAAGATTAGAAGATATATTCTTGTATTAGAAGATATACCCTACTACTTACTGTGGTGCGCTAACTGAAAATTATTAGAACTTATTTTAATGATTAACATTATTTATCATTACGTTGTTTTGCGTTGTGTTTTGCAATAACCCTCCAATTATTTAACTTCTGTGTGCGTCCTCTAAAAGAATTATTATTTAATATTTTACCAAAATGATGACACCAATTTAACATTAACAATAACATAAATCTTTAACTACGCAATTATAACAATTTATCATATTATTACTTAAATGCCTTACAACAATTCTTCTGATTAATTATTGCGGCGGAGGGGCTATGTGAAACCAGTACTATTAAATTTACTTAAAATGTATCTATGACATTTGATTAATGATGGGCACATACCTCCAACTCTGTCTTGGGTTTTGTCACCGCCGCGTAAATTGTCGATCATCTCACCGAAATAACTCGCAGTATTCTTTCACCGACTCGTCATATCGACGATAACTTTTACTCATGGCGCGCACACCCGCACTTATTGCTTTCTCTTATTATCTGCAGAAGTCATACTTTCATGTCACCATCTAATGTCACCATGCTAATAATACAAGTCGTGTCTGTTAACTCATAATGTTACATCACCATCTAATACCTTGTTGCTCATCATAATAGTCGAACTTCTTCTTTAGTCACATCTCAAATCTTATTATTAGTTCTCAGTGTCGTCTCAAGTCACCGGTTGTGGCCATATTCCTCCCCCGGGGTGTCATTCCCACTTTTATTGTATTTGCCGCATTGAGTTTGACGTAACAAGCATCCTTTTCCATTGGATAATCTTTATCCAATGGCGTGGTTCACATCCTCGTAAGGGCCAGCTCGGCTCCCTCTGTCACGGCGCTCCTAAATTTATAATTTTGTGACCTCTAGGTTCACGGGCTGTAAAACCCGGCGTTATCCAGACTTACAGTACTGTTTGTCGTCTTGGCCACAATAAATTGCACTTATAAACCTGTCTCATCAAATGTGAGATCTATTTCTGGTCTCACACTTATATTCTCGTAGATTATAAGATATACCCATACTATAACATATGAGTCTGAAATATCTTTGCCAAAATAACCCGAAAACTGTAATTGATATAATCGAGTCAAAAATGAAGTTCCAATACAATTTATTTTATATACATTTCTCTATTATTTAAATCGAAGAAGATTTAATAAAAACCGTCTGTCGTATAATTACATTACATTTAATGCAGTTGCTAAGCCACGCGATATAATGTTCGTCATATAAATTTACGGTAAACATATTATCTGCTTAATACTATATGCAATGTTTAATTGTGTGTTTTTATTAATAGCTCAAAAATTGTAGATCCTATGAATTCAAAACTCGAAAAGTAAAGTTAATTTTAAGTGGGGATATTTCAATCTTACCACGAAAATTTCATGAAATTCGGTGCAACCGTTCTCCCGTGATAATGAAACAAACAATCACATACACCTACATACAGACATATTTTCAATTTTATTTATATAGATTTAATGTATAGTTTTAGGAAGATAAGTAATTGTATGTTACTTAGTAATAATCTGCAATTTATATTCTCCATTTCTCTAAAATATTTATAACCAAGCACATGATAAAAATTTAGTTGCATTTATCACGAATTTAATCTAACATCGCGTGATGAGAAAGTTCTCGTGCTAAATTGATAAATGCTATATCTCTATTTCAAACTTACATTCGCAGAATATTTTTGTTAATAACGTAAATATAAATGCTCAGTTGTTAATTTATGGGTGAACTTTTCATACTTTGCAAACTTTTGAGCGGCGTAATTTTTGTTTTATAGTTAACTGATAGGATGCAATATTAAATAGCGAATTGATAAGATTATAATCTAGTAATGAAGCAAATATTTAAAAGTAGAACGATTGATATGAAACAAGAACTTTATGAAAGATCCTCCCTATGGTGGCGTACACTTTTTTTCGAAGAGGCTATTGAGCATTTTTATACGTTTTTGCACACTTACAGTCAGTGGCGTGATTTCGTGAGTTCCAAATACTTTTTGAACAAATGAGATTAAGCGCACAACTTTAATAGAAAGCATTTTATTACACTTCTTATAAGACGTACAAACTGGAAAAGGAGCAGAGCGCTTTCGAGCTTTAATACGCTCTTCATCAATGGCTATCCAGACAAATCTAAACGAGCAAATTACCGATGGTCATAATCTAAACAAACCAGAGGTCGTTGAAGTACCAGTATATAGATCAAATAAATAAGTTGGTATCAGGTCTAATTTCAAATAAATAAGATTAAGCACACAACTTTGATAGAAGGGCTTTTATTACACTTCTTATAAGACGTGCAAAATGAAAAAAGGCCAGAGCGCTTTCGAGCTTTAATACGCTCTTCATCAGTGGCTTCTTGAAACCCTAAAAATTTTGTTATGGGTTAATCGAACATCTAATATGTTTGCATGTTCTTACTGAAGAAAATGTACACCATATATATGCATACATATTTCGTTATCAATTCTTTACGATTTTTTGTTATTTATTTCATTTTTACTATATAATAGGTGTAGAAATAAGTATTAAGTAGGTGTAAAAAATTTACCTTTTAGACTGATCATTGTATTTTAAATACAAGATTTGAACTTAGAAATGATTTAAAGAAAAATATTTTTAAGAAATTTAAAGAAAAATTAAAATGTGTTGACATTTTTAATGTAAAATTACCTAAAGATAAATTTGACATTTTTTGTTACTTTTATAACGATATTTGAGCTGGAATATGTAATAATGCTGCGCCTACAAAAGCAAAATAAATGAAATAAATAATTGTATGGGGAAAAAATAATCCTCTATACTTAACTATAATTTGCTTTATTTTAGCATTTCAGACGTCTTATTGTGGCAGATAATCTCAATTAATAAAATTTAAATTATACTTAAGCTCTTTGAAAACTGCATGGGGATTCGATTTAAAATTTACGGAACAGCCAATAATTGTTCACGTCAGCGTTTATGCTTACTGTCATACGAATTGTCGGTACAACCGGAATCTCCAAAACCAAAAGTAAAAATCCATAATGACCCCCCTACCCTACCCCCTCTTAATATCGATCTCGAATCCTTATCAGTTATCATCTGAGCGCTATCTATAGCCAATTCTGAGAAATAGATGTGTCAAGGAAAAATTTGAACCATGGCTGAAAAAACAAATCAGACATCGAATTTCTTGGCAAATGCCACTAACTACTCCAGAATTTAAGGCTTTTTAAGCCGATACTGAAAAATAAATGTTCCAAAGAAATCATATTTTTAATCCGGAATGACATCTTCAAAATCAGGTGTTGAAATGAGTGAGCCATCATCACCATCTAGAATTTGAAGCTTAATATACATCAGTCAAGGTTTAAACGTTGTTTATACAGAGATATAAATTGAGATATTGCCAATTCTGAGATATACATTTTTTTAACTGAAGTGGAAAAGAAACCAGAAGTGGAAATTTTAGTAAACCAACCTACCTACTACGGAATATTATGCTGAATCCATATCAGTTTGTAACACAATATTTGTATTACATGTTACATTCCAATTACGGATGCCAACCTAGCCATTTCGAAATTCCAATTGCGGATGCCAACCTAGTTAATGAGCTATTTAAATGCTGCGGAGGGAGCCAATGGCAATACAAACATAAATAAGCAGCGCATCCCCTTCTTCACTTCAACGAATCAACAACGACACCACAATGTGAAAAGAAAAAGGTTTGAGAGAATGTTCTAGAACTTTCCCACAGATGCAATTTCGACAGCGTCCTAGACGCACCTGAAGTTTTTGGTAGTCGTCTTAAAACTTTCGAACGAGTCAGCATCATGTTTTTGGTTTTTGTGAAAAAGTGTCTGTAGATTGTGAGCAATAGAATGGTAGCCTGCGCAAGTACGCGAAGTGCAACGATTTTCCCACATCATTGAGATGGCACGAATATGCACGTAACAAAGAGTAAAGGTAACCAACTTTCAATTGTCACAATTAGCACGGAAGGCACACCTTTAACGATTAGTAAAATAATTGACTACCAGTTCATATGAGTAGACCATATGAACGAGTTCGTAATATTGAACTATAAGAACTATTCTATATCGATTGTGTAAAGGAAACTGTTTTTAAGAAATTTAAATCAAAGATATTATGTGTGTAAATATATATATAGCTATTAATGTAATATTGTCAGTATTATGTGTCTTTTAGTAATTGATTTAATTATAGCATAGTTACTCCAGATATAATAGATATCTATTAAGTAAAATATTAAAATAAATTGAGCAATTAAGCATGTGTGTTTCTTTATGTTTTGTGTGTTCGTAGTCCGAGCTTGAGAACCGGGAGCTTACATGCTCCACCCTTAGTGGCGGCATCATAGGTAAGTCCTATACTGGTAAATTTTGATAAGGACAATTTTACCTTATGACATGATGTCGCAGCGCGAATTGGTGCCGTATGTGGTCAAGCTCGGAGAGAATTAATTTTCATAAGAGAAAGTAAAAGATATAAGTAAAAGGCAAAATTAAATTTAATAATGAGTTTGAATATAAAAGTGAATTTAATAATAAGTGGAATGTAATATTGAATTTAACAATGAATTTAATAATGAGATATAACTCAGTAGAATGATAAGAAAATGCATGAAAATGATAATTTAAATGTGTATTATATGATTGTATATATATGTATGTATTAGCATAAATATTTAATATAGAGTCAGAATTGTATGACAGTGTATAAAATCATGGCGCCGAATAAAACTAGGCAATTAAGTAAAAGATCGAGGCAAGATGATCCAATTATCGATAATATACAGCAGGAGATTAATGTAAATAGCAGTATAACAGATAATTCGGCAGCAGCAAATAACGCGATCCAGATACAGATGCCCGCAAATCAAGCGCAACAAAATACATCGTTGCCAATTATGCAGATGTTGCCATCATTTGATGGACAAAAAGACAACAACGTGCATTTTTTTATAATGAAATTCAATGAAATATCGGATCTAACAGCATGGTCTGAACAAGAGAAAGTAATAATTATGAAATCTAGATTAAGAGGAAAGGCTCAACAATTTTTGGCAGAGAATATTGTTCTACAAAAGGAAAAATCATATGAAAAATTCATGGAGTTATTAAAAAACAAATTTGAAAGGAAACAAACATTAGTGCAAAAACACAACAATTTTAACAATCTGAAACATTTACCAAATATGACAATTAAGGAGCTTGCACAAGAAATCGAAAACCAGGCGATAATTTTTCTAGAAATAGATGAAACAATGGACGCAAATGTAAAAAAAATTACAGAGAAAATTAAACTTACTAAATTTTTGCAGATAGTCAGAGAAGATTTAAGAACAGAAATAAAAAAAAATGACCCGAAAACCTTTGACGAAGCAGTGAAAATAGCTGAGGTGATAGAATCCGCATTGGAGGAAGATAGTGATTGTATAAATAGTATTGAAATAGAAAATAAAATAATTGAGAATGTAGAAATAAATCATGTAAAAACTGAAAATAATGCAGAAAAGCCGCCACAGAAATTCTGTATAGCGTGCGGTCGCAACAATCACTGGATGTCAGAATGTTTTACGCTGCAAAAAGTACAAAATAATTTAAAAAGGGCATTCACAAATGAAAACAACAGTCAAGAAAACACCAATTTTCAACAAAGACCCACTATTCAAAATAATTATGCACACTATAGTAGGGCGAATTTCAGAAGAGGTAATTTCATAAATAACCGGGGAATACGCCGGCGTGCAGGAAATAACAGACAATTTCAAAGTAATAACAGAAGATCATATCAGAATAATGGACCACATTATGAAAGCAATCATAGGCAATATCAGAATAATGAATATTTAAACTAAGAAAGGGACCTCGAAATAAAAGACAAACAGAAAGTTATAAGGCATCAAATAAGGATTCGAGATCCCATAAAATTGCAAGCAAAATTAATAAGGATGCACAAAATTTAAATGAACATCTACTGAATTCAACATATGGACAGAGTGACGCATTGCCAATGATTAACATTAATTTAGAAAACATAAAAACAGTGGCTCTCATAGATAGTGGCGCAAGTGTCACTTTATTATCAGATAACATTTTTCAAAAAATCAAAAATAAAATTAAAATTAACTATTTATCTAGACAAGTAAAAATACAGACTATGACCAAAGAAAACATTCAATTTTCAAAATGCATCAGCTTTAGCTTTAAAATTGAAAACAAAAGATGCAAAAATTCTTTTTTCATAACTAAACAATTAAATAACACCCCTTATGAAATAATCTTAGGATTTGATTTTCTCAAAAATCATCATGCCATAATTGACACAAATAAATTAATATTAAAGTTTGTCAAAGAATCCATATCTATACCATTTCAAGACAAAAATCAGAAAAAAGCACAGCAACCAGAAAATAATTATACAAGAGTTGAACATATTCAATGCTTAAATGCAAGCTTAGCGCATAAAATTAAATTACTACCTAAAGAAACAAAATCAATAAAATTAAAATTAAATGAAAACCATTTTGAGGATAAGGAGGTATTGTTAAATATTACAAATTCATTAAAAGATTTACACGCTGAGCATTCTTTACATTATGTAAATAATAGAAAATTTATTTCTACTCTTTTAACAAACAAAACAGAAGAAGAGATTCATCTAAATAAAAATATGATATTTGGTACTGTAACACCGCAGTTTGAAATTTATGAAGAGAAACATGATACTGATAAAATTTTACAAATTAACAATATCGAAAGCTTAAATGATCCACAAAAAATGGACATTTCAGCGTTACGAAAAGCGGAATTAACACCGCAAGATTTTAAACTAGATCACTTACAAGAAAATGAAAAACATATATTGCTAAAATTACTGTTACAAAATTATGATGTATTTTCGAAATCATACAAAACGCTGGGAATGACGGAAGAAATAGTACCGGAATTTAATTTACTACACCAATACCCAATTCAATGTAAACCTTATCCCTTGCCAAAAATGTTAAAACCTGTACTCGAAAGTGAGATAAAACAATTGTGTGAAGCTGGAATTATAGAAAAATCTACAAGTAATTATGCGTTCCCATGCTTATTGATAAAGAAGAAAGCCAGTATTAATAGTAATAATGCCAATAAAGAACAAAAATATCGTTTAGCCGTAGATTACAGGCTACTTAATCAAATTACTGAATTACTGCCCGTAAATATTGGTAAAATTAGCGACATTCTGCACAACATCGCAGGCCACAAATTATATACTGTAATTGATTTAAAAGCCGCGTTTTTTCAGATAAAAATCAAACCTGAATATGGGTCGATACTCACATTCGTAACGAAGGAAGCCGCCTATAGCCCTAATAGAATGCCTTTTGGCGCAAAAAACTCATCAGCCTATTTCTCATTACTAATGATGAAATGCTTAGGAGATTTAAAAGATCAGAAAATTGAATTTTATTTAGATGATATAGTAATTGCCGCAAATTCATTCGAGAAAATGTTGGAGAAATTAAAAACGGTATTTTCGAGATTAGCTAAATTTGGTTTAACCATTGACCCTTCAAAATTACAAATGTGTAAAGAGAACATTAAATTTCTAGGATTTAAAATAAGTAAGGAAGGCATAACACCTTCAGATGATAATGTACAGAAAATAACGAATTTCCCTGTGCCAACGACAGTAAAAAAAGTAAAATCATTTTTAGGTTTATGTAATTATTTTAGGCAGATCATACCAAATTTTTCTGAACTATGCAATCCATTAATTGAATTAACAAAGAAAGATAAAAAATTTATATGGACGGAGAAATGCGATGAAGCGTTTGTAACATTGCAAAACGCGATTTTATCGAAACCGGTAGTCAGGGCAGCTGATATGTCAAAGCCGTTCTTTTTGTCAACTGATTGTTCAAAAGTAGCCGCGTCAGGAATTTTACTTCAATCAGTGAACGGAAATTTTCATCCTATCGAGTATTATAGCAGGAAACTTTCAGACAGTGAAAAGAAATATCCGAGCATGAAACTAGAATTGCTAGCAATTCATGATGCTATAATACATTTCAAAGATTTTTTATATGGTACGCATTTCATAATTTTGACCGACTCTAAAGCTTTAACTCATTTTATACATTTGGAAAATCAAAATTCTGATTTAATCGCAAGATGGTTATTAAATTTACAACAATATTCATTTGACATAAAATACATTAAAGGACAAGATAATCCCAGTGATTTTATGTCACGCCAAATTTTTTCTGAACAAACTAAGACTAAATTAATAAATAACATTATTGCTAATGACAGCGCTATAACAATAGCCAAAATTTTAGAAGAGCAAGCAAAAGATAGAGAGATAAAGAAAATTATTAACGGACTAAATGCAAAATGTAAACAGCCAAAATATGTAAATAAATACTACAAAGATGTAAATACGGGTTTAATTATGATAAAGACTGCTAGATATATCAGAAATCCTATGCAAAACGACAGAATTCTAATACCTCACAGTCTAAAATTCGCAGTTATTGAGTTAGCTCATACACCACATTTTGGAGTAGAAAAAACATATCAAATTCTGAATAGAAAGTATTACTGGAAAGGGGCATACAGTGATGTAAAAAAATTTTTGCGCATCATGTGATGCATGTTTATGTTACAAGAATAAGGCTATAAGACCTATGGCATTACAACGTGTCCCACGTCCATGTAAACAAAATCACACGGTGGCATTAGACATTGTAGGGAAGCTACCGAGGAGTAACGGACAGCACGAGTACATCATAACGATGATAGACCATTACTCGAGATTCCTGGAGGCAGTACCCGTGAGAAATATTACAACTGCGAGTGTATTACAGGTCCTAACGAATTGGATTTCACAAAATGGCGTTCCTATGTGGCTGCTGACCGATAATGCTCGGCAACTGAAAAGCGAGGAATTTAAAAAATTCGCAGAGCAACATGGTATAAAATTGAAATATACTTCAATTTACAAACCCAGCTCAAATGCAATTTTAGAAAGAAGCCACTTGGGAATAAAAAATTCTTTGGCAGCAATGGCTGACCAAACATTTAATTGGCACAAAGTATTGCCATATGTAAAACTATTTCATAATGCGACACCCAGCGCAAATATAGACCACAGTCCCGCTATTTTGTTTCTTACCAGAGATTTGAAATTACCCGGAGAAAATAATCTGGAAATAGCGGACCCTGATGACAGTCCGAATTTAACTAAAACTGAATATGATAATGACGTCAGTGAAGCACTTACTTTAGCGGAAAAAATTAATAGATATACAAAACGAAAACAAATTCAAGCCCAAAGTCGCCAAGAAAGAATTTTTAAAAGAGTTAGACAGCAGAAATTATTAAAAGGACAAATTGTATATTTAAAAAACCTCAGACCCACCACAGCATTACAAAAAAAATTTCAAGGACCATTTCGCATCGTAAAGGTGATCCGTAACAATAATTACGCTATCACACCTATGAACGATCCAAATAAAAAATGGATAGTTGTTCACGCGAATAAATTATATAAAGCAGAACCGCGTAAAAACTATTTACAAAATAAACAAACACGGCGAACTGTTGACAGAAGTCAATCGCATGTAAACAAAGAATATAACGCCAATAATCCAAATGATGGGAGTACTAGACGTTATAATCTAAGGACACGCAAAAAATAGTATTCGAAAGCAAAATAATATAAAAAGTAAAAAAAAAATTTAAAATTGTCTGCTAAATTAAGTGGAAAAATTAAAATATTATAGAGCAGAAATAAATAGTAAGTGTATGCAAATAAATGCAGCACAAGGTGTAGAGCCAGTGAATTCAAAAATAAAATTTGGAAAAGTTTTACAGTATGTGTAATAGTATACAAGAATGTTAAAATTAATTCAAATGATATTCTGCAAAATAATTTTGGTATTCTACAATAGTTATTGAATATTTTAAAAGATATTCTGCAATATTGTTTTACGATTCTACAATAAAAATAAAATTAATTGGAAAGCATTCTACAAGATGTGTAGCAGTCTATAATGATTTTTAAATTAAATTAGATGGTATTATAAAATATATTAGTTTCCTACAATATTTTGAAATTAAATTGGAAAGCATTTTGAAATAATTTTGGTAGTCTACAGTAAATGTAAAAATTAAGTTGGAAGGTAGTCTACAAATAGATATTTTTGGTTAATGTAAAGAAAATGAATATAATTATAATAATAGAAAATTTATGTAGATAGAGCAACTTTCAAAATTAAGTGATAAATAAGTAAATAGACAACAAGTGTGTTACAAATAGCATAGTGCCACAATATGTGCAAAACATAGGGCAGCAAAAGTATATGGTTATTTTAGTATGTATTGTGTATTGTATATTATGTATGGTATATTGTGAAAACTGTAGTGTTGAGGAAAAGTGTGTAGTAGTGAAGACTTAGTGTGAGGATAGGCATGATAGTTATCCAAAATGCACGGTAGTCAACAAAATCGCAAAATTAAATAAAACTTCAAAAAAAATTGTCTGGGGGAAGGCAAGTCCAGCGGATAGGAATTTTTAAATCATGGATTTTTCTGCAACAACAGCAAAAAAAAATAACAGTAGGAAAGTTTATCAGCGGGTTGACTGGTTAGCAGTAATGTTGTCAATAAGTATCAACGTGTACAAAGTAAAAGTATTAGCGCCAGCCCATTTTATTAAAATTATCAGCGTTTCATCAAGTAGCAGTACAGCAAAATTAAAAAGTTCTAGATTCCCGTCCCTTTTATGCAAGTAGATATTAAATAAATGAACGGACAATGATAAAAGATAAATAATTTATATGAAAATATAAGTAAAATAAATAAATTTAATCTTAGAAAATATAAGTAAAGTAAATAATTCAGTGGACGTAAAAAAAAAATAAAAAAAAAATAAATAAATAAAAATAAAAGATATCAGAAGTATAAATAATATGTAATACAATAATGATTTCAGGAAATTAAAATGTTTGAGAACAAAATAAAAACGGAGACTCGGAAAATTTTGAAGTGAAAGAAAATAGTAAATAAATGTTTTTTCCCTTCCAAACAAAATAAAAATTAGTCTACGTTATAAAAATGGACATTGTCAAATACTATGTAAGTGGGGATAAGAGCAGGGAGATTCATTTTGTAAAATAAATATGAGGATAACATATTTGTAAAATTAATATGAGGATAAAATTTTTGTAAAGATGAGGATTTTGTAAATATGAGGATAAAACAAAAATATAGGTAATAAATAAACATTTATGTATAGATACATAACTTATATATAGAGCAATAAACATCAGAAAAAATATGTAGAAGTGATAAATAATACATACAATACCCCTCAATGTTCTAAAAATAAATAAACTAACATGTGTTGTAAGAAAGAGAGAGAGAGAAATAAATAAATTTTACGTACTTTCAATTTGTATTACTTGTACGGTGACTGATGAATTAAGGATAGGAGTGTCGTAATAGGGAGTTGGCAATTCAAGAATCTTGATGGTCATGTGTCTTTATTGATAACAGATGATGAATGGCTGTAGAGGTCAACGAGGAAGTGGCAAATTTTGTTTCCAATGGTAACATGCTGATGAAGTATATGCACTGTTTCATTTTTCTTGTACGGGTCTTGAAAAAATTGTATAACATAATTAATAAAATGCAAAATAAAGTCATGGAACATGGTAAAAGCAAGTACAGGTATTCAAAATCATAAAATTATTAATTAAATACCTCATAAAAAGCTGACAGAATAAAAGCAAAATCATAAATAAATAAATAAATAAAAGTGTGAAGTCAAAAATAACACTCACAGCTGATGTAAATAATAATTAGTAAATTAATAGATATATATTGCATAAATAGTGTATACAGACCTTTTACGAAAACAAGCAATCTAAAAAAAACAAAATAAAAGTTAATTACATAAATGGATTAATAAACTTCAATAAAATAGGATTAATGTCCCATCCTTCACAGTCAGCGTAACAGCTCCATATATGGCCATTGTACGGCGAAAGCTATTCACCTTCAAAATAAATAGACAGGCAAAAAAAAAAAAATAAAATAAACATCGGAGAAAATCTCCCATGCATAGTACGAGAATAATACAAAAAAAAAGTTCTATTGTAAGCATACAATAAATGTATCAAAATTTAAAATTATAATTGCAGGCAATTATAGTTATTTAAAAATACCGGCCGGTATATAAAAAATAAAATACATTAGGAAAACACATTGATTTGTATGTAAATGATAAATGATTGAGTATTATTAATAAATTAATACATTAATTAAGTATCACTGGAAATAAAAAGAAATAACAGATAAAATTAAATATGAAAGAATTATATTTAAATAAATAAATATGTAAAGTTATGCTGAAAAGGGAACATAAAGTCAGTTATATCAATAACATAACAAAAGCATGGTATATTCATAATACTACACATAAAATAATATATCACGCGTTGTTGCAACAAGGGATAAATAAATCCAATAAATTAGAGGTACATGAAATCAAAATAATAATTCAACAGTCAGATATGTGTTAAGGTCATAAGATAATAATAATAAAAAAAATATATATATATCAAATTAAATAGAATTAATAACAACATATGTAAAATAAATATATAATATGATACACATAAAATATAACTGTAAGTAAATTCCTTAAAAGGATACACGTAAAACCTCCCGCGTCAATGTTAGCTCGTACATTCACCACCGGACAGTCTAAAAGCCCGCGCTTGAGAAGAAAATACCGCCAAAGTTACACGATAACGATTAAATCTTTAGCGATACATGCAAAAGGCAGTTAAAATCCCTTTTACGTAAGTTTGCGCTCTGCAAACAATGAAGACACTCATTCAAGGCTCGCCGTGGGGGTCAACAGATTCGCAGTTGCCATAGAAACACGTTGAGGGGAGCAGAGGAAAGCTACGGGTCAAGCGAATTTTTTTTTTTTTCTTTTCTCCCTTCCTCCCGTGCAATTGTTACACACGAAAGGGCAGTCGAAGAGGAAATTTAAAGTGCGTATTGTGAGATGCACAATATTTTGAAGAGCGAAATGAGTACATTTGATATATTGATGATATATATGTGATATTTTAAAGGCCGAGATGTAATATGATATAAATATGGTGTTCAAAAGAGTCATGATTTATACACACAAAAATATATAATATGTTATTCATTGTAACAAATAAGAAATATATACAGCTAAAAAAAATTGTCTAAAAAAAAAAATTATTTACGTCTGTGAAAATGAGAAATCAAGGTAATGAATTGCGTATATTTTAATGTAATGTTGTAAACTTGTATATAAATAGAAATGCAAATAACAATTATGATATAGTCTTCATTTGAAGTGTACAATAGACTGTACTAAGCAACATATTGAAAATATAAATATTGAAGTACCGGAACTTTGAAAGTTAAGTCACAGGATGGTGACTCATTCTTTCGTGCTCATGATAATTCAATGTGACAATAACGTGTCTTCCGTGCTCATGATAATTCCATGTGACAATAAGGTGTCTTCCGTGCTCGTGATAATTACATGTGACAATAAGGTGTCTTCCGTGCTCGTGATAATTCCATGTGACAATATAGTGTGCCTTCCGAACAGTGATAATTTCTTCATGTACATCAATATATGTGTTACTAAGTACGATATACTGTGCCTGCCGAACAGTATTAATTTCTTCATGTGCAGCAATATATGTGTCACCAAGTACGATATGGTGTATCTTCCGAACAGTGAGTTCCTTCATTTTAGTGACATGTCGGTTGTAATGCACCGATATATGTATGTCAATGTTACAATATAGTGTGTCTTACATGCGGTGATCTGCATTTCTGTGACAGATATATGTGCAGTGGATCAAAGCAACATTTCCACAGTAGCCGCAATGTGTACACATATGTATTCAGTGTAATGTTTACCGTGTGCTGAAATTTTCTCTCTGCAAGGGGGGATATCATGTAACACAATATTTGTATTACATGTTACATTCCAATTACGGATGCCAACCTAGCCATTTCGAAATTCCAATTGCGGATGCCAACCTAGTTAATGAGCTATTTAAATGCTGCGGAGGGAGCCAATGGCAATACAAACATAAATAAGCAGCGCATCCCCTTCTTCACTTCAACGAATCAACAACGACACCACAATGTGAAAAGAAAAAGGTTTGAGAGAATGTTCTAGAACTTTCCCACAGATGCAATTTCGACAGCGTCCTAGACGCACCTGAAGTTTTTGGTAGTCGTCTTAAAACTTTCGAACGAGTCAGCATCATGTTTTTGGTTTTTGTGAAAAAGTGTCTGTAGATTGTGAGCAATAGAATGGTAGCCTGCGCAAGTACGCGAAGTGCAACGATTTTCCCACATCATTGAGATGGCACGAATATGCACGTAACAAAGAGTAAAGGTAACCAACTTTCAATTGTCACAATTAGCACGGAAGGCACACCTTTAACGATTAGTAAAATAATTGACTACCAGTTCATATGAGTAGACCATATGAACGAGTTCGTAATATTGAACTATAAGAACTATTCTATATCGATTGTGTAAAGGAAACTATTTTTAAGAAATTTAAATCAAAGATATTATGTGTGTAAATATATATATAGCTATTAATGTAATATTGTCAGTATTATGTGTCTTTTAGTAATTGATTTAATTATAGCATAGTTACCCCAGATATAATAGATATCTATTAAGTAAAATATTAAAATAAATTGAGCAATTAAGCATGTGTGTTTCTTTATGTTTTGTGTGTTCGTAGTCCGAGCTTGAGAACCGGGAGCTTACATGCTCCACCCTTAGTGGCGGCATCATAGGTAAGTCCTATACTGGTAAATTTTGATAAGGACAATTTTACCTTATGACACAGTTATCATCTAAGATTTGTCTATAGCCAATCTTAGGGAATAGATGTTTCAATTAAAATAAGCATTTTTGAACCAGAATCTTAAATAACCGGTGATGAAAATCTCTAGCAAATCACCCTATCTCCTCTAGAATTTAATGTTGATTACATATCAATTATTATTTAAGCTCTATCTGTAACAGATACTGAGAAATAAACGTTTCAAAAATCCCTTTCCCCCCTCTCTCTCTCTGTGTGTATGTATTAAAGAAACAAAACAAAAAACTAACTACATTCGCCGCTCCCGCTTTTAAGATATTATTTTTAAAAGTACGTTATGGTTAAGTTAGTAAGTCATGGTTAGCGCCCGTCCTATAGCATCAAATTATTTGCAATTTTGAGCGATTTAGAATACTGTGCAATATGTAATCTCCTAATTTGGTTACAAGCGGATTGAAATTTCTGTTTTATGTGCAATGTTAGGGCGAAAATTTAAATTTTTTGTTACAGGTAAACATCTAATTATCCTAAATTTTTAACCCTTACTTCATCAGAAAACCCTCTAAACTCCCTTTTTATACAAGTAAAGTGTTTGCAAAATGCTTTTTACGCATTTTTAACACTAGACAACATAGTTGAAAAGTGTTTATGGCTTTGTCCATTCTATCTGTCTGCCTGTCTGTTTGTCTGGCCGTTCGCACGATAACTGCCAGAAAAATGACTTTATCAAAATGAAATTTTAGTATGTTGTTCAGACGGTCTGTGGGACCTACGGGAACATAAATGAATAATGGCACCCAATTAGTTTTGAATTGAACCCTGGTTGAAAAAATGAAATACATTGAACCCTATAGGACCTATCTTTTAAAACATTTTTTAGAGATCAAATGACCCACTTCAAAATAAAATATGGCATCCATATTGTTGTTGTTGTTGAGACCCAGACCGTCCGACCTACCAGAAAGGTGTAAGGTAACTGTATGGACGGCCGGGAAGTGCCACTCAATTTAGACCGGAACCCAGTGGGGGAGGCATCCACAGGGACCGTACCCTCCTTCCCCTACCACCAACCTCTCGGAAGGACTTACGGACCCACATGTTTAACGTGATCGTACTCCGCGTGAACACGGCGGCATTTGTGGCAGCGTGCAAATCTTAGCGCGCAAACCACGGGGATAGGCATCCATATTGTGTCAAAATCGTGATTTTTAAAGTTCTTTTTAATTTATATTTAGTATTGCATCCTTCCTAAAAAAGCTTTATTTTTTATTTTTTCTGTGCATCTATATACTGCGCCAACGCTATTACAATATTTTGGAGTTTAAATGATCGTCAAACTTTAATTATTTCTACAACGAAGCCTAATTTTCACGTATGAAGGATATAAACACATCAAGCTGTAAAATGAGTTGTATAAGAATTGCTGAATTTCGTTAACGGAAAATTATTTAGGTCTGGAATTTGCAATATAACTGATATGAATGAAGCATTCATTGATTTTACATAGAGAAGCAGACGATTCTATTGCTGTTTCGGTAAAAATTTTAGCATGGAGTTAGAAAGTGCGTTTACCTCCATGGTTTTAAGTTTTTAAGTAAATTAAATTATTGTAGTATTACAATAATTTAAAAAATATCGTCGCTGAATGAAAGGGATGCAAAAAGCTTTATAAAAGAAATATTCACTGATTTTTTTGTAGAGAGCCAGACGATTTATATTTTGATAACGTTATTTGAATGAAGTTCATTTGTTTTCGATGAAGATTTCAAATATAATAAATTATTGTAGTATTGTGATAATTTTAAAAATATCACCGCTGAATGTATTGCATAAAATTGCATTTCAGTTGGAAAGTGTTTCATAATCAATACTTTATGTATGATTGATCTTTCTTGTTAAAATTAACTTTAAATTAATTCGCGGTTCATATCAAAGAAAGGAAAAATTATATCTTTGACGATACATCATAAGACTATTTTCGTCGTACAATAATCTCTAAAATCTTTAATCTTTGCATATTCTAATAAACTTTATTTCGTAGTTGTATAGTTTAATAGGGGATTTAAAACTAAATAATAAATTTAATCGTAGTATTTAAAATCCCAATTCAACTCCTGTCACCGACAGGAATAGATTTTTCTCCCGGAAGTGACGTCACGTTGTTATGGTAACCAAGCAAGAAAGTCCTGATATCACTGATTATATGACTACACAGAAGAATTAGGCTAGGTCACATATTTTATTCAGAGGATTAATATGGTTCAATTTTAATTATTATTCCATGAAAACAATCTCAATTTGTGTTGAATCATAAGTAATATCTTTCTTTATAATCTTCTAATTAACTTTATCTGTTGTCGCGTGATTCAAATCTTTAATGCTCTAACTAATCAGGTTCCATCAAACATAGTAATATAAAATTTGGTATGTCGCTGCATTTTTTGGCACATTTTAATTATTTTGTTTTTAATTCTTCTTACCATATAATTTACACAGCCACTGTAAGAGATTTTAAATATCATTGATTCTAAGAAATGGTAACAGAGATTGTTATTTTTACCCTGAAAAAACTCGAGTATCTGGTTATTTAAATCTTAGGATCAGTGCTCTAACAATAGACCTACCAGAGATAGAATGAGGGACTTAAAAGTTCATCACGCACTTCAATAAAACACACTTTCTTGCAGAGATTTAAAACACGTTTTAACAAAAAAGTTCTATTCAAGAAAGTTACAGCATTTTTGCAGTTTAAACAATCTATCTCGGATTAATATTTAAATGTTATGTTTATGTTATTATGTGTATGTTAAGTAAAATGAAAACAATGGGGTTAAAAATGCATAAGCAGCATCCCCACATGAGGCTATTCCCTAATTGAGTAGAATTCTGGAGGATGTTTCAAATTCTTTGACTGTTGGAAATTATATAAGCTCTGTCTGTTGTCATGGGAACCAAGACGGCCTAGATGCATCTGAGGAATTCCTCGTTTAAATAGGTGGAATAGCAACAAAATGTTAATGTTCTGAGCGAAAAATCAAGATATTGGTTTTTGTATTGTTTACGATATTTTTACTTTCCCAACAATACACAATGTATTGTTGTTTTTTTTATATTTTTCTATATATTTTTTTTATTATTATTTATTATTATATATTATTATTATTATTATATATTATTTCTTTATATTTTTTTATATTTTTATATTTTTTATATTTTTATATTTTTTATATTTTTTATATTTTTATATTTGCACGTTTAGCAGACGATAAAATAACTAGTTATGTCTTGACAACATTTTTTAACACTTCCCAACATAGTAGAAAAGTGTTTAAGACTTTGGTCATTATGCCTACTTGTATGTGTAGCTGTTCGTTCGTACGATAACAGTAGTGAAAATGGTTTTATTAAAATGAAATTTTAGTATGCTGTATATACTGTCTGGTGACGATATAGGACTAAAAATGCATAATATCATCTAAAATATTTACGGATTTAAGCTGGGTTAAAAAAATTAAATGCATTAAACCCTACATTTTTTAAGCTAAGTTAGCATTCACAAATTGCATCGAAAATTTTAGGAAATATTCAAATTATCACATGAAATGAGGAAAAAAAAATCAACAAAATATGTTAGGTAGTTGTTTAAATAAAAATTTAAATAATAACTACACCCATGATATATGCAGAGATCACGTCAGTCATTGCAAAATAAAAAAATCTGATGTGGGTGTGGGTAGCACATGACTTTCCTTATATAATGCAATGAATTTACTACTTTTACAGTTAAAAAAATGTTATTCTAATAGTAGATACTTATATTCTTTCCAAGATATTGAATTTTCGTCAATGAGTCGTCATTTTCATTGATTTAGCGTCATTTTTATCCATTTGGCGAATTTTTCGTTAATTTAGCAACATTTAAAAAAGTGGCCAAGTTGGCGACATTCCATCAAATTCGTCGCCAAAATCTCGCTAAGCGTTATGGACGGAAAAATAAGTTATTAGATAATCAATATAAGTTATTAGATAATATTAGATAGATCAGCAGATAAATGACTATTGGCGTTCAAATACAAATGTATTACTCAAAGTATTTTTTTCATGAATGGAACGATCTATATCCACGAGAATGATGTCACCCAATTTATCGCATGGTATTACATAAGAAAAGTGAACATGTTTTTCAATAGGAAATATTTTTTTTCTCATTTTATATGATTTTTTGATATTTTTTTTGAAAAATGTACAATATCTCGAGAAAGGTTCATGTTAGCGTTCTAAAATTTATGTCAATCGTTTCCTAATGAAAATTTACATAAGAAATGTCTATTCACGTAACTTTATTGGAGGTTTTGTTTTTTTTGACGATTTTTTGAAAATTTCACTCGAAAATTTAGGGGGGTTCTGAACATTCGATTGCTTATAAACACAATAGAATTCCAGTGTTTATAGATTGTAAATTTTGTAACAAATTTCGTTCGAATTGGTCATTCGTTCGCCAGTTATCGTCTCCACAGACTCACTGACTCACACACACACAGAGAGACATCATTTTAAAAATGTTCGATTCGTGATTAGGGATGCTTGAAACGTGCTATCTCGTCGAAAACTCGAATTCGAATTTTAGACCCCGTCACAATACTTTCCTTACACATTATGTACATAAGGAAAGTAATATGACATCCATTTTTTTCCGTGTCTAAAGATCGTGATATTCAAGGATCTTTTAAATTTATATTTAATGTTTCATCCGTCCTAAAACTGCTTTATTTATTAGTATTATCTGTGTATCTAAATGCTATGCCTACGCAATTACAATATTTTTTTATTTTGAATGATCACTAAATTATTTCTACTACGAAGCCTAATTTTAACGCATGCAGAATATAGACAAATCAAGCGATTGTAAGGTAAGTTGCATAAGAATTGCTGAATTTTTTCACGCAAAGTTATTTAGATCTGGAGTCCGGTATATAAGTGATATGAATGAAATATTTTTTTGGTTTTATATGCAGAAGCAGACGATTTATATTTCGATGAAGTTTTAAACTTTTTAAGTATAATAAATTACTGTAGTACTGTGATAATTTTAAAAACATCACGGTTGAATGCATTACATTTTTGAAATGTTTAAATAAAATTGTATTTCAGTTGGAAAGTGTTTCATAATCAATGCTTTATACATGATTGATCATTCTTGTGTATGGGGGTCTTATGCATAATTAATCTTGTTTCCTTTTGACTTTTCTTCATAACTATTGTTTTTTATCTATAGTTTGATATGTGTCACATGTTTTAGTAGAAAAAACGTATTTTGCAAAGAACATTCTATTTTTCTTAGAACTGGAATTTAGTGATCTTTTGAATGGCGCATTTATTTTGAGCCACTGTGCATATCTCTTGCGTTAAGAAAAAACGCTCAAAATATGCAGTTAAAAAAACTAAATTGATACAACATTTTCGTGAAAATGTATAGCATACTGTAAAATTTGAGCCAATCGATTTCGAAAAATCAGGGGAAGCAAGGATTGTTCGCTTATATTACTTTTCTTATATCTATAGTATAATGTATAAGAGAAGCATGTGTGACTGGGTCGAAAATGCAATTTCAAGTTCGTTTTAGCTCGTTCCATTCATGAGAAAAGTTACTTTGAGTAATACTTTTGTATTTGAACGCCAATAATCATTTATCTGCTATAAGAATAACTTATTTCTCCGTCCATAATGCTTGTGAGATTTTGGCGACGAATTTGGCGTAATGTCTCCAACGTGGCGACTTTATTAAATATTGTTAAATTCACGAAAATCTCGCCAAATGGATAAGAATGACGCTGAACCAATGAAAATTACGACTAATTGGCGAAAATGCAACATCTTGGAAAGAATATAAGTATCTACTATAAGAATAACCTATTTGTTTTTACAGTAGAAATAGTAAATTCATTGCATTATATAAGGAAAATCATGTGCTGCCCACATCACATTTTTTTTAAAATTATTCTGCAGAGTTCTGCGCAAATAATCGACACTTTAAATTTTTGGGACATGCACGGATTGACGGATTATAACCGAATATGTTATATTCAATAACAGAAAGCTCTGAATAATTCTATGTACGATTTTAACTCTCGCTTTACTCAATTTGGCAGAATATATAGGCGATGCTGTTCCTATAGTATTAATCGCCAAACTCAATACCAGTACTACACAACTAATGGGACTAACATTCTGTGACTGATAAGAAATATACATATAAATCATGTTTCACGTGGAGTAAACGGGCTGAAACCAAGACTGAAAATGCCCATAGTTTTGAAGTTTCCGTACTCTAGGTACTATATATAATGAATATATATTGTAGGTTAAAAATGGCCCACAGAGCACAATTGTAGCAATAGAACCTTTTGAACCAGGCCCCTCCTCTCCAGAGATATCCGCCCCCTCTATAGACGGAAATGGTTTACTTGCTACCAGTACGGTTGAAGTGAGTTCAAACAAATTCAATTCTCGAATATACAGCTTTTGTACAGCTTCTCAGTCTGATATTAATAGTGGATATTTTTAATTTATTAAAGTAACAATTACTTTTAATTACTTTCAAATTAATGTAAATGTGTTTTATGATTATCCATTTCTGCTCCCTTAAATTTGGAAGCTAATCGAGAAAACAATTCTTTAGAAATGTGCAAACAAAAACTCATATTTTACGTTTCAAACTTTACAATATTTTATGTGTCGCGAAAATAAACAAATAGGTCGACGCAATGAATGATACAAAAATGAAAAGACACAACTAGAGCATGTAAATACAACACTCCAACGAACAGATAGGGAAAAGTATATTCCCCAACAGCATCAATGACTTGTATTAACCCTAATAAATGGGATCAAATTCAGGGCTTGCCATTGGTGTTTTTATCCTTTTTATCTATCCAGAAAAATACAAGACTCTTGTCCAAAGAATTTGTTTACATCGTGATTTTTGTTTTGCTTTTGCAATTGTTTTGATATGGATTTTAGTCACTGGTATGATTATTATTTTTATAGAGCAATAAGTCAGTGTCAAAATGTTTGGATTAGAGTCTTGGCTAACATGCGAAGCGTTTTTTTATTAGGGATATTTTTTGTTAGAGAAGTTTTCTGGTGGTTGTGAAGGAAAATATTTTTAATACTTATTAAAAAATCTGATGTGGGCAACACATGACTTTCCTTATATAATGAAATGAATTTATTACTTTTACAGTAAAATAAATAGGTTTTTCTTCTAGTAGATACTAATATCCTTTCCAAGATATTGACTTTTCGACAATTAGTCGTCATTTTCATTGATTATCGTCATTTCTATCCATTTGGCGAGATTTTCGTTAATTTGGCAACATTTCAAAAAGTCGCCAAGTTGGCGACATTCCGCCAATTTTGTCGCCAAAATCTCGCCAAGCGTTATGGACAAAGAAATAAGTTATATATATATATATATATATATATATATATATATATATATATATATATATAACTTATTAGATATTGAATTTTCGACATATATTATATAACTATTATTATATATTTATATATTATATAACTTATTAGATATTGAATTTTCCACAATTAGTTGTTATTTTCATTGATTTAGCGTCATTTTTATCCATTTGGCGAGATTTTCGTTAATTTGGCAACATTTCAAAAAGTCGCCAAGTTGGCGACATTCCGCCAATTTCGTCGCCAAAATCTCGCCAAGCGTTATGAACGAAGAAATAAGTTATTCTTACAGCAGATAAATTGGCGTTCAAATGCAAAAGTATTACTCAAAGTATCTTTTTTCATGAATGGAACGAGCTAGATCCACGAGAATGATGTCACCCAATTTATCGCATGATATTATATATGAAAAGTGAACATGTTTCTCAATAGGAAATATTTTTTTTCTATTTTATTTGACTTTTTGATAATTTTTTTTAAAAATGTGCAATATCTCGAGAACGGTTCATGTTAGCGTTCTAAAATTTATGTCAATCGTTTTCTAATGAAAAATTACATAAGGAATGTATATTTATGTAACTTTATTATTGGTTTTGATTTTTTGACGATTTTTTCAAAATTTCATTCGAAAATTTAGGGGGGTTCTGAACATTCGATTGCGTATAAAAACAATAGGCTTCCAGTGTTTACAGATTGTGATTTTTGTACCAAATTTGGTTCGAATCGGTCCATTCGTTCGTCAGTTATCGTCTCCACAGACCCACTGACACACACACACACACACATACACACACACATACTTTCACACACACACACACACACACACACACACAGACATCACTTCAAAAATGTTTGATTCGTGATCAGGGATGCTTGAAACGTGCTCTCCCGTCGAAAACTCGAATTCGAATTTTCGACCCCGTCACAATACTTTCCTTATACATTATGTATATAAGGAAAGTAAAAATAGAGCGAAATTCATCACATGAAATGGCTCTCCTACTGTAATGACCAATAACAGTGAACTTGTTTCGCATTTCTTGTCAAATGCCATTATCTACCACCACCGCTTCAAATGTAACACGACTAAAAAAAAAAAATTCCAGGGAATAGAAAAAAACTGCTTTCAAAGGTGAATATGTCTTTTAAATGCTGAACTGGACTTAAATTAAAATGGTAGAACACTTAATTGATAGCCATAGAAAGATACAACTCTTAAGAAGACACACATTCGAATATAAAGAGGGCGGGGCAAAGTAAAGCCTCACCCTAATAAAACAAAATTTCTAAACATTTATGACATACACAAAGGACTCCTTAACTTTGAAATAAAACAACTCGGAAACGGTGGTCGATAGAAGACTGAAACAAGTGATTATGCTTATTGGGAAAGCCGTAAAAATATGATGCAAAAGTTTCAAAATTAGTTACAAATGTTGCTGACAGATGGCGCTGTACGCTGTAGTCGCAGTACGGAGTCCGAGAAATAGGCTATAAATAGTGGTGAGACTGTCCGTGGTAAAACAGTCGTTGCTATCACATCAAAATCTATTCAAAATGTGCACCTTACACAGCACCATAGATGACGTAAACGACGAATGAAATTGGCAGTCACCTTCTGTAATGTGTAAACAGAAATGGACGCACATGCCTGGCAGATCACCTCTTCAAGCTTCTCCAGTATTGCAGGATTGTTGCGGAAAAAATGTCATTCAATGTGCCCCACAGGAAGTAGTCGCAAGGAGTAAGATCGGGTGAATATGGAGGCCAATCCATACTTGTGTGGCGACAAATTGTTCCAAAACAGCAATGTGCAGTTCAGTAGTAATCGTTTCTCGCAAGAAAAAAGGGCCAATGATGCCCTTGTTCGACACTGCAGCCCAAAAGGTAACTTTTGAGGAATGTAGTGGTCGTGTTTGACACAAATGCGGGTTTTCGGTACCCCAAAAATGCCAGTTTTGTCTGTTCACGACACTATCCAGGTGAACATGGGCCTCATTTTTTAATCATATGCAGCCAACATCAAATCCATCACCTTCAATCATGGCAAGCATATCGTTCGCGAACTTTTCTCTTTGCCGCATCGCTGAAACTGTTATGGCTTGGTTGGTGACTTTGGATTTTGAACAGAAACATGTCTAAGGCATTCCTCAGGATTCTGTACGTGCTGGATGGCGTTAATCTGGATTCAGCTGCGACTTTTTGGATGGATTTTCTCGGATTAGACTGAATAATTGCAGCAACTGTCGCAACATTTTCAGGTGTAACTGCAGATTACCTGGGACCAATATGTCCCACTAACTCATCAGTTATGCTGCCTGTCCGTTGAAATTTGTCGAAAAGCTGGCGAATTGTTTTCACATCAGAACCTTTGGCAACTTTAAATCGGGATTAAAAACTGAGCCTTGTTTCTGTAAGACTGCGATTTAACCGGTGATACTCGAGTAGCAGAAATACACATTGCTCTACGGAATACATGACTTCATCCACTTCAACAGCCGAACAGTCCAAATATTGATCTATCTGTGCTTCAGAGCACTTTTTATTGGGATCCGTATTGCGACTACATCGTAACTACTTGTTCATAGTAAATTTGACATAGTAAAAAGTTCATAGTAAAGCGCCATCTCACGGCAACATTTATAACTAATTTTGAAACTTTTGAATCAGATTTTTACGTCTCTCTCAGTAAACATATCCCACAAACCTCAGTCTTCTATCAATCATCTTTTCCGAGTTGTTTCATTTCAAAGTTAGGAAGTCCTTTGTGAAACACCCTGTATATTACATGTTACCTCTTCAGCACATTTTTCTAATAAATCCACAAATGATGAATATTTTTCTAGAGTACATGTACCAATAATTTACTTTGAACAAGTAGTTGTTGTTGTTGAAACCCAAACCGTCCGACCTACCAGAAAGGTGTAAGGTAACTGTTTGGACGGTCGGGAAGTGCCACCCTATTTAGACCGGAACCCAGTGGGGGAGGCATCCACAGGGACCGTACCCTCCTTCCCCTACCACCAACCCCTCGGAAGGACTTTCGGACCCACATGTTTAACGTGATCGTACTCCGCATGAACACGGCGGCAGTTTTTGGCAGTGGCTGGAATCGAACCCGGGCCTACCGAGTGCAACTCCAGCGCGAAACACTGAAAACTCCGTTCTATTCATAATAACGCCGTTGTATATTGCAGCTGTATGTTTGAAATAATCACTGCTAAGAACGTTATTTTGAATGTTTATCTTACACATGTACTGACTCATAATTTTGGATAGAATATTGCAATATTATTTAATACATATATCTATTATTATTACCAAAAGAGAGTAAATATTTTCAGTGAAACTCTCGCAACTTAAATGGTTAGTATCATACGAATATCTAACCAAACTAAACTTTAAAAATTATTCATTATTTTATTATTATTCGGCTTTGTTAAAACACTAACAATTTAAATTACTATTTTACACAATTTAAAAAAGGGGGACATTTTTTTCTTGGTTTTTTTTCCTTCAATATATTGCAATTTTTCATGGAGTCCTGGCTATAAATCACTCACTAGCTGGGTAAATTATATCATGGTTTATGGAAAAATAGATTTTTTTAAAATTATTCTTCTAAATATGTTCAATTTTAACCTTCAGATAGAATATAAAAAATTTATGTATTAGAAATTCTTGCTCATTCTCTGCATACTGCGTTGTCTTTGTTCAAGACTTTTATATAACGCATGACTACGCAGATTGCTGTCATGTACTTTATATAGTGAAAACATCGGTGATTGTTCCTGTCACAGATTAATATATACAGATGTTTCACTGCTACCCCAGCGCCCTCAACCGCCAACCAAAGTTAAATAAAATATCAAGATCGGCACGCTTGGCGATGGTCTGTGGCGGTTTTCGCCAAGACGCTCTGCTAATATAACCCTATTTGGCACTAAACGAAACACTTGGAATAACTTTGTTCTATCATCGATCACATGTTTATACGTGTGAAACATTTCTCTTCTATTTCGTATTTTATAATCAATTATTTTAACTTTTATGGATTAATAAAAAAAAGAGGGATTACGTTTACAAGGTATGTAATTTATTTTCATTTAAATAAAATGATTATTTGCTTCGCATCCCATATTTCATCCTATGCACAGTTCATCATAAGAAAATGGTGCAGTATTATCAAGAAGCAGTGGCATTATTAGTTAAAAAACCTTTTCCGCATTTATATAAAATGTATAAAAATTGATATTGAAATTCGATACCTTTGATTCGATACATTTATGTAAATTTGTTATTTATTATAAGAATATAAGTGCATTTAAAAAAAATTATATTAACAGCATCCCAGAATAAATTAAGAACTCAGCAATTTAACAACACGCTAGTATACTTTTTAGGCTGAAAATATTATATAATATTTCAGTGTTTTGGGTATGTTAGCTTGTAATTTTTGGTGTATAATGATTTACAGTGATGTAATGTGTCAATTTTTTATTCAATTTATGATTACATGAATTAAATATATATCTATGTTTATTTATTTAAATTTACACATATTATAGAAAAAGGGTTTTTAAATGCTTATCATGTTTATAGTTTAAAAAAATTATAAAAGTACAGTTCCGTAATTTTTATTTCTTTTGGCTGCATTAACATAAAATCGTCAATTGAGCGATAGTCGCCAAATCTAGCAGTCGAGCTCTTTTTACGTCATAGCTGCGATGGTTGGCTCCTCGAACGTTAGTGTCTATGCGAAATCCTATGTTAACAATGTTGTCATAGGTTCCTATGGGAGTGAACCTTCTGAATATGGTATTCTGTGGTTCTTGTATAGTGAAACTACAATCGTTTTACGCGAATAGAGCGTTATAAAATAAAGTGTAGTTAATTTAAAACTTCTTTGCTTGGTATACAAGAGTGCATATTATCTTACGGTAACATTAAGATACATAATTTAAACAAATGTTCTAACTTATTATCGAAAATTGGGTCCATATAAGCGTGATTGTGATTAGTGGTTTTTACATCTGTGCAGATTGTAATTTCGCCCACATGATGACTCAAAACTTTACTTTGCTGATTTATTTGAATTTACGTTAAACTGTTCAACTAATACGGTGGGAGTATTCAGATCACTAAGGTTCTATGGCTTTATAATCACTATATTTCGATACTGAAGACCTCAATTCGAAGTTCAATTAAACTTGTAGAGATTTCAAAGGGCTACATATTACGGCCCCACTGATCATAGTAAACGAAACAAATGAGATGTAAAACAACTAAGTCATGTACTTTTAGTTTTCAAAATATAAATATTACAAACTTTAAAGTGGATACATTTCCATAGACAATGGTTCGAAATCTGAAAATGACTTGTTAAAACAAATTATTGATCTAGAAAAGGTGCATCTCGGGGATATGTTTTGAATTTGAATTTGTATTTAATTATTGTTATTGCACAATTTTGAGCAATTTCCACGATTTTTATATACATTGGTATCCTAGCAATTATATATCAAAAATAACAATTATATAATTATATAGCAAAAATATTATCACAAAGTTTCCATCTTAACAGCATCAGAAAACCCGAGGGTCGTTTTTCTCAACGACACTTGAACCGAATTATTAGGGCAATTCCGCTATAATTACTTTTAGAATTACATCGAAATTTGCAATTTTAGGTTATCTGACACATATTTCGTCGCTTCCAAAAAAGTAACATTAGCACAATTCTTTAGTTTAACAAAAAGTTGAATGTATATCTTGCATTCTAACAAAAATTAATGAGTATTTAATTTTTGGTGATTTTTGAAGCGAGCGCATAAATTCAACAAACGCATTTTATTGGTTCTCCGAGTATCGACATTACACCTTTCTGTGGTCCTTAATAGTTGATTGAGCATGCGCCTAAAGCCTCTTCTAGAGAAAGGATTCCGTGTTGAATATTTAATTTATTTATTTTTGCTTTGTAGAGAGCGTGCGTTTGAAGATTTAGTAGTGTTATCTGAAATGTAATTTTTACGTAGTAGGTGCTTATTTACGATCCTAGCAGCACCAGATAACTCGTTCTAGTTTTATGTATATTGGTTATTGTATATGTATTGTTTTTTAAACAATTGAATGACATGATTTACTGAACGTAAACATGATTATTCTTGAAGTATTGCACATTTTTAAAATTTAAATGAAGAAATTAGAAATATAGTTAAATGTCCTCAATCTTGTCTAATGATTGAATGATTCTGAAACACTTTTAGCGAGAAACAAAAAAAAACGTTGTTTAAGCGTTGCAACCAACTATTTTTGAGATATTAGTTAGCTTAAGAGCACAATATATCTCTAAAGATATTGTTTCAGCGAATCTGGTTAATGACAATACTATTTGTGTTACTGGTTCCACACAATATCTCAATATATTTATATTTTGGTGAAAATCAACAAATCTTTCATCTATGTTTATGTGTCCATGTTCCCATTATATATTCTATGTGCTGTTGGAAAGTAAAACACGTTTGAAATTTAAACACTTTAAATGATCACGTATTTCACATCTCATGATGTTATCAAATCAAGATATGCAACATAGGGCACATTGTAGAAAATAAAGGGCATAACTAAAGCGCGTAAATACACACTCCAAAGAGCATGCTATCAGAACAAAAACATTTATCAACAAGAAAGATCAATCATGGATAAAGCATTGATTATGAAACACTTTCCAACTTCAATGCAATTTCATTTAAACGTCTCTAAAATGCGATACATTCCTGGGGAATATTTTTAAAAATTTTCATAATACTACAATAATTTATTATATTTGAAATCTTCATCGAAAACAAATGAAATTTATTCAGATGACGTCATCGAAATATAACACGCCTGGCTCTCTTGGTAAAAGCAGCATTTCATTCATTACATTTTTCCATTCATTTCATTCATCACAATACTATAATAATTTATTTTATTTAAAAACTTAAAACCATGGAGGTACAAGTAATTTAACTCTATGCTTAAAACTTCATCCAAAAAATCGTTTGCTTCTCTGCGTAAAATCAATGAATGTTTCATTCATATCAGCTATATTGCAGACTCCATGAGTTAAATAATTTTGCGTTAAAGAAATGCAGCAATTCTTATACAACGCATTCTACATCTTTTGGTATTTACATTCTCTATAAGTGGAAAGTAGGCTTCGTTGTAGAAATAATCAAAGTTTGATGATCATTTAAACTCAACTATATTGTAATTGCGTTGTTTCAATATGTAGATGCACAGAATTTAAGCAAAAATGAAGCGGTTTTAGGACGAATACAACACTAAATTTGAATTAAGAAGAACTTTACAAATCACGATTTTGACACAAGATGGATGCCGTATTTTATTTTGAAGTGGGTCACTTGATATTTTCATATAATGGTCACGTGATCGCTTCATATATAAGAGGTGTAATTATTATTTTAATTTTTATTTAAAAAACTACTGAATATATTTTGCTGATATTTTTATATATTTTATGGAATAATTTGAATATTTCCTAAATTTTCGAAGCAATTTGGGAATTTTAAATCCGCTTAAAAAATGTTTGAAAAATTAGGTCCCATAGGGTTCAATATATTTCATTTTTTCAACCCGGGTTCAATCCAAAACTAATTGGGTGATATTATTTATTTATATACCCATAGGTCCCACAGACCGTCTGAACAACATACTAAAATTTCATTTTGATTAAGTCATTTTTACGGCAGTTATGGTGCTAACGGACAGACAGATAGACAAGTAGACAAACAGACAGACAGAATGAATGAATAAAGTCATAAACACTTTTTAACCTTGTTGTAAAGTGTTAAAAAAGCATTTTATCAACAAATCTTTATTCTATGTTATTGTGCTCATGTTCCCTTTATATGTTCTATGTGCTATCGAAAAGTAAAAAACTTTTTAAAATTTAAACACTTTAAACTATCACGTTTCTCACATTGCATGATGTTATCAAATGGAGATATTTAGCATAGCGTACATTGTAGAAAATAAAGGGCATAAATAGAGCGCGTAAATACACACTCCAAAGAGCATGCTATCAGGAAAAAAGCATTTTATCAAAAAAACATAAAAGCTTTTTATTAACCTTAATAAATGAGATCAAATTTTTTGTATACCATTGGCGATGTTTCTCCATCTAGAAAAATGTTAGGTTCTTGTCCAAGGAATTTGCTGACAGAGCAGATTTTTCTTTTGCTATGATTAGAGTTGTTTCTTAAGGATATTCGTTCCTGGTGTGATTCTTTTTTGCGATGTATTGAAGTCTAGTACTAGTTGACGCAATTTTCAGAATATATATACAGGATGGCCATAATTAAACTAGTGGTGTTTAGAGCCCAATAGTGAGAAAACTGTTATGCCAAATTCAACCAAATTTCCAGTAAATACTATTTAGACCATGGGGTTTTGATCTCTAAAAGGAAAAAAAAAAGTTCGGATTTTTGCCTCCGCGGGCCAAAGTGACTCTGTAAAGTCCATTTTTTGAGTAAAATAGGCATAGGAAGTACAGAAAGTTAACATTTTACATGAATTTTGAAAAGGATATCGCATTTAGATTTTATACGTATTTGGTACATTTTATATCTGAATTTGCATCTTACATTTACATACGTATGACATTAATTTTTATATTGGCATCATTTACATGTACAATATGTTTTCTTTGCATATGTTCCAAAAAGTGCATTCTCTGAACAGCATTCTCTACTGCAGAATGCAGCAGATCACCATTGATTTGCTTAACGTGCAATGTTATTCGGTCCTTTAAAGTGGCTAAATTATCCACATCCCCTTGGTATACCAAGCGCTTTACATGACCCCACAACCAAAGGTCACAAGGTGTCAGATCAGGCGAACGGGCTGGCCATTTCATAGGAAACGCTCGACTAATTATTCGGTTGTTATAAAATGCTGTCGTAGGACTTCTTGCATGCTGAATCCAATATGAAGAGATGCTCCATCCTGCATAAATATCATAGATTCAAGTTATTCACACTGTTGAAGTTGCGGAATAACAAAGTTCAGAAGCATTATTCAATACCTCTCAGCATTGACGGAACTATCTGTACTTCCTATGCCTATTTTACTTTAAAAATGGACCTTACAGCGTTACTTTGGCCCGCGGTGACAAAAATCTGAGCTATTCTTTTTTTTTTCTTTAAAAAAATCAAAACCCCTTGGTCTAAATAGTATTTACTGCAAATTTGGTTGAGTTTGGTCCAACAGTTTTCTCACTATCGGATTCTAACACCTCTACTTTAACTATGGCCACCCTGCATTTTTTATATTATCTGACATCTGGTAGAAAATAAACAATCCTATTAGAAATCCTGCATAAAAATCCTATCAAACGCACAAAATTTTCTTACTCTGCTTTTGACTTGTCTACTATGAAAAATAAAAACTGCGATGATCTGTTGTCTACTATGGAAAAAGAGGACTGTGATATGGGACTTAAATTTTGACTCCCGGAATTTAATGGATTTACGTTTTCTAAATGGATGGAATTTGAGTTCTGACTTTTGATGGGACTTTTGTTTTGACGCTTGAAATTTTATGGATTTACACTTTTTGAAGAGAGGGAACTTACATTTTGATTTGTGATGGGACATAAGTTTTGATTCTCTGATTTTTATGGATTTAATTTTTTTTTAATTTACCTTGAAATGAAAGAACTATTTTGCAATGACATCTGTGTGTGTCTGTTGCTAGGATATTTGCTCAAATAAATTCACTTGTTGCTGACATTTGAAATTAAATACGATTATTTCATTCGTCAGATATAAAAGGTATATTCATGGCGAATAGACAGAAAATAATAAAGCAAATAATTAGCTTTAAATTATAAAAGAAATAACTACATTATATGTAAATTTTTATTTAAAAATAGATGGCAACATTGATATGACGTTAGTACTTGTCTGTCTAGATATACTGCGTGTTTTATATTTGCAATTAAGTAAATATGCTTAAAATTTTCAAACAAGTCAATAGCTTATACGCATTTTTAACCCCCAAAATACCAATACAATTGCTTACTATTTATCCTGAGTCTCTTTCTAGATACAGATTTTACTTTTCACTGACATCGTGCATGTCATGAAGGAATCAAAGAGCTCGTATAAAATTTGTTACACTTATTACTTTCCCTGCAATGCATGGTAATGTATGGGAAATTATTGGAAACATGTCGAAGAACGCATCTCGAGTTTTCGACGAATCTACACATTTTGGCACCTCTAGATTATGAAAAACCATTTTCAGCGTGACGTCTGTGTGTGTGTGTCTGTGTGTCTGTCTGTCTGTGCAATGTATTTATCCACTCTTAAGTGAAAAACTAATTAACCGAACTTCATAAAATTTGGTAGGTAAGTTACTTGTGAGTGACCCAAGTGCTGATTAGATTTTGGTACGATTCGGTATGAAAGAACCTGGATTTTATTTTGCGAAATGTCCCACAAAAATCGCTATATCCACTCTAGCTAAAATACTTATTAGCCAAATTTCGTACAATCTGGTAGATAAGTCCCTGGTCCTGATTAGATTTTGGTTCGATTCGGAAAAGTAAAACCTGCCATTTTTTACGAAATGGCCCACAAAAGTCGCCAAAATCTAAAATGAAGGATTGCATGTGATCAAATGTATCAATTAACTACATGTTCTACACGGAATTTTTGACGAGGACATTAATAAGGCCAACCCCATTACTCTGTGACTAAACGTTCTCGAGATATTCAATTTTTTTTTGCATTTTTGTTACACCGCCTTGGAAAAATTTTCCAGTTACCAAATAAAAACAAAAATTCAATTAAATGAATTCAATGCTATTTTGTTCAATTAAACTCAATGAATTTTTAAAGAAAGAAAGAAAAAACGAATTCGAGTCTTCAGGGAAAGTCATGTGCTGCTCATTGCTCAAATCAGATTCTTTTATTTGGTAACAAAATGATACTTACAGATATTATTTGAAATCGATTCATAAAGAAATTTCAATTATAATTATATTTTTAGTAGTGTTACAACGAAAAAAATCTGATGTGGGCAATCCATGATTTTCCTTATATAATGCAATGAATTTACTACTTTTACAGTTAAAAAATGTAATTCTTATAGTAGATACTATATATTCTTTCCAAGATATTGAATTTTCTGCAATTAGTCGTCATTTTCATTGATTTAGCGTCATTTTTATCAATTTGGCGAGATTTTTGTTAATTTGGCAACAATTAAAAATGTCGCCAAGTTGGCAATATTCCGCCAAATTCGTCGCCAAAATCTCGACAAGCGTTATGGACGGAGAAGTAAGTTATTCTTACAGCGGAAAAATGACTATTGACGTTCAAATGCAAAAGTATATTTTTTCATGAAAGGAACAAGCTAGATCCACGAGAATGCTGTCACCCAATTTATCGCATGATATTATATATGAAAAGTGAACATGTTTCTCAATGGGAAATATTTTTTTTTATTTTATATAACTTTTTAATAATTTTTTTGAAAAATGAGCAATATCTCGAGAACGGTTCATGTTAGCGCTCTAAAATTTATGTCAATCGTTTTCTAATGAAAAAATTACATAAGAAATGTCTATTTGCGTAACTTTATTAGCGGTTTTGACTTTTTGACAATTTTCTCAAAATTTCACTCAAAAATTTAGGGGGGTTCTGAACATTCGATTGCGTATAAATACAATAGGCTTCCAGTGTTTACGGATTGTGATTTTTGTACCAAATTTCGTTCGAATCGGTCCATTCGTTCGTCAGTTATCGTCTCCACAGACTCACTGACACACACACAGACATCACTTCAAAAATGTTTGATTCGTGATCAGGGATGCTTGAAACGTGCTGTCCCGTCGAAAACTCGAATTCGAATTTTCGACCCCGTCACAATACTTTCCTTATACATTATGTATATAAGGAAAGTAACAATATATTTTCAATTGTGATCTTACTGAAATCAGTATTTTTTAGCAATGTTTTAAAGGGAAAAAATCTGATGTAAGGATGCACATGATTATTCTCTGCAGACTCAAATTCACGTTCTCTTTTTTTCTATAATAATTCATTAAATTGAGTTTATTACACTAAATAAAATTTAAATTACACTGGATTCACACATCAAATCCAGTTTTCGTTTTCATTTAGTAACTGAACTTATTCTCAAAACTGTCGTACCAAAAATGCGAAAAGCCAAAATATCGCGAGAACGGCTAGTCATAAAGTAATGAAGTTGACCTTATTCCATTCCTCGTCAAAAATTACGTATAAAACAAGCATTTAATTAGTACATTTGAGCATGTATAGTTCTTATTTTACATTTTTGTGTATATATATATATATATATAATACATATTTTATTAAAAAGTTTATGAAAATTTTATGAAATTTGGTACATTAGGTTTGAGGCAGATGGATACAGACATTGTACAGACAGACCAACAGACAGACACACAGACGTCAAGCTTTTTTCGTGTTCTAATAGTCCTAAAACATGTAAATGAGTCGAAAACTCATGTTGCGATTTTCGACTTAATTTTAACACTTTTCCTATACATTACCATGTATTTCAGGGAAAGCAACATTATTTTTCAGTAGTGTTCTACGGGAAACTATATGTTTTCGAAACTTCTCAATTGAAAAGCATTTTTTCCAGTAATGCTTAAAATGAAAACAATATTTTATTAGTAGCAATATTTTTCTAAAGGAAACATTTTTTTCAGTAATACTTTGAAGGAAAACGATATATTTTCAGCAATTATGTAAAGAAAAGCGATATTTTTAGTATTGTTCTATAGGAGAACAATATATTTTTAGTAGTGTTCTAAAGTCAACCATAATTTTTTAGTACTGTTCTTAAGTAAAGCAATATTTTTTCAGTAGTATTCTACAGGAAAATAAAATTTTTAGTAACGTTCTACAGGAAAACAATATTTTTTCAGTAGTGTTATAAAGGAAAACAATATTTTTTCGGTATTGCTCTAGAGGAAAATAATATATTTTAGTTTTCCGTCGAATTATACAATTTTCATTCGGTAATTCAAGTTAACGTTAAACGATATTTTTTCAGTAATGATGTAAAGGAAAGCGATATTTTTAGTTTTGTTCTATAGGAGAACAATATATTTTTAGTAGAGTTCTAAATTCAACATTAATTCTTCAGTACTGCACTTATGGAAAGCAATATATTTTTAGTAGAGTTCTAAAGTTAACCAAAATTTTTCAGTACTGTTCTTAAGTAAAGCAATATTTTTTCAGTAGTGTTCTACAGGAAAATAAAATTTTTAGTAGTATTCTACAGGAAAACAATATTTTTGCAGTAGTGTTATAAAGGAAAACAATATTTTTTCGGTATTGCTCTATAGGAAGACAATATATTTTAATTTTCCGTCGAATTATACAATTTTCATTCGGTAATTCAGGTTGACTTTAAATCGTATTTCATCACTCACTAATCACCTATAATAAATAAAATATCTGATAGTAATACGCCGAATTTATGATAAAGATTCTTAAAACTTTCAAAATTATAGATTTTATTATGCCATCATTCTACTAACAAATTATGCTATGTACTTTAGAAAATACTAATTAAAATAAAAATTAAAAGATTTTATATAGTTATAACCTAACATTTAAAAGGCGGTCTCATACTTTACAGTGGATTTTCTCGGATTAAAGATTTTATGAATTGCACGCTTGTTTTCTTTTAAACAGTAGCCAAAAATAAATGCTTAACATTTTACATAATTTATGTAAATACAAGTAAATGTATACGGTATTTAAAGCAGAAATTAATTGAATTAATTTATTCATTTTTTATCAAAAGACACAGTCGAGCAGAGTTCGCTTTTCAAAGTCAGAGATATAATTAACCGCTGAGAAAACCGCACACGAGAAGGCGGTAATATTAAATACATTGAATTTTATCTCACTGTTACAAATAATTATAAATTATTACAAATTACAAATATTATCTCAATTTCCTATTTAATAACGTGATGTTCACAATGATAATATAATACCACTTTAAAATAATCTGATGTGGGCAACACATGACTTTCCTTATATAATGCAATGAATTTACTACTCTTTTTACAGTTAAGAAAAATGTTATTCTTATAGTAGATACTTATATTCTTCCAAGATATTGAATTTTCTTGGACGCCGCAGGCGGACTGCCAACCTTGCAGAAGGCATTGGTGTAGGCAACATATAAGTCCGCTGCGTGTTTGCAAATAGTTGGAAAATCAGCTCCAGAAAGCAAGCGCAGGTGCTTGCCAGTGCATATTGGCTACGGCGCACACAGGCACCTGGCCGATTAAAATAGTAATGTCTTAGAGTTCTTTGAGATTGTTTCATTAGTTTGTACAGTTCAAATGTCCTTCTAATAATAATTTTCATCTATGTACACAATCACTTATATACACTATATACACACAGTCACAATCACTATATACACATATCACTATATACACAGTCACAATCTAGTTCTATCTATGTACACAATCACTTTATCTATTTTTTTCCTACGTACATATCTGGTGTAAATGGGTGTGTTTTACGGCTCTTTTTTGATGTCGTCTAGCGTTCTTGCCACTTTTTCATATAGTATTGCTTTAAGTCCCTCTTAAAGCTTGATACCGGGAGCTTAACACCTGCATGAATTATAGGATCTTCTGGATGTTCCGTTGCGTTCTCTGCTGCCTCATCTTCACACTCATTACCCTCTATTCCTGTGTGTGTTGGAACCCGAGTTATCTGTATTGTACTCACGTTTCTAGTTAGATTCTGGACATTTCTAACCTGTCACGATGTCGTTCGGTGCTTCTTCAGGGCTCCAAGTCATTGATTTTCATTGATTTAGCGTCATTTTTATCAATTTGGCGAGATTTTCGTTAATTTGGCAACAATTAAAAATGTCGCCAAGTTGGCGACATTCCACCAAATTCGTCGCCAAAATCTCGCTAAGCGTTATGGACGGAGAAATAAGTTATTCTTACAGCAGTAAAATGACTATTGGCTTTCAAATACAAAAGTATTACTCAAAATATCATTTTTCATGAATGGAACGAGCTAGATCCACAAGATCTATCGCACACAAAATCTCACAAAATCTATCGCATGGTCTTACATATAAAAAGTGAACATGTTTCTCCATAGGAAATAATTTTTTTTTATTTTATATAACTTTTTAATAATTTTATTGAAAAATGTGCAATATCTCGAGAACGGTTCATGTTAGCGTTCTAAAATTAAAGTCAATCGTTTTCTAATGAAAAATTACATAAGAAATGTCTATTTTCGTAACTTTATTAGCGGTTTTGATTTTTTGACGATTTTTTCAAAATTTCACTCGAAAATTTAGGGTGGTTCTGAACATTCGATTGCGTATAAAAACAATAGGCTTCCAGTGCTTACAGATTGTGATTTTTGTACCAAATTTCGTTCAAATCGGTCTATTCGTTCGTCAGCTATCGTCACCATAAACTCACTGACACACACAAACACACACACACACAGACATCACTTCAAAAATGTTTGATTTGTGATCAGTGATGCTTGAAACGTGCTCTCCCGTCGAAAACTCGAATTCGAATTTTCGACCCCGTCACAATACTTTCCTTATGCATTATGCATATACATACAGAAAGTAAAAATTGTATGACATATTTTTATTTCGAAAATTTAGTTAGATAAATAACAATGTATCGACGAACATCTACCATTTTATTACTTCCCTTATATACATAATGCATAAGGAAAGTATTGTGATGGGGTCGAAAATTCGAATTCGAGTTTTCGACGGGAGAGCACGTGTCAAGCATACCTGATCACGAATCAAAGATGTTTGAGGTGATGTCTGTGTGTGTGTGTGTGTGTGTGTGTGAAAGTGTGTGTGTGTGTCTGTGGAGACGATATCTTACGAATAGAGCGATTTGAATGAAATTTGGTACACAAATCACAATCCGTGAATACAGGAAGTCTATAGTTTTTAAACGTAATCGAAATTTCAGAACTCCCCTAAATTTGCGAGTTAAATTTTGAAAAAATCATCAAAAAATCAAAACTTTTAAAAAAGTTACGCAAATAGATATTTCTTAAATTTTTCCTTAGAAAACTATTGACATAAACTTTAGAACGCTAGCATGAACCGTTCTCGAGATATTGCACATTTCTTAAATAAATTTATCAAAAAATCCCATAAATTAATATTAAAATATTAACTGTTGAGAAACATGTTCACTTTTCATATGTAATATCATGCGATAAATTTGGTGACACCATTCTCGTGGATCTAGATCGTTCCATTCATGAGAAAATATAATTTGAGTAATACTTTTGTTTTTGAATGCCAATAGTCATTTATCTGCTGTAAGAATAACTTATTTCTCCGTCCATAACGCTTGGCGAGATTTTGGCGACGAATTTAGCGGAATATCGCCAACTTGGCAACATTTTTAAAAGTTAGCAAATTAAGGAAAATCTCGCCAAATGGATAAAAATGACACTAAATCAATGAAAATGACGACTAATTGAAGAAAATGCAATATCTTGGAAAGAATATAAATATCTACTATAAGGAAAACATATTTTTTTATTGTAAAAGTAGTAAATTCATTTCATTATATAAGGAACGTCATGTGTTGTCCACATCAGATTTTCATTATCTTTCTTCCGGGAAAGCCAAAAAGCTCGACAAAGATTTTACGTTGAATACGACAATGTTTCCCATAGCAAACGGATATGCTGTGGCGTCAGTCGCATTGCCTACTGCATAGCAACCAGCAGATAGTGGCTCTTTTTGTTTTTGTTTTAAAATTTCCAAAAAATGATAAAATTGAGTAATTACACAATAAGGATTAGTCATGCATTAGCATTGATTATGAAACACTTTCCAACTAAAATGCGATTTTATTTAAACAGCTCTAAAATGCGACATATTCAACGCTGATATATTTTTAATTATTACAGTACTGTTGTTGCTCATAACCTCCTGTTTCGGTCGAACCACAAACAGGACCAGTGATGCCAGAAGAAATACAAAGAATGACACAAGACGAGATCACAAAGTTTTTTATTAACACAAACAAGCATCACTGACGAAGGTCTGTGGGGGTGCAGCTTCACATATGGCGAGGACCCAGAAGGCGGAAGACTTACTTCATCCTCAAGAAAATACCCATGCCTTACTCGGGATTCGAACCCAAGCCCATTAGACAGCAGTCGGAGACGCTATCCACTTCACCGCCTGGGCGGCATTACAGTACTAAAATAGTTCAAAGTATTTGAAAACTCAGAACTTCATCGGAAAAAACGAACTTTATTCAAATGACGTCATTGAAATATAAATTATTTGGCTCTATATATAATAACTGAATGAATATTTTATTCTTATCTCTTTTATTCCAGACTCCAGAGCTAAATAACTGTGTGTGAAAAAATGTCAGCAATGGCTATACAACTTATCTTACAATCACTTGTTTACATTCTGCATCCATTAAAATTAGGCTTCGTTGTAAAAATATTCAAAGTTTGGTGATCATTTAATGATCGTTAACAATCAAAGTTTAGTGATCATTTAGTGAATATTCAGTGATCGCTAACTAACAATCAAAAGTTAATGATCATATTCTAATTGCATTGGTAGAATAGATGCACAGGTAAAATGGATAGTTGGTAGATGCACAGGAAATACGCAAAAAAAAGCGGTTATAGGTCAGATACAACACTAAATATAAATTAAAAAGCACTTTAAAAATCACGATTTTGACAAAAAAAAATCTGATGTGGGCAACACATGACTTTCCTTATATAATGAAAGGAATTTACTACTTTTACAGTAAAATAAATAGGTTTTTCTTCTAGTAGATACTAATATCCTTTCCAAGATATTGACTTTTCGACAACTAGTCGTCATTTTCATTGATTATCGTCATTTTTATCCATTTGGCGAGATTTTCGTTAATTTGGCAACATTTCAAAAAGTCGCCAAGTTGGCGACATTCCGCCGATTTTGTCGCTAAAATCTCGCCAAGCGTTATGGACAAAGAAATAAGTTATATATATATATATAACATATTAGATATTGAATTTTCGACATATATTATATAACTATTATTATATATTTATATATTATATAACTTATTAGATATTGAATTTTCCACAATTAGTCGTCATTTTCATTGATTTAGCGTCATTTTTATCCATTTGGCGAGATTTTCGTTAATTTGGCAACATTTGAAAAAGTCGCCAAGTTGGCGACATTCCGCCAATTTCGTCGCCAAAATCTCGCCAAGCGTTATGAACGAAGAAATAAGTTATTCTTACAGCAGATAAATTGGCGTTCAAATGCAAAAGTATTACTCAAAGTATCTTTTTTCATGAATGGAACGAGCTAGATCCACGAGAATGATGTCACCCAATTTATCGCATGATATTATATATGAAAAGTGAACATGTTTCTCAATAGGAAATATTTTTTTTCTATTTTATTTGACTTTTTGATAATTTTTTTGAAAAATGTGCAATATCTCGAGAACGGTTCATGTTAGCGTTCTAAAATTTATGTCAATCGTTTTCTAATGAAACATTACATAAGGAATATCTATTTACGTAACTTTATTATTGGTTTTGATTTTTTGACGATTTTTTCAAAATTTCATTCGAAAATTTAGGGGGGTTCTGAACATTCGATTGCGTATAAAAACAATAGGCTTCCAGTGTTTACAGATTGTGATTTTTGTACCAAATTTGGTTCGAATCGGTCCATTCGTTCGTCAGTTATCGTCTCACACACACACACACACACACACACACACACACACACACACACACACATACTTTCACACACACACACACACACACAGACATCACTTCAAAAATGTTTGATTCGTGATCAGGGATGCTTGAAACGTGCTCTCCCGTCGAAAACTCGAATTCGAATTTTCGACCCCGTCACAATACTTTCCTTATACATTATGTATATAAGGAAAGTAATAGATGCCATATTACTTTTCTTATATACATAATGTATAAGGAAAGTACTGTGACGGGGTCGAAAATTCGAATTCGAGTTTTCGACGGGAGAGCACGTTTCAAGCATCCCTGATCACGAATCAAACATTTTTGGAGTGATGTCTGTGTGTGTGAGTGTCAGTGAGTCTGTGGAGACGATAACTGACGAGCGAATGGTCCGATTCAAACCAAATTTCGTACAAAAATCACAGTCCGTAAACACTGGAAGCCTATTGTTTTTATACGCAATCAAATGTTCAGAACCCCCCTAAATTTTCGAATGAAATTTTGAAAAAATCGTCAAAAAATCAAAACCAATAATAAAGTTACGTAAATAGATATTCCTTATGTAATGTTTCATTAGAAATCGATTGACATAAATTTTAGAACGCTAACATGAACCGTTCTCGAGATATTGCACATTTTTCAAAAAAATTATCAAAAAGTCAAATAAAATAGAAAAAAAATATTTCCTATTGAGAAACATGTTCACTTTTCATATATAATATCATGCGATAAATTGGGTGACATCATTCTCGTGGATCTAGCTCGTTCCATTCATGAAAAAAGATACTTTGAGTAATACTTTTGCATTTGAACGCCAATTTATCTGCTGTAAGAATAACTTATTTCTTCGTTCATAACGCTTGGCGAGATTTTGGCGACGAAATTGGCGGAATGTCGCCAACTTGGCGACTTTTTGAAATGTTGCCAAATTAATGAAAATCTCACCATCTATATAAAAATGATGCTAAATCAATGAAAATGACGACTAATTGTCGAAAATTTAATATCTTGGAAAGAATATTAGTATCTACTATAAGAAAAACCTAATTTTTTACTGTAAAAGTAGTAAATTCATTACATTATATAAGGAAAGTCATGTGTTGCCCACATCAGATTTTTTTATTTTGAAGTGGGTCAAGTGATCTCTTCATATGATATGGGTGTAATTATTATTTTAATTTTTATTTAAAAAACTACTGAATATATTTTACTGAAATGTTTTTATATTTTTTGTAGGATAATTTGAATGTTTCCTAAAACTTTGAAAGGAATTTGTGAATTTTACATTTGCTTAAAAAATGTTTAAAAATTAGGTCCCATAGGGTTCAATGTATTTAATTTTTTCAACCCGGGTTCAATCCAAAACTAATTGGGTGATATAGTAATTGACATTCCCATATGTCCCACAGAATATCCCAACAACATACTAAAATTCCATTTTGATAAAGTTATTTTTACGCAGTTATCGTGCGAACGGACAGACAGACAGAATGAATGAACAAGGACATAAGCACTTTTTAACCATGTCGGAAAGTGTTAAAAAGAAACATTATTAAAATCTGAAGATAGACACTCACATTTTTGCCAAATTATAAAATTGTCCTAATCTTCCATTTTCGTATGGAACATAATAAATGCCAGATAATCAAAACCATGCATAGTTTGATGTATTTAAAAATAAATATGAAGAAATTTTTCTTCAGATTCGGTTAAAAAATCGATAGAAAAAACTTTCTGTGATCTTTCCGTTGATACTTTCAAGCGTGAAAAAACCGATTTGTATGAAAATCGTGCTTTAACATAAAATAAATCAAAAAGTAATCTGATTTTTTTAATCTCACCGGAGTACATCAATCGGGAACTTGAAGGACCTCTGTAGCTTTCAGCGGTCCGATGCTTCGATATTTTATCACAGACGACTTGCACAGATACAAAAACATATTTCCTTATCGCATAAGATGCATTGTTTATATCTTACAGATCAAATGCATTATTTTTTTTTTTGCAAATTTTTAATATGTTAAAAAATTTGAATATGTTAAAAAATTTATAGGTAATTACTTAATAAAAACAACTTCAATTTTTTACATTTTATACTTATTAAAAATTAAATTGCTTCACAAAGTATAATGAAAGCAACGTATTATATTTAATACGCTGAATGATTGACGATGTGCTAAAAAGGGTTTTCTGTGTCAAATACCTGTGATGAAGACTAAATTTTCAATTTGGTCAAAGAGTGTTTTCGATGCGAAAACAATACTTTTTTTCTTTTAAGAAAATAAAGGGCATTAATTTTATATACAAAATTTCACTCCTATTACTGGCTGAAAGGATATGAAAAAATTAGTATATTTTAGTATAACAGCATAAAAAGTTGATTAAAAATATATTTAATCAACCTATTATGCTGTTATACTACATTTTATGCTGTGGTATAACAGCATAAAAGGCTGATTAAAAGTATATTTGATCAATCTCTTATGCTGTTATATTTACGGAGAATTAATTTTTCAGAATATTATTTTGTATTTCAAGCGCTATGTTTGAAGCTATAAAAAAAAACATTTGAAAGAAGATGATTCTAAATTTAATTTATTTTTTAAATATTTAGGTATTTCGTCGTACACATCAAAATAAATAAATATATTTATGACACCGTAAACTGAAAATATCTATCTATCCATAGGAAAAGTAAAATATCCTTCAACACCTGTAATTTTTATTTTTCAAAACTTATCAGTGTTTCTGTGGCAACTAAATAGATACACCACAACATGGTCTCTGTCGGTACTCAGCTTTTTAAATGCATCTTCTCACTTTTATCATTTCCCCCTTTAACTTTCATCTCAGTCTCCACCAATGAAAAACAATCTGGAAGCAACTCGTTCCAGTTCGCCCACCTCATTTTTTGTCCATTTCATTTTCACACAGCTTGGTGATATGGTAGTTAGAAAAAAATTGAAACAATTATAGCTCTGACGTGTCGTTTCGCTTTTACTATTTTCTTTCTGGCAACATCAGAAATTGTCAGGTATTACGAGTTATTAATATGTCGGATATTTATAATGAACGAGGGGGAGTAGGGAATGAAAAAAAATGACAGTGGAAAGTAAGGAAGATGTTTTTAGCTTGGCTTTTTGACAGGTAGTGTTAGGGGCATATTTTTTTCTGTTTTAAAATAAAAATTTGAACGTTTTTAAGCATTGTTATTGGTTTTGCTCTTGACACCTTTCAAGTTGAAAGTATAATGTGATATACTTGGCATCTGCTGAAAATTTTATCCACAATTTCATAAAATTTAATAAAAAAAGTTGCAGTTGGTTTTTCTTCGGAAAAAATACACGTAATTATGTAGGGATAATATTGTTATTTAGATGTCCCGAATTATTGGAGATAAGCTGATTTAAAATCACAAAATAAACATATACTGAATAAAAATAGGCTTTTTAGAGCTCAGGATGCTACATGCATCAGGATGCAACAACAAAACTTATTAGGTGACACAATTATGGTAACCTCTATGAAGAATGAAATTCGTAAAATTGTCACATAGTTCTTTCAATATCATTGCAGATATAACCTATTCCATGCTGGAAGATCATAAATTGTTCGAAACCTATCCAATCCAAGGATATACATAAAGTATATACATAATGTATAATTATATACAGGGTGTCCAAAGAAGATTGAAACGCGCTTTAATTCTTTACCTGTTGGAGATAAGTGGGCAATGTAAATTGCAAAAATGTCGAAAGGAAGGTAGAAAATAAGACTACGTTAATGAAATAGTCCTCCCATTAATTTTTAAAAAGTTACACTTTATAAATTTTTATACGACCCCCTTAGACAAATTTGGTCAATCAGTAAATTTTTAATGCAACACGATCATTAAAAAACCGCATATCTGTATCTTTAAAATTGAGCGAGTTATATTTAATTGAAAATTGAACATTGTGAATGGGGACCATATATCAAATTAGAAATGCAAATTTGTGACATATCACAAAAAAGATAAAACTGGATGATAATGCATAGAATACCCAACTGTAGTGAGTACCACTGCTTTATATAATCTCTATCTGCCTAATACTTTATTTAGATGCATTTGTAATAAAAAATTTGACACATAGTAAGGTATTTTTGATCTAAACAATTTCCATCGTCAATTTGTTTAAGATCCCTATTTTCACTGATGAAACAGCCTTTCACATGGTACAGAAAAGTGCATAAGTCAAGTTTTTTCTTTTATCTTAATTCAGTTGATTTTAAAGATACAGATATACTGTTTTTTTAATGATCTTGTTGTATTAAAACTAAAAACTTTCTGATTGACCAAATGTGTCTAAGGGGGGGTCGTATAAAAATTTAAAAAGTGTAACTTTTTGAAAATTAATGAGAGAACTATTTCATTAATGTAGTCTTATTTCCTACCTTACTTTTAACATTTTTGCAATTTACATTGCCCACTTATCTCCAACAAGTAAAGAATTATAGCTCCTTTCAATCTTTTGGGGACACCCTGTATATATTATACGCTACCCGATACAGAAAACTCAACGCCATGAAAGAGCGAATAGAGTGTGATGATAGAGAACACACAGACAGAGATGGCATATATGAATAAGTGATGTTAATTCCAGAAGGATAATACCACACAGTAACGGCATAAACAGGGTGATCTGTGGGCTGTAGAACCATCTCTTGTGGCGATACAAACAGCAACCCTTCGAGGAATAGATACAAAGACCGTGCGGATAGTTTCCTGAGGGATGGATGATCATATGCCTTCAACCATCCTATACAGGTCCTTCTCTATTTGAGAAGGGGGTAGGGTAGTCAAACGGCGACCAATCACGTCCCATAAATACTCAATAGGTGAGATATCTGGAAGCAGCTGGAGACCTTACAAAGTTTGTTTGCCGGTGGTTGCCGTATGCGGTCGGACGTTATCTTGCTGGAAAGCAGCATTATGCAAACGGTGAAGGTAGAGCAGTGCAATCCGCCGCAGCAGCTCATCCACATACCGTCATTGTGCCTCTGATCCGAACCAGAGGTAATAGGCTATCGCAGCCGATGGCAACACAAACTATGATACTGCGTTGTCGATCAGTATGGCGTTCAACAGTCGCAGCTGGATTGGATCTGTTTCCATGTCGCCTCCAGCCTCTCACACGGCAACTGTCATTCAACAAACAGAACCGAGACTCGTCGCTGAACTCTACCCTGTCCTATTCAGTCGTCCAAGAGGCTCGGACCCGACACAATTGCAATCCCTCATGTAGGTTTCTTGCCGTCAATGGCAGTCATCGTAAAGGACGGTTTGAATGCAAGACGCTTTAAGCCAATCCTCGGGATACTTTTCTCGCCGATATTGGAACATGCAATATACTCTGTGGCGATTGAGCGTCGCCGGGCCCCGAACCAGGGACCTGATGCTTCGTAGACCGACATTATAATCACTGAGCAAAAGCTAGCTCCTCCTCTGTTCTTATAATTCGGGAACAGGCTCCAAGCATCTTTGATAGATGTCTTTGCTGCCGCAACTCTAAAAATTCTGCAGAATGCCGACAAACGTCGTATCTAAGGCCGCCACAGCAGTCTTTCGAATGCGTCGATCAACGCGAACTGACGTACGTCTGGATGGACTACTTGTCCTTCTTCAATCCATTTTCTTCACATTTTTTGCACAGTGGCAGCATCCACGCGTGTTTCAGCGGCGATACGCCTGTACGATTACCCAGCCGTACGTAAGCCTAAAATGAATCTCGTTGCACGATCGTTCAAATGCTGAAACGGGCGCCATCGGCTAGGCATCTCTTCAACAGCACGATTCTTCTGAAAGGGAAAACAGCTCGGAAAACGGGTTCCTTTAGGCGACAGACAGTAACAACTGTTGGCTCATCTGTCGTTTCCATCCTTTTTATACAATGCTCTAATCACATGACTTACTTGCATTTTAGGTTATTTGTATGTATCGGCCATCGACGTTTGTCTCGCAATTGGCATAATTATACGGCCATAGCTTCATGGTGCTACATTTCCTATTCCGGGTAGTATATTTTTGAAATACATTTATTTAAATAGAAATTAAATGTCGATATATCTTTTTTATTTACTGTTCTAATTTATAGTTTATGATCTTATTATCCCTTCTAGTTCTTATTTACTGGATCTCCTTATAGTTTCTCAGTTTCCTTTTAAAATGCTTCAACATTGCAGTATTAAACAATTTTTACAAGATCGCAGTTCCAAAATTGACATTAAGCTTTTGGTCTGTTCATACCATAGAAAGAATTTTTACGAAACAAAAGTGTATTATCCTTTCTTTATCATACGTAGTATTGAGAAAGTATCGTTTTCCCGAAATTTTTCGATTTTGAGATTTAGATGAAGATCTTCTGAACACGTTCTGACTATTTTTGGAGTTATCTCCGCCTATCGTCTGTCTGATGTCTGTGGTCAATTTCTTGTGTACACAAAAGCAGCCACAAATATTAATGGATTTTCACGAAACTTTGGATTCGGCTTTGTTATAAAAAATCTAGAACTAAATTTTGACAGGAATCTTTGAATTTTATTCTATATTTTATATTATTTAATATGACAGCATATGACAAAATTTGATATAATCCTGCATAAAAGGGTTTATTTAAGGCTCAATGATCACCAAACTTAAAAGTTTCAATCATTGTTCTGAGAAATAGCCGCGATAGAATTATTTTTGTTCGTGATGTAATTAGACCCCTTGGGGGGGAGGCAGTACCTCTCCCCCAGGGGCACATTCTCCAGTATGATATCAATCGATAGATTTTCCAAGCCCTTTAAAATGAATGCTAACACGCTATAGTTGTAATCATGTGGATCCGTGATAATTATTTTTCAATTTTTCTCTTGTAAATTTGAAAATGAATAAGAAAACCGAGTTGAGTCAATTATTTTTTTTCATTTTTGCAGTAATGCTCATTTTGATTTCTTTATTACTTTCCTTATATACATAATGTATAAGGAAAGTATTGTGACGGGGTCGAAAATTCGAATTCGAGTTTTCGATGGGAGAGCACGTTTCAAGCATACCTGATCACGAATCGAACATTTTTAAAGTGATGTATGTGTGTGTGTGTGTGTGTGAAAGTGTGTGTGTGTGTGTCAGTGGGACTATGGAGACGATAACTGACAAACGAATGGACCGATTCGAACGAAATTTGGAACAAAAATTACAATCCGCAAACACTGGAAGCCTATTGTTATACGCAATCGAATGTTCAGATCCCCCCCCCCCTAATTTTTTGAGTGAAATTTTGAAAAAATCGTCAAAAATTCAAAACTTCTAATAAAGTTACGCAAATAGACATTTCTTATGTAATTTTTCATTAGAAAACGATTGACATAAATTTTAGAACCCTAACATGAACCGTTCTTGAGATATTGCACCTTTTTTATAAAAAATTATCAAAAAGTCATATAAAACAAAAAAAAATATTTCCTATTGAGAAACATGCTCACTTTTCAAATGTAATACCATGCGATAAATTTGGTGACATCATTCTCGTGGATCTAGCTTGTTCCATTCATGAAAAAAGATGCGTTGGGTAATACTTTTGTATTTGAACGCCAATAGTCATTTATCTGCTGTAAGAATAACTTATTTCTCCGTCCATAATGCTTGGCGAGATTTTGGCAAAGAATTTGGTGGAATATCGCCAACTTTGCGACTTTTTAAATGTTGATAAATTAACGAAAAACTCACCATATGCATAAAAATGACTCTAAATCAATGAAATTAACGACTAATTGACGAAAATTCAATATCTTGGAAAGAATATAAATATCTACTATGCAAATAATCTATTTTTTTACTGTAAATGTAGTATATTCATTGCATTATATAAGGAAAGGCATGTGCTGCCGACATCAAATTTTTTATTCATTATTGTGCAAAGCTATGTTCTGTTACATACAGCTGCAATTCGTTTCTTTTGAAGGCAGGAATATCGAAGCACGTTGTCGTTTCAGGCGTACAACTAATTAAATGACATTGGGTTTTAAGAATCTACCACTATGGGACGTTCTGTGATTAGGAAATTGGCCTTTGTAACTTTGTTTTTGCCTGAGCAAAATTGAATACGAATTTGATGCCGGTTATGTGGTAGGACTAAATTGTCAGATCCAATAGTAGTTCACAAAATTGTGGCTTATGGCATGTTTCTTCCTGCCTTTGCAGATACCGTCTACTCCATGCTGAAGAACGTATAATAAGCGCGGAATCAGCTCATGGATGCTGTTATCTGCAATGGGAATATTTCAAATGTTTGTAAATGTCACTTATTGGCGGGTTTTGCAATTAGTATTTAAAGGAAATTGTTTTTATAAATTTTAAAGAATTGAAAATTTGCGATCTTATATGCATACTCTACCACCCACTTTCAAGAATGAATAAATAACGTTTTTTTTCATCTTTTCAGAGTAAAGTTTTGTGAAGCTCCAGCTAAATTGTGTTCACGTAAGTTGCATGACATTTTTACATTGTTTTATTTAGGTCAGTTTATCTATTTGTTTGTTTGGGTCAAATCTTGGATAATGTCTTGGTAAATCAATGATAAAATACATTGAGTAATATATAATTCGCATAAGAATAAATATCCAAGGTTGTTTTGTAATTCTGTGCATTCCATTGCAGCAAATTTTATATATAATGTATATAATGTGATATATTTTTATCAGCCTATCACCAACCAGTTCTAATAAAATGTTCCTTGTAAAGTCTTTAAACATGACAATGACTTTTCATTACAATAACATGCAACGTTGATTCATCTAACGTTAATGCAAAGAATTCAAAACCAATGAACGAGTTTAGCTGAAATGCACTTTGGATTGCCAGGCTGTAACAATTTATACAGATTTCTTAAAAAAGTCATTTAAAACCTTTAGGATGTTTTAGAAATCTTTAGAAAATTTTAGAAACCTTTAGAAAATCCTTTAGAATCCTTTAGAAAGATTTTAGCTCCTAAAAAAGTCGTTTAGAAAAGGTCTAAGGGTGTGCAAGTTAGGTTTATTTATAGTAGGGAAACCCTGTCTGATCAAATAAATGTGGTGTAATTAGAGTAAATTAAGAATTTAGGAACACGAACTGTGGAACAAAGCAAGATAGAAAAAAATTCGATTTCTAAAATTGTAGAACACTGTCTAATTAGTAGCGTTCGACAATAAATCGGTGACAAAGTGTATTTATTTTATACAATTACAGTCAAATGTCTGTCGTATTCAGAACTGATACAAAAAAAATTGATGTGGGCAGCACATGACTATCCTTATATAATGCAATAAATTTACTGCATCATTGAAACTCGAATTCGAATTTTCGACCCCGTCACAATACTTTCCATTATGTATATAAGGAAAGTAATTTCATTTATATTCACAGTAATCTTGTCTAGGATCTGTTCATAATGTCCCCCGTCAGTGACAATGCATATTTGGTTTCTTGAAAAAGTATCATCACATACTTTGCATATTTGGTTTCTTGAAAAAGTATCATCACATACTTTGCATATTTGGTTTCTTGAAAAAGTATCATCACATACTTTGCATATTTGGTTTCTTGAAAAAGTATCATCACATACTTTGCATATTTGGTTTCTTGAAAAAGTATCATCACATACTTTGCATATTTGGTTTCTTTAAAAAGTACCATCACATACTTTGACAAAGTGTCACTGGGGTTTTATTTCTTATGAATATGTTTAAATATGTAACATCTTGAAAAATGTGATGATCGAATAATTCTCGTAAATCTGCAACACACTCTATTGAATTAGAATCATTCTAATCTATTGAATTAGAAGCTTCCTAATCTATTGAATTAAAAAGGTCATAATATATTGAATTTAAAGCTGTCTAATAAATAGGAGGAATTGGTGAAGGTCTAGAAATATTTTGAGTCTAATGTACATATTTAATTTCATCATAAATCGGATTCAATCATTTCTGTATTAATAATAATATGATAAAATTACAAGTTTATTATCAATACCTATGAAAGCGTCCAAATGTGCAACAGCTTGGAATATGTGATGATCAAAGCATGCTTGCTATTTTGCAACACACTCTATTGAATTAGAAGCTTCCCGATCTGTTATATTAGAAGCTTCCTAATGCATTGAATTTGAATCTGCCTAATGAATTGGAGGAATTGGGTGAAGGACTAAACATGTTTTGCGTCTAATGTAAGTCATTGGTTTAATCATAAATCTGATTCGACCATTTCTATGTCAATAAAGATATGATGAAATTACCTGTTTATTACCAATACTTATGAAAACCTCAAAATGTGCTACATCTTGTAAAATGGGATGATTGAAGAATGCTAGCAATTCTACAACACGCACTATTGAATTAGAAGCTTCCTAATCTATTGAATTTAAAACGTCCTAATCTATTGAATTAGTAACTATCTAATCTATCGAATTAGACGCCTCCTAATCTATTGAATCTGAAGCTGTCTAAGGAATTGGAGGAATTGGGGAAGGACTAAAATTATTTTGTGTCTAATGTACATTTTTGGTTTCATCATAAATCAGATTCGACCATTTCTGTGTTAATAATGATATGATGAAATTACAAGTTTATTGTATTGGTAATTCCTATAAAAAGCAACCAATCATGCAACAGCTTGTAAAATAGGATGATCGAAGAATACTCGCGATTCTACAACATACTATTGAATATTAGAAACTTTACAATCTATTGAATTAGAAGCTTTCTAAATATTTGGATTAGAAGCTTCCTAATCTATTGAATTAGACGTTTCCTAATATATTGAAACATAAGTTATCTAATCTATTGAAATAGAAACGTCCTTAATATATTGAAATAGAAGCTTTCTAATCTGTTGAATTAAAAGCTTTCTAATCTATTGAAATAGAAGCTTGCGAATCTATTGAATTAGAAACTTTTTAATCTATTGAATTCGAAGCTTTCTAATCTATTGAATTCGAAGCTTTCTAATCTATTCAATAGAAACTTCCTAATCTATTGAATTAGAGTAATTATTATCTATTGAATAGAAGCTTCATAATCTATTGAATTAGAAGATTTCTAATCAAGTGGGGGCGTTGTTAAAGGACTAAAACTATTTAGCGTCTAATGTACAATGCTATTTATTTATGATCAAGAAAGTCTTGGAAATCTACAAGATATTCCAAAGGCTGACGAATTAGAAGATTCCAAATCAATTGGAAGAATTGGGGAAGAATTTGAATTTAGTGTAATTTACATCTATGATTTAATTTTAAAAAAAATCGCTTAATTATATGACAACTATGATGTGATGAAATTACAAGTTTATTATCAACTAGTAGTAAACGCGTTCTGAATACGGAATGCATATAATATAAATAAATTTAAAACTCACAATTAATATAAATTCCTACAATATTCTAAACGACATTGTTATTCAAAACATTCTATTAAAATAGTGAATTTGATTCTTCTAAAAAGAAGCATATGATTATCTGTTGTCGCTATATAAAATTATCTTCACAGGCAAATCTGAAGAATAAAACATCCAAGTCTTGTTTGTCAACAAATTTGCAAAAGTATGAAATTGGATCAAATAGGTCAAGATGCAAGCACTAAAATGTCTTTAGAAGATAAATCCGTTCTACTTATATTATGTTTCCATAATTGGCTAAACATAGTATAAGTTAATTGGTTAAACACAATATATAAGTAAATCATCTGAACGCAATATATAAGTTAGGAAAAAAACTTGTCAAAATAAAACAGATGAAGTAAGAAATTGAAAATATCAATAATTTGTGCAATCTTTAAATCCGAAAACCGTAATTCATGTAATTCAGTCAAAAATGCTAAACCGTTTATCTATAAAATTTATTTTTAATACTTCTTTATTATTTAAATCGGAAAAGATTTAATAAAAATCACCAGCTGTATAAACATATTAAATTTAATTTCGTTACTAAGCAACATGTGTGTTTCTTCAAATAAATTTCCAGTAAAAATATCATGTGCATAATGCTATCTCTGTTGATGGTTCGTTTTTCACTAATTTTCTCGACAACTCCGGGTCCTAGAAATTCGAAATAGAATGTGGGTCTATATATTTTAAGTGGGATTATTACAAGATTTATTGAGTCCATTTCGAAGATAAGAGTTTGCAATTTCATCCCAGTAGCTCAACGGTAGTCGGCTAGGCAGTTCAAGATCCAGGGTTCGATTCCTGGTTGCTGCAAAAAAGGTCTTTACAGTGGTGCCCGAACAAATCAAACCTGCAGATTAGCGCAAATAAATCGGAGGTCTGAAAGTGACCCTAGTACGACTAGTACGGTTTCGGTGGGCTCTGGAAGATTGACTGCCGATTTCAAATTATGAGGATAACGACCACTTAAGATACTAACCTGGGTAAAAATAGTAGCAGCAGGAGGCTAACTTGAGGTAAAAGTAGCAGGAGGTGGTTAGTTAGATTGCCAGATGCCCTCCAATCTGATATTAGAGGATGGATAATGCAGAGTTCACTTCGGCTATAAGAGCTTGCAATTTCGTCCCACTAGTTGAAAGGTATAGTTTCAGCTAGTCAGTTCGGATATCCAGAATTCAGAAATCCCGATTTAAAAATGCCGCCAAGTTGGCGACATTCCGTTAAATTCGTTGTCAAAATCTCACCGAGCGTTATGGATGGAGAAATAAGTTATTTTTACAGCAGATAAACGACTATGGGCGTTCAAATACAAAAGTATTATTCAAAGTATCTTTTCTTGTGAATAGAACGAGTTAGATCCACGAGAATGATGTCATCAAATTTATTGCATGATATTACATATAAAACGTGAACATGTTTCACTTTCCATGTACAGTTAACATTTTTTTTATATTTATGGGATTTTTTGATAAATTTATTTGAAAAATGTGCAATATCTCGAGAACGGTTCATTCTAGCGCTCTAAAGTTTATGCCAATCGTTTTTAAAAGAAAAATTACATAAGAAATGTCTATTTGAGTGACTTTATTAAAGGTTTTGATGTTTTGATGATTTTTTCTTCAAAATTTCACTCGAAAATTTAAGGGGGGGTTCTGAACATTCGATTGTGTTTTAAATCAATAGACTTCCAGTATTCACGGATTGTGATTTTTGTCCCATATTTCATTCGAATCGCTCCATCCGTTCGTGAGATATCGTATCCATAGACTCACTGACACACACACACACACAAACACACACATCACTTCAAAAATGTTCGATTCGTGATCGGGAATGCTTGAAATGTGTTCTCCCGTCGAAAATTCGAATTCGAATCTTCGACACCGTCACAATACTTTCCTTATACATTATGTATATAAGGAAAGTAAAAATGGTTCATTCGATTTCAGAGATACCCAATACGCGTAAATCCATCAAAATCTGAGAATTGGCATTTTCCTCCATCACAGTACTTTCCCTTCTCAATATACAAGGTGCGGCAGAAAGAACGCCCTGATTTGGCAGAAGCGTTGCTTCGCTCATAGTAGAGATACGTCAGTGGGCATGGTCTCTTTTGACTTGTTTTCGCATACCATTTTTAGTTACGGTCATGGCTTGGAGCGGAGAGCATCGTGCTTTTGTTGTTGAAGAGTTTGTTACGAACGGTGAATCTGTGATAACGACGCAACAGGCCTTCCGAATACGCTTTCAGCTCGGACGTCATGTTCCGGTTCCGGCTGCACAAACCGACGACTTTAAAAAGAAAGAGTCCTGGCCGCCCTAGAAGCGTAACAAGACCGGAAGATGTGGCAGCTGCTAGAGATTCCATATAGCAGTATCCCATGCGATCTGCACGCAAACACGCAGCTGCATTAAACATGTCTAAACATTAAACATGGGTCTATCTCAAATCAAAAGTGCACCAACACCGACCAACAAATTTCCTAGCACTCAAGGTAGCAATTACGCAAGAAATCACGGCGAATTCCGCAGGACATGGTCCGCAGATCACTGCAAAATTTCCGAAACAGACTTCAAAACTGCATCGACATTGACGATAGCCATTTAACTGATGTACTCTTCAAAACTTAATGGATAACAATGGCATACTGTGTATTTCTCAAGTATAAAAGATTTCTTTCTCTATCTTGCTTTATATTTTTTATTGACGTTCCAAATCGGTACGTTCTTTTTGCCGTACTCTGTATATGGCCATGGAGTTAGAAAAAAGGAGGTAAAACTTCTATGGATGAAACGTTTGAAAATGCCATAATGTTTTGAGAATTATCTAGCTGTCGCTAGTGTTAGTAAAGTAGCTGTTATTACTAGTTGACACAACAGAAAGGTGTAGTATATAGTATATGTAGTTTTGAATACTTTTAAATTAAAGGTTCCCTTATTATGAGTATGTTTTCATAGTTGTAGAATAGGATACAGAACATATGGAGATAAAAATAAAGTGAAAGATAAAATAACTTTGAATACGTAGGAATATTCTTTATTGTTTTAGTTCTACTTTGCATTGCGCTAATAGTTTATTTTCACAGAATTGCCAGTTTAAATAATTATTTTAGACCTTTCGTCATAGAAAACTATGCAATGCAGGGCTACTTATCTTATTCTAGCGCCACCTGAATTATTATCTTATACGATATTGGCGTTTCCTTAATATGAAGTTTTAACTCCTTACTGTACTTCCATGCATTTGTAGCCTCTATTGAACGGAAAGTAAAATATAAATATACGTTACTTTTGAATCATTTATGCACTTTCTGTATAAGATACTTATTTAATTAATTTAATTACATCAGAAATTTTCTCCACGTTTGAATCAAATCCGCTGCCTTGAGAGCTGCTGCCATTGCATTATCTAGCGCCTTTCAACTGTTACCAAGATATTAACAATCCAATCACTGCCGGTTCCGCTTGAGAAAATTTTTACCCCAATAATATTTCTATTCTGTGCGCTAAACCGTGATTCTGCATTTTAATAATCCAACCTGGTTTACAGTTTCACGTCGCAAACGATTGTTCGACTTAATTAACTGCACCCGTAATCGCAGCCTACGCGTAATTAAAATAAACACCCGCGCGCCAATAATTGGCGCGTGGAACTTGGCGCAATTTAACCTGACCAATCGGAAAAGGCATTAGAAAATTTTGCATGACGTGGCATTTAAACTATGGAGCTTAAAGGTTGACGTATTAATTCATTAGCCGGTTTTATTCATAAGTTGTTGAATGTTTAGAGAAGCTCTTGAATGAGCGTGGACATTTTTGTTAATTAAGCCATTGTTTGAATAAAAAAAGGTGGTATTATTGATTTTGTAATATTATTCAAATTAAGCTAATTGCACGGCGTTAGAAAAGAAATTTTAATACAAGAATATTCAGAAGAAAATTGTTATGGTGTTTATGTTAAAAGATAACGTGATACATGTATGTTTTAGAGTTTCCAGTGTTAAAATTTAAAAACCGTTGATATACTAAATGTCCATTATTTTCAATAGGAAATTAATTTTAATAAATATTTTTAAGTGTATGTTGTTATAGTTGTTACTAATCCCACTTGTCAGGGACTAGGTCAGAACAAGCCCATTAGAACAAAGTCCATGGTAAAAGGAGATAGACTGCAATACCAGCCATAGGGACCGTAACTTTCCCTGACCCACCATCTTTCGAAAGGACTTTCGGACTAAAAGATTTATCGTGTCCATATTCCGTGTAGACACGATGATAGTTTTGGACATCGTCAAAGCTCGAACTCGGGACCACCGAGTGAGATTAGTAGGGAATAGCGAGGGGTTCTGGACCATGTGCTACACCTTAACGTGGAGCATATTGCGGTGCCATACTTCCCCATGTTAAAACATAGACGCATCGCATGAAAAGGGACGGAGCTTATACCAGCACGTGACTTTCCAATGAAGGAATGATTTCATCAGTCAGATAAGAGCAAGAAGGGTGTTTTTTTAATTAATGAGTAGATAAAAAGTATTGCGCAAGATATTTTAGGGTAATAATTAAATGTATAATATCAATAATTATGTTTATTTATTTTTATTTTTTTAAGTGTTAACGTTTAAAAAACTAACAAATGTACGCTTTCAACTTGTAAATTTCAACAAATGCGGTTTTCGTGCGTTTCAAAAACAACATGTGTGCTATTTTTCCCTACGGAAATTAACATATGTTTTCGCACGTATGCAAATTTTAAGCAAAAATTAACAAAAACGTGTTTTAAAGTGTTTGAATTTCACAAATGTGTGTTTTGAAGTGCTTGAATTTCACAAATGTGAGTTTCGAACTAGCTGAATTCCATAAATGTATGTTTTCAACTTTTAACTTTTAACAAAAATATGAAATTTTGTACAGAAGCAGCGCAAATTTCTTTCCTTAATTAGGACACGAGAACAACAACAACAACATGAAATTTTGTATGTTGAAAACACATTTGTTAAAATTTAAAAGCTTAAAACACATTTCTGTGAAAATTTACAAGTTGAAAACATATTTTTGCGAAATTTTGTTAGTAAAACACACATTTTTATGATGAGGGAATGCCACCCTCATTCAATATACGTATCTCTGAAATTCTCGAGATTCCCGAAATTCAACTAGTTCAAATCCCACATTTTTGTGAAATTTTATACGTAAAAAACATATTTTTGTTAAAATTTGAAAGTTAAAAGCATACATTTGTGGAATTCAGCTAGTTCGAAACTCACATTTTTGAAATTCAAGAACCTGAAAACATACATTTGTGAAATTCAGACACTTTAAAACACATATTTGTTAATTTTTGCTGCGATTCCGACTTAAACACTGGGCTTCGTTGTTAAGAGGGGGGGGGGGGGTAGAGTTGGATTTACTGTCTGGAGATCCTAAGATGTACGAGGCCAGATGTAAAAAATAAATCTCATAAAACTTAAACTGTATTTTCTTCATGAGTTCCTTACTAATTCCCCCGTGGTGAAAGAGCTTCTACGCACCACGTCCACAAGACCCCCCAGGGTATCCCATGGCTAAGGGGAGGAGATTTGCAGCTTCACTTTTATAGAGACTCCCCGAAGGGCGGAAGTGTACTGACTTGGCCTCGACATGACAACATCCATGCCCGCTGGCGGGATTCGAACCCGCAACCCGCCAATCCAGCGATCAGACGGAAACGCATGCCCCTGACCGCTCGACCACCGGATAGGCTCTTCATAAGTTCATATAATAAGTCTTCTATAGTCACGGAATATGGAATGTAAATTAAAAATGCATAATATGCTTTATAAAACGTTAATAAATTAAAATACCCCAATAGCAAAGAAAGTACGATATAACCCAAAATACTTTATTAGCCATATATCACAATTATCCGTATTATAAATGAAAACTTCAGGAATATATCAGAATTATCCGAATTAGAAAGGAAAACTTCCAATATTTCAGGAACTGTACTATACTGTCTGTACTATACTGTCAATTAAATTTACAGGCTTAAATCCACAAGATCTGCCCCTACAAGGAAAGAGGGACACTATATGCAGACAGGGCGGAGTAGCTCAATGGTTAGCGCACTGGAATTGCACTCGGTAGGCCCGGATTCGATTCCAGCCACTGCCAAAACTGCCACCGTGTTCACACGGAGTACGATCACGTTAAACATGTGGTTCCGTAAGTCCTTCCGAGAGGTTGGTGGTAGGGCAAAAAGGGTACGGTCCCTGTGGATGCCTCCCCCACTGGGTTCCGGTCTAAATTGGGTGGCACTTCCCGGTAGTACAAAAGTTACCTTACACTTTTCTGGTAGGTCGGACGGTCTGGGTCTCAACAACAACAACTATATGCAGACAGACGGCCTTATAAGCTGATGATCCGAAATGCATAAGTTTGAATATAAATAGATAATTTTGGAGCATTCCCAAAGTAGGATCTCTAAGCATCGAATTGCTGGGACTCTATATATAGAACTCTGAGAACTGCTGCATAGATATCTACATATAGTGCAATGTATTAATCTATGCAACCGGTATTTTCAAATTATTTTTTCAGTGCATTTGAAACTTTGTTACAGAAACACTGTTATAGACAGAACACGCAATTAAATGGATACCCAGCCAATCCACCAGATATTCAGTAGCAAAATTGTGGAAATATACGAATTAAGAGTTCTTATGTCTTCAGCTAGCTACTATACAGAGATGCGATGCTTCCTGGGTGGTTTCAAGTAACTCTTTTGTAGAGATAAGCTGTGATATAAAATTTGTGTTCGGCGTAGGATCTATCGTTGATGTCATCTGGAGGCAAAATGAACAAATACATTTATATTATGGACGGAATTTCCGACATTTTGATGTCTGCTATTTGGTAAACAACATTCGTTGCCATATTGAGGTCATGTCGGAAGAAGAAATCGCGAACTTTTATAGTGAAGTATCCATGTTCAGAACCAGGGAATACACTACAACGGAAAAAAAACAAATTGAAATTCAGTTGAAACACAATAAAATTTAGGCTAATAAAAAAAGTGAATTATGTAAATTGACGTAGAACAAGCTATTATTAACGTTAAATAAAGAAAATAGAATTTGGCTAGAAGAGTGAGAAACGTGCTGTTGATATAAAAAATAAAAGGAAATAATGTAAAATTAAAAAAATTAAAAACAGAGTTCATAAAAGGAATAAAAGAAAACTAAATTCTATTAATGAATGGACATTTTATAGAGTCTGAGCTATCCTAGTTTATTTAACAGCACTAGAAGGTATGCCCGTCATATGACGGAATTCAAATTTTGTATAATATTATCTCCCATTTGGCGCCATTTTTATCGATTTGGCGACATTTTAGAATTTTGTAAAATTTGTCGCTAGGTAGGACGAATGGACTGACAAGCAAACGCTGCCGAACTATCATTCCAATACTATGCCGTTTCAAAACACGATTAATTTCATTAATTTTGCGTCATATTTATAAATTTGACGAAATTTTTATCGATCTGTCGACATTTTTATCAATGTGGTGATTTTTCATCAATTTGGCGATATTTTGGTACATTGGAGACATTTAAAAACTCGCCAAATTTGTCGCCAAGTGGGACAGTTGGATGGACTTGCTTTTAAAACATCATTACAATATTATCCCCTTTGAAAAAAAAATTAATTTCATTAATTTAGCGCCATATTTATAAATTTGGTGATATTTTTATAGATTTAACGCCATTTTTATCGATTTGACTACATTCGATAAATTTAGCGACATTTTAAGAAATTGCCAATTTGTCGCCAAGTGGGATGGTTGGAGTTGGCAGACAAATGCTAACGAAACATCATTACAATACTATTCCCTTTCAAAACACAATTAATTTCATTGATTTGGCGTCATTATTATAATTTTCATCGATTTGGGGACATTTTCTTCAATTTCGCAACATTTAATAAAAAATCGCCAAGTTGGCGGTATTTCGCCAAATTCGTCGCCAAATCTTTTGCCAAGAGTTACCCAGAGATAGATAGATAGACAGATACATCAAGGTGTTTATATTATAAATTCTATCCTCAACTCCATGGAAGAAAATTGTTCACTATTTGCATTTTTGCATGAAATCAGTTAGCCATCATAGATATCATATCTCAACTCGATATTAGCATATCTGCCCAGAAAATATCAGTACCTTTCTGACAACCTTCATTTAAAATTCTTAACTACCCAAACTTATTTCTTTCGTAGAATGATCCACCACTATGCTCTCTCTACGTTTACAAAACTCTCTTTTAATTTTAAAAAATTATTTGTCTCTTTCTGGCGCCCCTTGTTTCCTGGGTCCCATGCATGTGCCTAAATAGCACAATGGTTAAAACGACCGTAATTACAGATGAAAGGCCATATTTTGCAAAACCGATCCATGGATCCTATTATTTTCAATAGGTATATACTCCGAAAGCATTTACATAAACTCCTTAAATAATAGAAAACTGCTTTTTATCACATAACACCACCTGTTCTCATTAATATTTATCAAATCATATCGTAAACGAGGGTATTTCGTAAAACACAACTTGCAAATTACTTTCTCAAAATCTCGCAAAACTGCAACAGATATTGAACCAGGGAGTATGTTGTCATTCAACAAGGTCTCTTGAGATTTCAACTCACGACGTAAGCTTTCAGAAACAAAACAAGTCTACTCCAATTTCTGGTCCAATTCGTCAACCTACGCCCATTCGGCAATTTATTACAAAGTAAAGTGCGTTTGTTAATTAGCAGAAAAGCTCGCCAAAGAATTGTCTTGACAACTTAGGAGTGGGGTATTTCGAATAAAAGCAAGCACACAGAGTTCGAATTATTTTTAATTGTGAACTATGAACAAATATTTAGGTAACTAAAATTTACTGTATAAAAATATATTACTCAAGCAGTGTTTCATTCAGGCATACCTCCGGGGGCCGAAGATCCCGAAGACGAGTATTCGCCTCCTCCCCCTCGGAGACATTTTATGTTAACATAGTTTCCATTTTTGTGACACATCATTTAGATATATTTATATTGGGCAAATAGGAAAATTTCCCCCCCCCCCTCTAAAATTATATTTGTCTCCCCGATCAAAAGTCCTGAAAGAAACACTGCACTCAAACAATTGCAAAAATAGACAGAAAGTGGAAACTCAGAGTAATAGCATAAATAACTGTATTAAACTGTTTCGGAGTTAAAAATAGACGCATTCTGCAGGATATATCGCATATTATTTTAGTGTAATTTAAGTTATGCATCCGAAACCGGGAGTTCCTTCTATTTCTTATTTATATTTTTATGGCATTTATAGAGTGATACTTTATACAAATTACTTAAATAAACGCGTTTGTTTAAATTAGCTTTGTGTAAATTTGAGAAATACATATAAGCACAAATAAAATAATATAGCAACACACAGCTGTTTGGAGGGTAAGCTAGATCCACATGATAATCAACAACGCAGAAGACAAAAAGACGAAATGGACGCAAATAGAGGAAGTAGAAAGGTGTATATACCCAAGACCTGGATTAAGAGCCCACCAGAGCGTGTCAATCAGAAAACAGAATGAATAACAGTCCAGACAATCTTAAACGTAAATAACGCACAAGATTGGCGTGCGTCAAAACATAACATAAATATCCCGATAAGACGACTAAAATCCGATCAAGAATAAATGAGACATAACAAAACAAAAAGTAGGTTAAAACGATACATGAAAATCCCAAAGACTAAGCCATGGAGCAAAGAAAATGTAAAAAAGTCTAGGGTACTCTTCCAGATCGAGGATAAAAATGGAGTATTAGACAAGTCATTAACTAAATTACTAAAATTTTCCTGAATATGGAACTGTTTTTCTTTATTTTTGTTAAATACTATACAATTTCGCATCCTTATTTACTACAAACAATTCTACAATAATTTTTAGCATGTTTTTTAAGTTAGGTGTTTATGTTGCTCATGGAGCTTGGGAAACAAATAGTTTTCTTATATATTTTATTATGAGACACATAAATGTTTTAATCACTAAGAAAGTGTTCTGAATACTTAGTTTCACTTTTTTGTCATTTTTCGTTTCCTTTTCAATTTTTTATTTCGATTCCTTATATTGGATTCTTTATTTTTTATACGGATTCTTTCCTGGATCACATAACGTAACTATCTAGTTATTGACAAGCGCCTTCTTTGCATTGTTGGAGTGGTTGCTGTGTCTTTATGTCCCTAAATGAAAAACTCTCAAGTGTTTGGGTATGCTGCTTACTACCAGGTTCCACAGCTATAAACATGGACATTGAATCTCTGTGTAGCCTGTGATAAATTTTAATGAAATTTGAAGCCAGTTATGTGGTCGGAGTAAATTTGTCAGCTTTGATAGAGATTTGCAGAACTGCAGACTATAAGGAGTATTTTTGCTTCCACCGCAGATATCGACTGTCCATTTCTGACGAACTGACGCTAAGACATTGGAAAATCGGTGTAATTTATGTATATCTACAGGATTGCCAACTTAGCCATATTTGGAACATTTAGCAACCTAAAATGGCTAAATCTAGCCATAAGATGGCTGTTTGCAACTACCTATAACGGAAATCTGTGAAATCTTCTCATCGTTTGCTATATTTTCATCTATCAGGTTCATCCAATTCTTGGCAATATTGGTTATATTCGAAAATATATAAACTTCAGAAATTTTTAAAAGATATAGATGTTTTATAACAAGATAACTTATCAAATCATGTAACAAGGGTATTTCGTAGAACACAGCTTACACATTATTTTCCTAAATAGCACAATGGTTTTAGAAGCCGTGGTTGCAGATGTAGGCCAATTTTTGGCATGTGAGCGTCTAATAATGCGGAGAACCCAATCCATGGATCATTATTTGCAATATTTCTGTATTCCGAAAACATTTACATAAACTCAATATTGGAAAACAGCTTTTCTATAGCATGATTCCTGATGTTATTAATATTTATCGAATCATTTCGTGAACAAGAGTATTTCGTACAACACAACTTACACATTACTTTCCCAAAATCGTTCAAACTACATCAGATATTGAAGCAGGAAGTATGCTGTCACTCAACAAGGTCTCTTGACATTTCAACTCATGACGCAAGCCATCAGAAAGAAAACAAGTCTACTCCAATTTCTGGTCTAATTCGTCAACCTACGCCCATTTTCCAATTCATTACAAAGTGCGTATGTTAATTAGCAGAAACTCTCGTCAAAGAGTTGCCTTGGCAACTCAGAGTGGGCTATCTCGAACAAAAGCAAACAAATGGAGTTTGAATTCTTTTTGATTATGGACGATAAGCGTATATTTTTGTAACTATAATTGCGTTATAAGAATTGCTCAAAATAGTTAAAATGTAAAATATTTGCTAGAGACATATAAATTAAATTAGTGACGGTATCGAGGTATTTTGCAAGAAGAAAATAGTCAGTCCCCCTTCTTCAGAATATATTAAATATTATTTAAATTTAGTTGACGAAGTACTTATATATTTCTTCGAAACCGGTTGTTCTTTAATTTTGCTTTTTCTTTATATAGTTATGCATTTCTTACAGTAATTCGAAAGAAAGTTTCATGATGAAAATAGCTCATTTAGTTTTTGAAACAATTTAATTTCTTGTTTTAGTCATGCACTACAGCTTTTCTACGATAATTGTTTCGCATGTATTTTAAGTTACTTGATGTAGGTCACATGGTGTAGCTTCATAAACCAGGGGCTTTCTTATTTATTTTATCATAGGGTACTTAAATTCTTATAGGACTTAATTATTATTATATTATAGAACTTAAATTCTTATTATTGCAGGACACTTAAATATATTTTATCTGGTATGGTTATTCTACACTAGACTGCAGGTAATCCGGGCTCATTACGAGTTTCCAAGACTAGAGGTTGACAAGATATTAATTAAAAATGCTTCTATAGAAATAGCATTGTGGAAACAATTTTTCCGAAACTATATTTACAAACATTAGACCATGTTAAGAAAATTTGAATAACGTAATATTTCGTGTAAAACAGTATGAAACACAAAAAGTGTGTCGCAAGTAATATATCGCAGCACTTACTTTGGTAGTTTTACTCACTAAACAGGTGCTTTGAATCCTCTTTCTGACCTTTCAAATCCCTTCTTCGACTCAGATCGTCCGACTTATCTGAAGATGTTTGGAGAGTCGGAAAGTGTCATACTATTCAGACGGGCACCAAGGGGAGACGGAATTCACAGGGACATTCCCCTCCTTCCCTAGCTACACGCCTATCGGATAGACTCACGAACAAACATATTTAACCTGACCGTACTCCGCGTAAACACGGAGACTGTTTGGCCGGAGCCGGGAATCGAACTCGGGTCATGTGGGTGTAATCTCCGCGTGTTAACCATTGCGATGCCCCACACCTCACATTCCTATTTGTCCGTTCATTCATAAAATTCAGCTTTTCTTACTTTCCTTCATGGCTTTTACCCAGTGTTTCTTTCAGGATTTTTTGGCCGGGGGGGAGGGGCGAATGAAACTTTAGAGGGGACAAACTTTATATTTTCCCTGCATAAATATATCTAAATGATGTCACATAAATATAAACTAGGTTAACATAAAATGTCTCCGGGGGGGCTCTCATTTTTTCTCCCTGAGGCGTTAGAAACCTTCTCCTACTCCAGCCAGTTTTTTCGTCTACTGGCAGATAACGATGTTCTGACGACTGCTGCGCTTCTTACCGATCGCGCTTCTTACTAGTCCTGACGAAGAAATCTTTCCATTTGTCTTCGAAACCGGTTTACACTACTTTTTGCTTTTTAACACTTTGAGCTTTTCGTATGTCATGTTGCTTAGCAATGGAATTGAATAAATGAGTTTATACGACAGACGGCAGATAAAGAAATCGATATTAAAATTAATTTTATAAATGAGCTGTATTTTAATTTTATTTGGATTATATCAAATACGGCGTATAATAATACATTGCGAGAATTACTGATATTTTCTAATTTTTAGATTGCACATTTTATTTTGTCAAAACTTTGTATTTATTTATTTTTTATTGCGTTTAATCGATTATTGTCACAGAATAAAAATGGCACGGGTCTTTTGCTACGATTTCAGCATCTTCATATTTTTATCCTAATCTTTATATACTAAAAATATGTTCAAACTAGAGCAGGATGTTACATTCTTCAAACTTACATACTCTGATAATTTTCAATATAGCAGATTCTTAGAATATTCTTTCAATAACAGATTCTTAGGAGAACAGATTTTTATACATTTCTTAGAGGAAGTTAATTAGATATTGGAAATAATAAAGTTATTGAAAATACATATTAATTATAACTCGGCTTTTCCCGCTAGCGGTCACTAAATATGAAAACCTTTTCCCTTAAAAATCGGGTTTTAGCAAGTTCTGCGGCCCCGCAGCGGGCGCAAAAGTTGTAAAGCAACAACATTAGGTCCAAGTTTATCATGAGCTGATCGAGATAATGTATTCCAGAGTAAAAAGTAAAAAGTGAAACTAACTCTCCTACTGACGTCGTCATCTAAATAAATCTTAGACTTAACGTGTTAATGATGGATCATTGCTTCGCTTACTGTTTGTCAGTTGTTTTCTATTTTTTGAAATAAATATGGGCTGAGAAAAAATAGAACCATTTATGTATTCTAATGTAAAATAACTAACGAATTGAATTTGTTTTGAGGCGGATTTAACTTGTGCTAAAACTCACTTCGCTGTATATATAGAGAAAATCATAAACCTCTGTTAAATTTATAATCTATATATAAAATTACATCGATTATTAAAAACTAAAATTTTGCTGTTTTAAACTAATAGTTTGGTTGAGTTCAAATAAACGGGCTCCTATTAGTTAAATTAAAAATGTTGCTATCCAAAACCAATAGTTAAAATTGGGCTAAAGTCAATTCATACCTGTATTTAAAATTTTGAATTATATTCGCTGTCTTTTATGCTAGAATAAAAATTACAAATTGATATTCATATTGAAATGAAACCTATTAATGGAACGAGAGTGTCATCAATCTGCTCGCCATGTATCTTATAAATTACAAAGTTTGGAACAGAAACAAAAACTTAAGGGTTCACATGAGTAAAACAAATGCATATCATATTTTTCTTTGTTTAAATACCAGAAAATGTAAAAGTTTTAAATATTACAAATAATTATTTTCAAAAAAACAGTTTTTATTATATATGATTTGTTTTAAGAAAAATACCGGTAGTTAATTACCGGAATTTTTAAAACAAACACATATCATATTTTATTTAAATACCAGAAAATGTAAAGTTTTAAATATTACACAAAATTATTTACAACAGTTAACATCTTTTTTTATATCTAGTTTGTTTTAAGAAACATTCCAGTAGTTAAAAAGTAAAGCTAGCCAATGTGTACTTTTTTAAACTATTTCTAACAGCAAGGGCACGTATATTAAAGTTTGAAAACAATGTCCTAGACGTACGATAATATATTATATCGGAAAGCTAATTTTGAGCCATACCTTAAGTAAAATGACCATGATGTCAAGTATTCATTCTTTGTTTAAAATATTAATTCCTTTCTGGGTCATACCTCACTCGCGGAGTTGCCATGAGAACTACACGTGACGAAAGGTTCGCATAATTAACTTACTCTCTGCAATAATTTACCAACTGGGCGGAGGTTGACAAATTTAGCTTGAAATTGCGGTCGACTGGACCGTCTGTGAGTTAGTTACACGAGCAGCGTGAACTGAATAGGGATCAGATCAGCAATGAGTGACGCCGTGAAACACAGAGTTAAATAAGTAATGCAATTTGGATGAATAAGACCGTATAATGCATAATTTGGATATAAAGGAACTGTTGCATGTTCGGGTTCTTTCTGGTAAATATGAATGTGAAAGGTGTCATGTATATTTTTACGCCAGTAAATGGCGAAAATAGGAAATACAGCAAAGAAATGTTTTCCAGGATTTCAATATTCATTAAACCCTGAATATTGATTATGATTTTAACGTCTTTTAAAATGATCACTATTTTATTGATCTATAGTGTATATCTTTTTCAGATTAAGTTGATTTATTATTTTACTGAAAATTCCTTTAACGTGAGATACGGAAAATTATCAATAGACAATAATAGTGAAATTAGATTCATTAGACTCTTTTGTGTTGATAATTACTATTTTAACGCAATTTACATCTGTAGCGTAGTTGAAAGTATAATTTTCGCATATTGATTTTGTAACCAACATTGTTCTAGGAATGATCATTGTTTTCCATGGGATATAACGCTATATCAGACCCGTAACTTGCACATAGAGATAGGGGGAGGACACAATATTCATAGGGGGGGGGGTAACCAAAAATGTTTTCTATATCAAAGTGAAAGGTTGTTTTTTTCATACAACGGGGTAAGTGTGTTTAGTAAATTACTATAAAATGTTCAGTTATGCTGTTAGGATTAAGAAACATTAAGTGGCAAAAAAACATTATGTAGTTAGTCAAATTATAAAATTTCTAATGGTATTAGATGTTTTAAATTGTAAATATTGATCAATGTCTATATTTAACCTCTTCACCTAAGATTAATTAAAGAATGCAATTGAATTTACGGTATAATTTTATTAATATGACTTAAAAACTTCTTTGGCAGAATTATGAAAATCACACTGAAACTTTACCTTTGAAACATAAAAGGACAGTTTGAAATTCCTAAACAGTAAAGTTTAAAACAATGGAGCTTTTCGACTTTATCATTCAACTACATTGAAAATATAGCAATGTCATTGTTTTTAGTTGTGTTCTTTACAAATCTTTATAAAACTAAATGTGACAGACTTTTGTCATAAATTGACTATATGGTCATATTTTTGTTAGTACTGAAAATGGGAAATGACTTAATGCATTGTTGCATTGTTGCAACCAAACAGTCTATATCTTGCTACTAAGCTGCAAACTATAACCTTTCATGATTTTAACTAAATTGTATACTTATCATAAACTGGAAACTCCTTTTGTGACTGCCCGTCACCCTAACCCGTATATCTAGGGGAAAGAGGCATAACAAGAAATATATTGTGACGGGGTCGAAAAATCAAATTCGAGTTTTTGGCAGGAAAACACGTTTCAAGCATGTGTGAACTAGAATAGGAAGTTTTTAATGTGGTGACTGTTTTTACTTTCCTTATATGCATAATGTATAAGGAAAGTATTGTGACGGGGTCGAAAATTCGAAATCGAGTTTTCGACGGGAGAGCACGTTTCAAGCATCCCTGATCACGAATCAAACATTTTTGAAGTGATGTCTGTGTGTGTGTGTGTGTGTGTGTGTGTGTGTGTGTCAGTGAGTCTATGGAGACAATAACTGACAAACGAATGGACCGATTCAAACCAAATTTGGTACAAAAATCACAATCCGTAAACACTGGAAGCGTATTGTTTTTATACGTAATCGAATGTTCAGAACCACCCTAAATTTTCGAATAAAATTTTGAAAAAATCGTCAAAAAATCAAAACCACTAATAAAGTTACGCAAATAGATATTTCTTATGTAATTTTTCATTAGAAAACGATTGACATAAATTTTAGAACGCTAACATGAACCGTTCTCGAGATATTGCACATTTTTCAAAAAAATTATTAAAAAGTCATATAAAATGAAAAAATATGTATCCTATTGAGAAACATGTTCACTTTTCGTATGTAATACCATGCGATAAATTGGGTGACATCATTCTCATGGATCCAGCTCGTTCCATTCATGAAAAAAGATACTTTGAGTAATACTTTTGTATTTGAACCCCAATGGTCATTTATCTGTTGTAAGAACAACTTATTTCTTCGTCCATAACGCTTGGCGAGATTTTGGCGACGAATTTGGCGGAATATCGCCAACTTAGCGACTTTTTGAAATGTTGCCAAATTAACGAAAATCTCGCCAAATGGATAAAAATGAGGCTAAATTAATGAAAATGACGACTAATTGAAAAAAAATCAATATCTTGGAAAGAATATTAGTATCTGCTATAAGAAAAACCTATTTTTTTACTGTAAAAGTAGTAAATTCATTACATTATATAAGGAAAGTCATGTGTTGCCCACATCAGATTTTTTTACTGTAAAAGTAGTAAATTCATTACATTATATAAGGAAAGTCATGTGTTGCCCACATCAGATTTTTTTACTGTAAAAGTAGTAAATTCATTGCATTATATAAGGAAAGTCATGTGTTGCCCACATCAGATTTTTTTACTGTAAAAGTAGTAAATTCATTACATTATATAAGGAAAGTCATGTGTTGCCCACATCAGATTTTTTTCTGTGTGTGCGTGTGTATGTCCGTGGTGACGATATCTCACGAATTAATGGAGCTTTTAAAACGGAATTTGATACAAAAATTACTATCAGTGAGTACAAGAAAAAGTGATTTTAAAATCAATCGAATGTTCGGAAAACACCAAAATTTCGCAATAAAATTTTAACAAAATCAGAACTTTCAGTAATGTTACATAAATAATAATTTATTTTATAATTTTTAATTAGAAAACGATTAACACAAATTTTAGAGGACTAGCGTGAATCGTTCACGAGATATTGTATTTATACAAATATATTCATAAAAAAAATTACATAAAATTAAAAGGCAGTATTAACTATTGTAAAATATATTCATTTTCCAAATGTAGTATTATGTGATAAATCTGTTAACATCATTTTCGTGATTCTAGTTCGTTTCATTCACGAGTGAAGATTCTTTGTATAATAGTTTTCTATTTTGACGCCTAACAATTCGCCATCAGTCATTTATAAGTAAGAAATGCTTTTCGTTCCGCTTGGCGATGAATTTGGCGACTCTTCGCTAAATGAGTGGCCAAAAATGTTTCTCCCCAGATTAACGAAAATATCGTTAAAATTGCAAAAATGACGATAAATTAACGAATTAAGTTAACGAACAGGACACCAAATTAATTAAGTCTCAAATATTTTAATATATGGACTATATTGCGTGTTGTGGATGTTATCAATATGGATAATTGCCAATTTAGATTTGCCTGAAATATAAGTTAATTGGTTACTTTGAAATATTTTTACATGCTGTGATCCGGAAAAGCGCCAGCGTTTAATTCAATAATAAATACATTGTACCATAAATATTATACATCATTACTCTGTGAAAGAAGTAAATTCATAACATCATATAGTGAAAGTTATGTGCTGCCCACATCAGATTTTTTGTATTGAAATAAGCAAATCAGCGAGCTATTTTCATGCTGTTACTTTTCAAAAAGTTACTTCTCCGCTGAATAAATAACATAAAATCGGGAAAATATCAAACAGGACTAGACGCTAACAGTCCAGACGGAGACCTTGACAGTCCCGAGCAATCCAATACACATTGTCATCCAAATAATACTGATATTAAGAAACAAAATGGCGAGCAGACATATTAACCTTGCTTGGGAGAATAAAGGTTCCTGCTCAGATTAAAATAATTTTGATGAATGAAAGGATTTAGGTTTATGACAATTTAAAGCTTAAATCTGACTTTTTCTCCTCCCTGTTTATTGTTGTTAGCAACCAAAAATATGCTAATTCTCCCATGAGTGTATATTTACATCAGATATGCATTACATTTAGAAATGCATGATGTTTAATATGTAAAATGTATTTCAAAGGTAAAATTTCCTTATTTTGTATATGAATCTTAGCCTACTACCGCGTGTAGGGCGGCCCACAGGAGAACACCACTCGAGGGAAGGGGGGGGGGGGGTCGGATTCGGGAAGGAATCTAGGCACTCATATTTTTAAGGGAGAGGGAAACTTGAAACATTCATTAGGGGGAGGGAATCAAATATGGAGTGGGGAGGAGGGCTTCCACGTATGTTAGATTGAATGGAAAATCAGATGCTTTATTACTTTCCTTATATACATAATGTATAAGGAAAGTATTGTGACTGGGTCGAAGATTCGAACAGGGACGTAAGTACCGGGGGGGTGTCACACCCCCCCTGACTCAAAAAAGTCGGAAATTTTGGCAATCACTCGGAAAAAAAATCGGAATAAGAGTGTGTTTTGTTCTCCATAAATTTCATTTTAAAAACTTATTTTTTACTTTAATTTTCTAAATGTTCACTACAAAATTACCGATTCTCTTTCGTGAAACAAAATCCTTGAAGTCCGTGTTGAAGCAAAGCCATCTGATGAACGTGGGGCAATGGTTTCTTTGCGATGTCATAAATCTCATTTAAATACGTATGAGCCACCTGGATAAGGGCTATGTCAACGAGGGTGGTCCAGGAAGTCCCCAAACTTTGTCGGCATTTTTCTTGAGGAAATTCGGAGAAGCAGATCTTGCAACCGGAGGGTGCAGATCATTTGTAGTACACATATGTGGGGACCTTCGAGAAGCAATCACGTGATTCTAGCTCTTTGGTGGGGACAAACCATGAAAGAGCAATTAGGTTCTGGTACGAGTTCTTCAGACAAAACCTATTTTCTTCTCTATGCTGTCGGCAAAACAGCAGGAGAAAAATACTGAAACACATTGTCCAGGGATTTGGAAAGTAAACCCAGTATGTATTCCCTTGAAAGTGTCTATAATTGGGCAAGTAATTTATGACTTTCAGGAAATGTGAATGTCTTTTCTGTAAAATGCTGAAAAGCAAGGAATCTTCATTCAGTCCAGATTGCTTCAATTTTTCGCAGAGCTAGGTTGTGACTGAGTAAAGTAAGGTAATATTTTTAAATTATATAAAGGCATGCATAAGAATCGTTTATATACGTTTCTCATAATTATTATTATTTATTTTTATTGCTTTTTTAAATTTTGTTATAAAATTGTGCTTTTAAAGGTATCATTTAACAATTCATACGTCATTTAAATCAATTTTCTGCGACAAAATAAAATCGCAAATTGTGAATGAAACACTAGACTATACAAAAAGATCAGCAGTGGTTCCAATACGGGTCAGAACGGACCGAAAATTTAGAATTTTTCCCTGCCAGGCACGACAATGCCAGTACTTAAACCAGTCCCGAAGACCATTGAGTCTCGGCTTGATCCGGCCCGAAATAATTTATATTCATATGTGTTAAAAACATGAATGTGTAGAAAGCCCAGGCCGCCCGGCTCACCCGAGGTTATGAGCAGCAAAGTGAGCGGCCGGCGAAAACATGAATGTGTTGAAGACCCAGACAGTCCGACTCATCCGATGACATAGAGTATCCTCTTGGACGGCCGGGAACATGAATGTGTTGAAGACCCGGACCGTCCGACTCGTCCTGAGGACTTGAGCATCTATTTGGACGGCCGGCGGGAATATGAATGTGTGAAAATTTTCTACGAAGAATTGAGATAAAGTTTTTTTTTTTAAACATTTATCTATATATAGCTGAAATAAAGATAATTATTTCATGTATTCAATTAAAACTCATTTGAAAAATTTTCAAAATTAAATATGTTCGGCCTAGCGAAATAAATATATTCGGCCCCAGAAAAATTTTCAAAATCAAATATGTTTGACCTTTCTTAAAAGTCAAGTTTGAGCCCGGCCCGAAACAGCTTTCTAAAATCTCTGGCATGGCCCGAGTCGAAATGATTTCGCTTGAATAATATTTTTCTATGTAGATAGTTTATCTTTTTGGACAATTTTAAAATAATTTTAAATAATTAAGAACCACTTTTTCAAAATGGTTCAAAATATTAAGACATCGAAATTAGGACCACATCTACAAAACATTAAAATATCGAAATTGTTGCCACTATTTTCCAAAAACTAAGAACCTATCCAAAATCCAATTGTCCACTCCTATATGGTTTTCAAAGGACTACAAATAACCTAATATTATTTATAGCTACCACTTTTTGTTTTCGAGAAATAAGCATTTATAAACTTAAACAAGAAAGGTCAATGATGCATAAAGCATTGATTATGAAACACTTTCTAACTTCAATGCAATTTTATATAAACATCTCAAATGCGATACATTCCTCGGTAATATTGTTAAAATTATCACAATACTACATTAATTTATTATATTTGAAAACTTCATCGAAGAAAATGAACTTCATTCAAATGACGGCATTGAAATATAAATTGCCTGGTTTAAACATCTCTAAAATGCGATACATTCCTCGTTAAATTTTTAAAATTATCATAATATTTCAATAATTTATTATATTTGAAAACTTCATCGAAAACAAATGAACTTTATTCAAATGACGTCATCAAAATACAAATCGCCTCTCTATAAAGGCAGCATTTCATTCATAAACATTTTTCCAACCGTTTCATTCATTACAATACTATAATGATTTATTTTATTTAAAAATTTGAAAAATTGTTATCTACCTTATTTATTTTAAAATATGAAACCTCTCTTATATATAAAATAATTAAACCCTTGGAAAGATATTTATTATATAATATATCTCGTGTCTCTTTCTGGAGGATATTGCGAGAGAATTTGTTTGTTTGAATTTGTTTTTCTCCCTATATTAAATAATTTTTATTTAAAAAACTAACACATTTTACTGAAATTTTTTTGTATATTTCATGAAATAATTTGAATATTTTCTAAAATTTTTGAAGCAATTTGTGAATTTTAAAGTCGCTTAAAAAATGTTTGAAAAATTAGGTCCTGTAGGGTTCAATGTATTTCATTTTTTCAACCTGGGTTCAATCCAAAACTAATTGGATGATATTATTCATTTATATTCCCATAGGTCCCACAGACTGTTTGAAAAACATACTAAAATTTCATTTTGATAAAGTCATTTTTACGGCAATTATCGTGCTAACGGACAGACAGACAGACAGAGTGAACAAAGTCATAAACACTTTTCAACTATGTTGTAAAGTGTTAAAAACAGGATATTATCAATCTTTTTAAACTTGATAAGAAGATTCCTCGAAAATTGCATTAGATCTATAAAAACACATTAACGCGTTTAAACACGCCTTTTCTCGTGGGGCGCGGTAGTCCAGTGATTAGTGCTCGGATTGCACTCGGTAGGCCTCGGTTCGATTCCCTCCGCTGCCAAAACTGCCGTCGTGTTCACGCTGAGTACGATCACGTTAAACATGTGGGTCCGTAAGCCCTTCTGAGAGGTTGGTGGTAGGGGAAGGAGGGTACGGTCCCTGTGGATGCCTTCCTCTACTGGGTTCCGTTCTAAATTGAGTGGCTCTTCACGGTCGTCTAAACTGTTACCTTACACCTTTCTGGTAGGTCGGACCGTCTGGGTCTCAACAACAACGCCTTTTCTCGTTGCGCTGAATCACCTTTAGGATTGAAGAAAAAGCAAGGAGGTAAAAATCGGGATTATGGTTGTAGTTATCCGATTCAAATGATTTTTTTACAATGTTTTTAATGGTAAATAATTGTATTTTTAAAAATATGAATCATATCTTTAAAATTCAAGGAATAAGAAAACTTCTCAATTTAAATCACTTTATGTGTTTCGTCTGCTGCACTTTCGTGAAATAAATGCCGAAAAGTAAAATTAGATAATTAAATACTATATCCGAATATTTTAGTGCTATAGAAGAGATTTGTCAAGCGAATTCTTATAAAATAATTGCTCGTTTAAAAAAATCAAAATGATATCTGTAAAATTCTGGAACTTAGAATTTTTGATTTCATCACCCACATTGTGTCGCGCTAATTGTCTATAAACATCTGCCATTCTGCAAACAATAGTCTGCTGGGATAAATGGATTTAGAAACAACGAAATTGCGACTTTAAATATATTCATAACCTTTAAACTAATTGAATTAAAAAAAAAAAAAAAAAATCACGGCAAGGTGCATATTTGCATAAGCTGAGATGCCAAATCTTCGAAGCTGTTGAAAGCTTGAATTTTTTTCTACGCGTTACACACACAGAGAAACAGAAATCCTTTTGAAAAATACTAAATATGTAATAATAATGCAACATTTACTCGGCCGTTCGATATTAAATTGTATATAAATTAAAATGTTACAGTAAAATGTCAACTACGTCAAAATGTTTTTATAAACCTTTTATTAATAGAGAAAAATATGTTAAATAGTTGAGCTTCCAATAAATCAAAATTTTCATTAGTTATAATTTTACCGTTGTACATTTTGTAGACACATTTTATATATTATATTTTTATTAATAAATAATCATTAATTTATTTATAATTAGTATTATTTTATTTTTAAATTAAAATATTTCTTTCTCGTTCAAAAAAAAATCCCCCAAAATATTATTTAAAATTAAACAGAGTTATTTCAAAATAATATACCAACATTGATAGTTGCGAAATATTATATTCAGATTTTTGTGGTCATCATTTGGTATTTATATAGTCACAACCTCTCTACTAGATTTGCCCCTATAAGTTGGAAACACAAAACTAATGAAATGATCCTACATATTCAATTTCGATGAAGAAGCCAGTAAAATAGATCAAAATAATGAATAACATATTTTTTTTGTTTTTGAAAGTCAGCTGTCCATAAAATATGGTGATGCTTTATATTACTTCATTCATTTCTGATTCTGTTTGCACCACTTAATATGCACTCGTTTTCAGTAATAATTTACTTATACTAAAAATTTTGGTGTTCAATTAAAAAAAAAATTGTTTTTATATTTTGTGGACTTCCCATCTCTGCAATTGGTTTATTTAATCTTACGTTCTTACGAAATATTTATTTCTCGAAGACTTTGATCGAAGTTGAAATTTTTTTATAAACCAGCAAACTTCCGCGCACTTCGGGCACTAAACTCATGTAAGTACACCATGAGAAACAGGAACCGGCATGAGAAACAGGAGCATGCATGAGAAACAGGAACCGGCATGAGAAACAGGAACCGGCATGAAAAACAGGAGCATGCATGAGAAACGGGAACCGGCATGAGAAACAGGAGCGTGCATGAGAAACAGGAACCGGCGGACATCAACTGCCACCGATCCTCCCACCCACTTCTAATATCCACAGTCACATACCAGTCATACACCCCCCTATTCAATATTATTATCTCTTATAGGATAATATCTCCCTATAAAGACATACAAACTATACCGACTTCTAACATAACGCAATGAAGTTACGTTCCCCTATAACCTTAGCAAATCAATTTATCAAGTTTAATACCTCAAACTTGTCATCTTAAGTTCTTAATTGGTCTAGCCATACCATAGAAGAAAAGAGTCTAACTCTCTCTAACTTTATGGATCATATAATTCAGCTCCAACCAATCTATCTATAAACAAAGTTAGTATAATTGCATCGTTTACAACGTGATTTTGAAGATAAAGCAGAAAATAAGTCTCTCTAAGTCCATGGCTTAGATATTCATATTCTGAATTTTTAAATAGGGATGACCTCACAAAATTAACTTTCCTAGTCAGCTGAATCATGGAGGTGGTCTCGCCTCTAACTTCATGAGTTGAATACAGTTTTCCTGTTATTTCTTCAAGCATTAAGTTCTCATAACCATTAAATTGCATCATGTTGTGGCAACATCTTCGACCTGAGATTATAAACACAAAAATAGCAAAAAAGGCCAAACTTTGAGAGGCTATCTTCCCAGATCCAAGGGTTAATTTTAAAAACGACTTTCAGATTTAAATTCAACATGGTAAAATCAGCAAACAGAAGTTTTTTAGCCTTCGAAATTGTATTTGGTGCTCTGACATGATGACACTGAGCTTTTAAAAAGGTGATTAAAAATTCGTTCAAATCAGTGATGAAAAAGCATTGAAGCTATACACACAAAAAATTATATGCACCTATAAGAAATTGAGCCTACAGCCACGAAGATCGGCATATATGTGTCGTTTGAGAAAATATGCAAATGATTAGAATTTGGAATCAATAAAAAACGTTTTATTAAGAAATTGTGACAACAAGAAGCTGATATTTTATTAAGTGGTTACCGACTATACAAGTCGATATTCGGTGCGGCATAGGGTCAGTTAGGTTGCTTATGTCCCTCTGCGGAAGATTCTGCCACAAATGTTGCAACCGATCAGCTAATTCAGTGGTATTCAGAGAAGGCTGCAATTGCTGTCACAGCATGTCCCATACGTTCTCTATTGGTGATAGGTTTGGAGATCTGGATGGCAATAGGAGGGTATTAAATCCTTGAAGACATTGTTGAGAAAGTTGTGCAGTATATGTTTGAGCTTTGTCTTGTTGGTAAATGGAACCTGGGCGACTTGACAGTATAGGCAGAACAATCGGCGGCAGAATATCGTCAACGTACAAGCGAGTCTTCAGATTGGTTTGCAACAACTAGAGGAGATCTTTCCACTTTCGACCCAGACCGTATGACATACACCAAAGTGTAAGGTATCTGTGGCCGAGATATTCCCATATCTATGGCCGGGATATTCCCATATCCATATCTATGGCCGGGATATTCCCATTTAATTTAGACTAGATTCTAGTGGGGACACAACTACAGCTACCGTACCCTCCTCCTACCACCAACTTCTTGTAACCCACATATTTAGGTCTTAGATAAAAGCCCGCTATACTACATAAAGAATTGTATTTTCAAACGCGGATGATTTTCGCCAACTCCGAAAGGAACCGCTGCCCAACAATGTTAAAGTGTAATATGCACTCACTCCAGTTGTATTCAATAGCTCACTGTTTTTCGAAGTTTTTTGGTCTCGGAACCCCTTTTGGAAATTTAATTTAATACCGGAACCCCAAAATATGACCGGAACCCCAAAATGAGAAAAAATCCAATGTGGTCCAAACTGTACATCAAAATTCTTTAATTTTCCGTAAATTTACACGAAACTATAACACACGTTGAAAAACGCTGTATAACTTAATGTTAGTTTCAAACCAAATTTATAAGCATTCGATCCACAAACCTGTAAAAAAAATAAAGAAAATAAACAATCCTTTCTCTAGGAGAGTGCTCAGGCATGTGCAATCTACCGGGGAGAAACCGCAGTCCTATGCATCTCATTAAGAGAGATGCATTTGTTGCTTTGATGCGTTTTCTTAAAAAAATGTAGTAATTAAAAAAAATTGTTAGATTGCGAAAATAAACACAACTTTCTGTAGAATTCAAACTGTAGAATTAAGCTAATCTTCCTGTTTTGGATGCTGCAAAATAAGTATCATATAAACTAAAAAATGCAATTTCGATGTATTTAAGAATATGTGTATGACCACATGCAAGTAGGTTTTCTGGTGGACCATTTGGAATTTTTTTTTTCAAGTCCGTGTCTAGACGATTTTTTTAAAACAAATATCGAGGAAATGAAACAACGTCATCCCTTATGAGCACTACAAATCATATCATATTAATTTCCTTTGAACAATGTATGTATGCTATCATGCACATCCCTGTCTTACAGAGATAATTTTTGGCCTAGAAACGCGTGTTTTTCTCCTTTTTTGAGGAAATTATTTGGAAATGTGCAATGTGCATTCGAAAATTAGAAAATAAGTTTTAATTATTTACAAAAACCTATTAAAAGACCCAAATTTAGCTAAAAAAAAAGATACATGTTCCGAAATTTACACAACCAATTCTTGGCGTAGAAACTCGCGGGTTTTTAAATGCTAGGCAATCATCTGGGAATGTGTCAAGTGCATTCGAAACAAAATTCCCAAAACATACGAAATTTAATACTTTTTCAAATATATTTAACATTCTGCTAATCCTTGCCTTGTTTCAAATGATAGCTAAAAATTTGGGCATTTGCATAACACATCCGATAATTAAATAACAAATGTAAAATTATTTATAAAACAAAACCCTCAAAACCAAAAATTTGGTTTTGAGACTTTTTTCTTTTTATAAATTGGGGTATGATTTGGATATATACACAAAACATTCGAAAATTAAAACAAATTATTGCCGTGTAGACTTTGAACTGGACAAATGTCACTAGAACAGCAATGCACTCGTTCAAAACCAAAAGTTAACTCACTTGTTTGTACAGTCGGAAATTTTCAATATTAGTCGGAAAAATTTCCTTCACACCCCCCCAGCCAAGATTGCCCACTTACGTCCCTGGATTCGAATTCGAGTTTTCGACGGGGAAGAACATTTCAAGCATCCCTGGCCACGAATCAAACACTTTTGAGATGATGTCCGTATGTGTGTGTGTGTGCGTGTGTGTGTGTGTGTGTGTGTGTGTGTGTGTGTGTCAGTGAGTCTGTGGAGACGATATTTCATGAACAAATAGAGCGATTCGATTGAAATTTGATACAAAATCACAATTCGTGAATACTGGAAGCCTATTGTTTTTAAACATCATCGAATGTTCCCCTAAATTTTCGAGTGACGTAACCCTCCTAAATTTTCGAGTGAAATTTCGAAAAAATCATCAAAAAATCAAAACCTTTAATAAAGTTACGCAAATAGACATCGCTTATGTAATTTTTCCTTAGGAAGCAATTGACATAAACTTTAGAACGCTAGCATGAACCGTTCTCGAGATTTTGCACAATTTTCAAATAAATCTATCAAAAAATCCCATAAATTATAAATATATTAACTGTTGAGAGACATGTTCGCTTTTCATATGTAATATCATGCGATAAATTGGGTGACATCATTCTCGTAGATCTAGCTCGTTCCATTCATAAGAAAAGATATTTTGAGTAATACTTTTGTATTTGAACGCCAATAGTCATTTATCTGCTGCAAGAATATCTTATTTCTCCGTCCTTAACGCTTGGCGAGATTTTGGCGACAAATTTGGCGGAATGTCGCCAACTTGACGATTTTTTGAAATGTTACTAAATTAACGAAAATCTCACCATCTGGATAAAAATGACACTAAATCTATGGAAATGTCGACTAATTGTCGAAAATTCAATTTCATGGAAAGAATATAAATATCTACTATAAGAATAACATTTTTTTTAACTGTAAAAGTAGTAAATTCATTGCATTATATATAAAGAAAGTCATGTGTTGCCCACATCAGATTTTTTTTACGATCGGTGTGATAAGGAAACTTTATATTTTATCTGGAAATTTTGAGTACATATCTAACTTATGTGTCTTCCCTCGACCTACTCAAAAATCAACATTCCATATTTTTATATGGCATTCATATCATTATAGAATCAGATGGAAGGTAATTGTATTCGTTTCCAAGTTGTAATTTTTTTTATCTTGTAAATTCTTAAAAGCAATGAAAAGTAGTAATAGATTAGTAAAATCGATAAAAATATTTAATACATTAATCTGATTTGATGATGACACAAAGAATTTTAATACTTTATATATATATATATATATATATATATATATATATATATATATATATATATATATATATATATATATATATATATATATATATGAACTCACTCATATATATATATATTTCTAAACTCACTTTCAGAGTATTTATGTATTATACTATCTATTATAACAATGTTTCGCTCAATTTTTGTGAAAATTGCTCAAAATTGAGATTCCTAATAAAATAAATAAAAAAAAATTTTCATTTTTAAAATAATCGCAACGAGGTGTTTTTGGATCCGACCCAAATTATTACTGTACCTACCGTATTTTGTAACTGTGTAGTTGTAGTCTTCCGCAGCGCGACAGACAGACAGATATCTTATTTACATATGTTAAATGAAAACTTGTGTCAAGCGTTCCAGATATTTTTATTTTCCTTATATACATAGTATAATGTATAAGGAAAGTATTGTGACGGGGTCGAAAATTCGAATTCGAATCTTCGACTGGGCAACACGTTTCAAGCAAATCCGATCACGAATCGAACATTTTTGAGGTGATGCCTGTTTGTGTGTGTGTGTTTGTGTATGTCTGTGTTTGTGTATGTGTGTCAGTGAGTCTGTGGAGACGATATCTCACGAACGAATGGAGCTATTCGAATGAAATTTGATACAAAAATTACAATCCGTGAATACTGAAAGCCTATTGTGTTTAAACACAATCTAATGTTCCGAACTCCCCTAAATTTTTAAGTGAAATTTTGAAAACTCATCAAAAAATCCAAACCTTTTATAAAGTTACGCAAATAGACATGTCTTATGTAATTTTTCCTTAGAAAACGATTGGCATAAACTTTAGTATGCTGGCATGAACCTTTCTCGAGATATTGCACATTTCTCAAATAAATATAAAATTTATCAAAAAATCCCATAAATTAAACATAAATATTATCTGTTGATAAACATATTCACATTTCATATGTAATATTATGTGATAAATTTGGTGACATAATTTTCTTGGATCTAGTTTATTCCATTCATGAGAAAAGATACTTTGAGTAATACATTTTTATTTGGAAGCCAATAGTCATTTATCTGCTATAAGAATAACATACATCTCCGTCCACAACGCTTGGCGAGATTTTGACGTCAAATTTGGCGAAAATTTTAATGTTGCCAAATTAAAGGAAATCTCGCCAAATAGATAAAAATGACGCTAAATAAATGAAAATGATTACTAATTGACGAAAATTACCTTGGAAGAAATATAAGTATCTACTATAAGAATAACCTATTTTGTTTTTACTGTAAAAGTATTAAATTCATTGCATTATACATAAGGAAAATCATGTGATGCCCCCATCAGATTTTTTGACTTATTACATGAATCAATTATTCTTTTTTTTTACTTATATATAATTAACACAATACAAATGTTATAATCAACACACAATAAAAATATAATCTAGCAATAAACCATTTTCTTTTTCCCACTTTGCAATGTTGCATACATTTCAGCAACAAAATGGTGTCCTGGATTTATGTTAGTTTCCATTCAATATTTTGTCGTGCCTGCAAGATTTTTGATAAATGAGAAAACTCCAGGTTTATGACATCTGAAACTTAACATTGCCTGGAAATGAAATTGGGTTACATTCTGTTCATTAATGCAGTTTTCTGTGTAGCGACTGTTGTGGCTTATTTCATTAAATATGTATTTAGTGCGGTTTCGAACGTGATACGTTTTGCTTTCTTTTAATCATTCTCTTCCATTTTTTTTTTCATCCCTCATCTATATCCAGATATGTAAGTGTCAAGGACACTCGCGAATCAGCCAAATAACTCGAGAAATATTAGAAATATGCAAGTATTAGTATCTTTGTCATATTATGCTTGAATTTGATTCCTATCAGACATTTTGGGCTGTCATTATTTGCAAAAAACTGTGTCTTCTCGGTGAATCTGAAACCCTCTCTCTCTCTGGTTCGCCAGACAAGCCAAATTTATTACGCCACTGAGATGATAGTCTTTTCTGCTGTACTTAAAGCGAACCATATCTTCCTTTTTACTTTCCTTATATACATAATATATAAGGAAAGTTTTGTGACGGGGTCGAAAACTCGAATTCGAGTTTTCGACGGGAGAGCACGTTTCAAGCATCCCTGATAATGAATCAAACATTTTTGAAGTGATGTCTGTGTGTGTGTGTGTGTCAGTGAGTGTGTGGAGACGATAACTGACGAACGAATGGACCGATTCGAACCAAATTTGGTACAAAAATCACAATCCGTACGCACTGGAAGCCTATTGTTTTTATACGCAATCGAATGTTCAAACCCCCTTAAATTTTCCAGCGAAATTTTGAAAAAATCGTCAAAAAATCAAAACCGCTAATAAAGTTACGCAAATAGACATTTCTTATGTAATTTTTCATTAGAAAACGATTGACATAAATTTTAGAACGCTAACATGAACCGTTCTCGAGATATATTGCACATTTTTCAAAAAAATTATCAAAGAGTCATAAAATAAAAATAAAAATATTTCCTATTGAGAAACATGTTCACTTTTCATATATAATACCATGTGATAAATTGGGTGACATCATGTCCGTGGATCTAGCTCGTTCTATTCATGAAAAAAGATACTTTAAGTAATATTCTTGTATTTGAACGCCAATAGTCATTTATCTGCTGTAAGAATAACTTATCTCTTCGTCCATAAGACTTGGCGAGATTTTGGCGACGAATTTGGCGGAATATCGCCAACTTGGCGACTTTTTGAAATGTTGCCAAATTAACGAAAATCTGGCCAAATGGATAAAAATGACGCTAAATCAATGAAAATGACGACTAATTGTTGGAAATTCAATATCTTGGAAAGAATATTATTATCTGCTATAAGAGAAACTTATTTTTTTACTGTAAATGTAGTAAATTCATTACATTATATAAGGAAAGTCATATGTTACCCACATCAGATTTTTTTAATAAGTGATAGCATCCTGTTTTAAATTTCAGATAGAAGAGTGAACAATCTCGTTATTTTCCTGCTTTTTCATTACGTCTTCCGTTATATACATAATATAATGTATATGGAAAGTATTATGACAGGGTGGAAAATTCGAATTCGAATTTTCGACGGGAGAGCACTTCTCAAGCATCCCTGATCACGAATTGCACATTTTCGGGGTGATGTATGTGTGTGTGTGTGCATGTATGTGTGTTTGTGTTTTTGTGTGTGTGTGTGTGTGTGTGTGAAAGTATGTGTGTGTGTCATTGAGCCTGTGGAGACGATATCTCACAAACGAATGGAGCGATTCGAATGAAATTTGGTACAAAAATTAAAAGCCATGAATACTGGAAACTTATTGCTTTTAAACACAATCGAATTTCCAGAACCCACCTAAATTTGCGAGTGAAATTTTGAAAAAATCATCAAAAAATCAAAACCTTTAATAAAGTTACGCAAATAGACATTTCGTATGTAATGTTTTCTTCGAAAACGATTAACATAAATTTCAGAACGCTATCATGAACCGTTCTCGAGATATTGCACATTTTTCAAATAAATTTTTCAAAAAATCCCAAAAATTAAAAAATAATATTAATTGTTGAGAAACATGTTCACTTTTCATATGTATTATCATGCGATAAATTTGGTGACGTCATTCTCGTGGATCTAGCTCTTTCCAGTCATGAGAAAAAAATACTTTGTGCAGTACTTTTGTATTTGAACGCCAATAGTCATTTATCTTCTATAAGAATGACTTATTTCTCAGCCCATAACGCTTGGGGAGATTTTGGTGACGAATTTGGCGGAATGTCAGCAACTTGGTGACTTTTTTAAATGTGGCCAAATTAAGAAAAATCTCGCCAAATGGATAAAAATGACGCTAAATCAGTGAAAATGACGACTAATTGATGGAAATTCAATATCTTGGAAAGAATAAAAATTTTTTACTATAAGAATAACCTATGTTTTTTTACTGTAAAAGTAGTAAATGCATTGCATTATATAAGGAAAGTCATGTACTGCCCATATCAGATTTTTTAAATACGTAATAGCATCCTGTTTTACCGTAAGCTTTTTGATTTTAATATAAATGGTAGAGATCTCAAAAACACTGAGTTTTGACTATTTCAGACCTCAATTCTTTTCCATAACGTCTAATTTAAATAATGGACGTACTATAAATATAAGAATGCTTAAGCTTGAGATCTCTAGAGACTGAAAAGCGGAAGATTGTTTTAAATAAAACATATTTAAGTAAAAAATAGCATGAATACAAAATAGCATAAAATAACCTAAATACATAAGAAGTGGTTATCATGTTATTATTATACTTCCGGTTTCCTTTGGCATTTAACCAATACATTTTTTACAATATAATTTTAACTTAATTATTCATATAATTTATCAAACACTAATTTTTTAGCGTAAAGCTTTTAAAAAAAATGCATATAGTTACCATTTAATTTTAATCAACGTACTAATGTACAAAAATTTTCATAAAAATATACGCATATTAGTTTTTCCAGTTTTGCAGTTAAAACAGTGCAATGTATCGTATTGACTGAAATTCAATAAATTTCTTTATTTTATAATAAAATTAAAACGTAATTTAGCAACGTATGTTTATCTTTATAACACAGCAATTAAATAATTGCAGTATTTTCAAAATGCATAAAATAGGTGACGTCACTTCTAGGCACAACGGCATTATTTTGCAATGAGTCTATAAGGGATGTAGGTGACCATCTTGTCTCCCAGTTGAAGCGATAGCTTTACAAAGATGATTTCTTTCTCATCCTTTTCTCGGGATATAGAGAAAATCAAAACATTTTGCCTACTTACTTGGATGATTGGCATAATTTTTTTAAAACAGAAGCGTCTCTTTTACAGCTAAATTACGTATCAAATACCAGCCATGTAACATGCACATTCCATTGAAATAGCACAGGCAGACGATAACTGCTGGACCTGTTGGAGTTAAAATGGTGGTTTCGTCAGCTTGTCTATTCATTATGCCGTTTTATAAAGAAAATGCGTCATAGATTGCCACAAAATCATGTAGAGTAGAACTACCTGAAATCGTTAATCCCCCAATGAACTGAAATATATCAAAACACATGATTCTGCCATAAATTGCCACCACACATCTTCGGCTGGGCAGGCGATGATCTATCTATAGCGTTTCCTCATAATTTCTTATGCATCTCTTTAACTTACGATTGAAATGTTCTACAGCTACAAAAGCAGGGTCTACTAATAAGTAAGCGACTATACGTTATTGATTGAGAAATTTTGCAGAGCCTCTAGTGGCGAATTAAAGAAGTTAGAGTTGCTATCTCGAATACCAAGCAAGATAGCCAAAAATGTCCAATTACAAAGTTAAATATGGCTATTCACTTAATATGCAAAGATATGTGGTTTGTGCATCGCATGTACAAAGACATTAAATTATGAAGTTAAAGGAAAGGAGCAATTATCGTACTGCCATATTTGATTGCCATTTCTATACAACATTTAATTTTTAAAGCAAAATATAATTCTAAATTAATTAGCAGTATCTCATTATACAGATTATTATTTTCCATAAGCATTTACCATCATTTTCTTCAAAAATACCTCAGTTTAACGAGGCATGTGAATACATTTTTCATTGATCTCATTCTTTATCTTCTGTGCAGACCTTTGCAAACTACATCTATTCCTATATTAAATACAAAATACCCTACATCTGTATTACTGAAAATTTCTCCTATCTTGCTTTGTTTTTGAGATAGAAGTTCTAAATTCTACAAATTGCCGCTAGTGGCGCTTCAAACTTTCTCAAATATTAGATCATAGTTCTCTTTTCTATTAGCAGACTCTACTTTTGCAGCTATTGAAAGTTGAAGGTTGAAGTATTATTTAAGGACTTATGAGGAAACCCTGCATGAGACTACTAAGACTAGTTTCTTTATTTGACATGGGACCTACGAGTTTAAGCAAAGCTTCAAAAAGTAAACTTTTGAGTACAAAAACCATCTTAAAAATTTTTAAAGCAAAAGCTGAAGGAGAATATAATCTAAATCAAAAGTTTTTTCAAATGCTTCATAAGATTCAATTCTGTGCTTATAAATATTTATGCACGTTCCTTCGTGTTGTAGTCTTCGTCTAGAGCAGATAACGCGATTTTATATATTCTAATTACTTGGTAGAACTGACAGTTTGTCGTTCAAATATCCTGCCTCTTCTTGAAGCCAATACCAAAGTGCCATGATCCAACAGTTTAAGAATAAAAAATGAGACAAATAGCAAAAACATATACCTTTGAATAAGAATATTTGCATTCAAATATCCATTGCTTCTTATCACCAAGCCCAATGCAGCTCATTAAAAATCAGAGAAAAGAACTGCTAACGTTTCTATTTCCTTTTCTTGCTTCAAAAGTTACGTAACTTCAACTTCGACTACTTTCACAAACAGTTGAAAGCGCAAGTTAAGTCAAAGTCTGCTCTATGCATTTTACGTTAAGAATACTACTACATATAAATGAAGTCTCCACTTTTGAAAGTTCTATGCATAGGATTTATACGCTGCAGATCTTGGAGACTTGTGATGCTTCTTTAAAGGTTGCAAGTTCGGTTTTGGTGTTTATTTCTTAAAGGAATCCACTAAATAAAATTGAAAATCCATCTGTTTGTCAGTCTGTTTGTTTCATCATCACAGGAGAACGGCTGTATAGAATTTCCTAAAAATTTCATGGATAGCCTTAGTAAGGTCACCATCAAAATTTAGGTGCACTTTTGTTTTTATATCCTTCTGATTGCGTCCTCACTTTGAACGTTACCCTATCGTTACATAAGCCTTCGAATAAATGGATATCAATCGTTATTTGAGTCTCCAAACTAACGTGACATTATTGTATTTTGAGCATCTCTACAATAAATATAATTGAAAATCCGAAAACATTCCTCGATTGTTGATTGTTAATTCTCGAAAATTATGGAAGTTTTAAAAGTAAGTACAGACAGTGTTAAGGGCAGACGTTCAACACTGTGGGCTTAGACCTAAGTACATGTACCTTTTTGCATGGTCAGCTGTATATTGTCTGATTCATAAATATATTTCTTCATGTTTGGCCCTAATAAGACCAGAAACATAGACTAAATGGAAATTATTGTTTAATTGTAAAATTGTGATTATCTATACAAGCAAATAAAGGTGAGATACCAGTAAATCAAAAATGCCACTATGTTAATATTTCGTTCATTATCCTATAAATGACTACACTTTCTAGTTGTAAACGTGAGACTGTTCGTGATACAAGATTCTATAGATTTATCGTATTAAATTAAAAGAATCTGAGATGATTTGTTCAAACCAAGTAGTTAAGCAGACTTCTTATATTTATGTATTCTCATTTGTTAAGATATTTCATATTTTTTTTATTGAAAGTAGAGGAACGATCTCAAGATCCTAATGGCCATTTCCTCTGTAAACCCAGTGTGTAATAAGTCAGAGAGGATATCTTACACACAGTATTGGTTGTTGTTGTTGAGACACAGACCGTCCGACTTACCAGAAAGGTGTAATGTAACCATTTGGACGGCCAGGAAGTGCCACCCAATTTAGACCGGAACCCAGTGGTGGAGGCATCTACAGGGACCGTACCCTTCTTCCCCTACCACCATCCTCCCGGAAGGACATACGGACCCACATATTTAATGTGATCGTACTCCGCATGAACACGGCGGCAGTTGTGGCAGCGTGCAAATCGAGCGCGCAAATCACCGTTCAACCGCGCCAAAAATGTGCCAACAGCACGCGGTGTTCCCAGGTGGTCAACCACCCAAGTACTAATCGCGCCCGATGCTGCTTGACTTCGGTGATCTAACGAGAACCGGTGTTTTCAGTACGGTAGGGCCGTTGGCTCACCCTCAGTATTGGTTGTTGTTGAGACCCAGACCGTCCGACCTACCAGAAATGTGTAAGGTAACTGTTTGGACGGCCGAGAAGACACTCAGTATTGGTGTAAGATGTCACCTCAGATAAACATCATTAGTGTGGCGGACATTTATGCAAACACTGACGTACAATTTTTGTATTCTTATATTAGGTCTTAGCTTTTAAAATATCGTGAATACTACAATTTTCATCACATGTTTATTTAAAACAGAATTACTAATATTTCTGGCAGATTATGATTTTCATGACAAGGGAGGTCCTGAATGCGACTAAACATAATATATTACTTGCAATAAATTGCTTTATAAATATTGTGTAAATGGTAGCTATTACTTTAATAAGTGTTAAGAAGAAATAACAATATTTTACATAAATAACTTGATGAGAATCGTTATAACAAAATTGGTGACCAGCTGAAGTTCATGATCAAATTTATTTACCCTTAATTCCAAACAATATCCAAGCAAATTGTGTTTATCAATTGTTAATAGAAAAAATAAATCAATGTTTTGTCATGGAGTAAGAAAGAAGGAGATAAAACTGCTATGGATGAAACTCTTAAAAATGCCACAATTCTTTGAGAACTATATCTAGGTGTCCCTAGTATTAGTAAAATAGCTCTTATGGTTAGTCGACGCAACAGAAAGACGTGGTACTTAGAATATGTGTTTTTGCTTATTTTTAAATTAAGGATTCCTTAATTATGAGTATAATTAACCAGTATTTTTTCATAGTTGTAGGATAGAGTACATAATATATGAAGATAAAAATAAATGGAAAGATGAAATAATTTAGAATACGTAGGAATAATCTTTATTATTGCAATCCTACTTTGGATTGCGCTAATAACTTAAGTTTATAAAACTAATAGTTTAAATACATAGTTTAGGCCTTTCGTCATAACAATGTATACAATGCAGGGCTACTAATCTTATCACAGCGCCACCTAAATTATTGTCTCAAACGATATTGCTTTCTTAATATGAAATTTTAATTCTTTACTTTTACCTTCATGTTCTTCACAGTACTTGCATTTTCCCTTAATATAGGTGGCATCATACCCAAGGCTAGGGGTTATATGCCAGTTTTGCAGGAGTAAATATTGATCAAATTACAGCATTTTGCGATACATTTTGAGGGTGTCACTGTGAGGTGAAAACTTTGATAACATCTTGAAAAAATTCTTGTGACTATTGGTTTGTTCATATTTCTGTAAGCTGCATTACGTGAGCGGAGAATCAGCATAAGATGCTTTGCGAAAATTCCGATTTAGGAAAAATCTAAAGAAAGGAAAAAGTCCTATCACCTGTTCAGGGTTACTTAGGGTTGTTACACGATTTGACACGTACAGTAAGTTATTTTATTTGTCTTTCCAATGCGTTCAGCGCCACCTGTAGGTGATTTTTTAAACTACCAATTTTTTCACGTCAACCCCCCCCCCCCCCGTCCTGGAAATACTTAGGCTTGTCACACGATCTTGACACACTTAGGCTTGTCACACGATCTTGACACACTTAGGCTTGACACACGATCTTGACACACTTAGGCTTGTCACACGATCTTGACACACTTAGGCTTGTCACACGATCTTGACACATATAGTAAGTTATTTTATTTGTCTTTCCAGTGCGTTCTTTTTTAAACTACAAAATTTTTCACGTTAACTCCCCCCGTCCTAGCAATACTTAGGCTTGTCACACGATTTGACACGTACAGTAAGTTATTTTATTTTTCTTTCCACTGCGTTCAGCGCCACCTATAGGTAATTTTTTAAAGAACAAAATTCTTCACGTCAAACCATCCCCCCCCCCCCCGTCCTAGCAATACTTATGGTACAAACCGTATCTAAATGCGTTGATTTTTCGATTTTTAATGAATTTTTAAAGTTTATACAGACTTTTGGAAGACCCTGTATTTCTTAACTATGCGGCATCTTACCCTGACTTACATAAAATTGAGAGTTGTATTTCTGTCTGTCAGGTTCATTTTGAGAGCACGGAAGAATTCACTTTTCTTTTGGTAAGAATTATATAACACACTCACACAGAAAAAAAAATTCAAAATAGTATAATTTTACTGCTAATTGTGGAGTAAGTTTTCTTTACATTAGCAGTACGAAGAATGGATTTACAGTTAATAAACTACATAAGAAAAACCCTTATCACTGTCTATCTGTCACTCTTAACAACAAATGTGTACGCAATCTGGCGAACTTGTTGACAAATTTGGTTAGATGAGTTTTGAAATATTGCCAATATGTCTATTTCAGGAAATATCAACACTTAAAGTATAATCCAATACCTATGAAAATTAAATTTCATGTATTTGATAATTATTTTAATTTTGCAGAGTAGTTATTAATTTTATATTTTTGAAATACTGAGCGCTTCACTGTTAGTGGGTCAGATTGGAAATATCAACACTTAAAGTATAATTCAATACCTATGAAAATTAAATTTCATGTATTTGATAATTATTTTAATTTTGCAGTAGTTATTAATTTTATATTTTTGAAATACTGAGCGCTTCACTGTTAGTGGGTCAGATTGTTAGGGTGGTTTCGAAGATAACAAACTAATTTCATTTTCTAAGGGATCTGTAAAGCAATTATGTTTTGATAGAGGTTCGTATAGGAATTCATAATATTGATCGATAGCTGAGTGTGGTTGTCGTGCGCAAAGAAATAGTAGTAGCGGATGCGCTGCAGGTGGGCATTGACAGTGAAACTTATGCATAACGTTATACACCTCGACGTATAACGGGATTAACATCTAGTGTTAGAGAAATAAACTGTTTGATAACATCTTGCAATAATTATGCATCTTCTATTTCAATCCATTGTTTAAGCGATATAATTTTCAATAAGCACGGAGTAACCGCAAAAATGAATAGAATTTCGAACTGTTTTTAGAGTATTTTATCGAATTATCTCTCTTGAAAGGTTGAAATACAGCTTTTGTAATTCTCCGTTTATACACAGAACTCAAGAAGTCTTTTTCATAAAAAAGCTATTTTCTCATTTTCTTTCTTTTTATATCACTTTCATTTTAAAGGGGGAAAATCTTCAAATGATTTGCTCAATATCAAAATACTTATTGAGTTTAAATATGTAGAAAACGAAAGGCATTTTGGAACGAAAACATAAAGTACAGTTAGGTAACATTTTTACTCTTCATACAATACTTCTAATAAGCAAAAAAATATGCATCCATGGTCAATTCGATATTTTTCTCATATTTTTATAAATTTCCCCTTTTGAGCTTCATGTAATACCTCTGAGCATCCAAATACGATCCAACCAAATTTTCGTTGATGACTGTCTGTTTATGAGTTTGTCAACACGATATGTCTCGAACAAATTGGAAGAGTTTAATGAAATTTCGTATGAATATTAAAATCGGTGAAAGGCATATGCATTTTTTAAAAATAAAATACCAATGGAAGAACCTCGATGTTTTTCTGTACTATTCTTCAAACGAAAATGAGATGCACAGTGATGAAACATGAAAAAATAATTTAGGAAAACACAAAACTAAGGACAAAACTTCGAAAATTCATTGTTTTTATTTGTATTCTACTTTTTATTTCATTTAAAAAAATGTTTGTGCTGATCTTTAAAAGTAATTTTTGCTCGCTTGAACTTCTCAAAATACGTGTACTGTGGATTGGATGGGCTTGGCAAGGTTAAAAATAAAATAATAAAAGAATTAAAATATAAGTAATAAAAGAATTAAAATATAAGTAATAAAAGAATTAAAATATACCACAAATAACAACGAGTAATACATTCGAGCAGTATGGCGACTCATGCCGGTTCGTAACTCTATCAACGTGCCTTGAATCCGTTGTCATGGACCCACCTTTACTAAGGGACTCATAAATATGCAAAGTCATTGGGAACGCCTCGGATTATCTAGACGGACTCCTTATACCATGAACCAGAATCTTCCAGGTTGAGGGATAGGACTAGCCAAGTTGTGGTCTGAGCTTAAATCCGTCTGCAACTAGGGTCTTGACTTGGCGGGTATTCTTCAGATTCTGCCCAGTGAATTATTCCATCGATCACGCAACTGCGGTTACATATTTGCTAAATGGGAGATTAGAAAGCGAAGCCCTTCTATCATTGACTTAAGGAGCATGCTTGCCGCGGAGGAATCCGCTTTTTAGCTGCTGTCTTGCAGTTAAGCCACATTGAGGGAGGAGGTCGGTCGTCTTTTTCAGTACGAATAGATCTTGGCCCAGTAGTTTTGTCAAATCTTCAGTAAGGGGCACTTAGGCTATGTGCTTGTAAGACATGGGGGAGATGAATTAACTGTATTCACGGCCTGTAGGGTTTCTAGTGTGGTTTTCCCTTGACTTCAAAACTGAGTTCTTTCAGTTGACGCCGTGAATCCGGTTTGTAATTCGATCCCATCTCAAAATTCTTTGATATGACCCCCTACTCCTTTGTTATACCTTAAATAGGCTCCTTAGATGCATGTCAAATACGTATTTCCCCTCTTTATGTGGGAGTAATAGGTGCTTTAAATATAATCTTTTGATACACCTTATATGATCTCCTTCGATACACCCTAAATAAGTACGCGGACGATTTCGAATTATGGATGTTTAAAATCAACATATGTTTTTAAAATGAAAATGCTTGCAAACTTTGATACTATTCTCTGTCGTATCTGGAACGTAATCTTCAATTTAATAAACTATGGCCAACCAACCCGGTTTAACCTATAAATATATGAAATATATTAATATATAAAATATATTCGAATAAAATAAATACAATAATTCTCTAATAGACGTAATACAATAATTATTTTTTCCTTAATGTAGGAATTATTTATTGCTTAAAAGTTGTAAATTTTATTTGTTTTTTCTCATATTCCTTTCTGAAAATAGAACAAATTGTTTGACCCTTCATGAATTTTTCAGAATATTTCTATCCATAATCGACATAAACTATGTGTTTTTAATTTTTAAGAAATAAATAAATATTGAGCACTCATATAAAAATATAAAATGTTTTCAACTTATTTTCTTTTAGGAAAACATCGACTGTTTTCAGAAAAATTGACGTGTTTTTACATGTTTTGTCGTTTTTTTTATTTTGTAATTGTTTCCTTGTAACATATCCAAAGAGAATGCAGATTTTGAAAAATATAAAAAAAAACACTTTTAGCAAGAAAATATATTTTGAAAGAAAGCATGATTTAAAATGCTGAAGATGAAACGGAAACATTTTTTTATTTCACAAGGAGACATTTTTGGAACATTAGTGTTCGGAAGTTGAAACAGTAGAATCAGCTTATTTCAAATAATTACAATTACAAAAAATCTGATGTGGTCAACACATGACTTTCCTTATATAATGCAATGAATTTACTACTTTTACAGTTAAAAAAATGTTACTCTTATAGTAGATACTTATATTCTTTCCAAGATATTGACTTTTCTTCAATTAGTCGTCATTTTTATTGGTTTAGCGTCATTTTTATCCATTTGGCGAGATTTCTGTTAATTTGGCAACAATTAAAAATGTGGGCAAGTTGGCGCCATTCCACCAAATTAGTCGCCAAAATCTCGCCAAGAGTTATGCACTAAGAAAAAAGTTATTCTTACAGCAGATAAATGACTATTGGCGTTCAAATACAAAAATATTACTCAAAGTATCTTTTCTCATGAATGGAACGAGCTAGATCCACGAGAATGATTTCACCAAATTTATCGCATGATATTACATATAAAAAGTGAACATGTTTCTCAACAGTTAATATTTTTTTTTAATTTATGGGATTTTTTGATAAATTTATTTGAAAAATGTACAATATCTCGAGAACGGTTCGTGCTAGCGTTCTAAAGTTTATTTCAATCGTTTTTTAAAGAAAGATTACATAAGAAATGCCTACTTGCGTAACTTTATTAAAGGTTTTGATTTTTTGATGAATTTTTCAAACTTTCACTCGAAAATTTAGGGGGGTTCTGAATATTTGATTGCGTATAAAAACAATAGGCTTCCAGTGTTTACGAATTGTGATTTTTGTACCAAATTTCGTTCGAATCGGTCCATTCGTTCGTCAGTTATCGTCTCCACAGACTCACTGACACACACACACACACATACAGACACATACTTTCACACACACACACACACACGCAGGCATCACTTCAAAAATATTTGATTCGTGAACAGGGATGCTTGAAACGTGCGCTCCCGTCGAAAACTCGAATTCGAATTTTCGACCCCGTCACAATACTTCCTTTATATATTATGCACATAAGGAAAGTAAAAATTCGTTTTAAATGTACAACACTTTATTTTCTCTAACTGTAAATCTTACATTTCCGTGTTGACTTAGGCTGTGTATTCTCTAACTTGGACTGTATTATTTACTTGAAGTTATGTCACACTAACTTCAGACTTCTCAAAGTGTTCTAACTTAACAACCAAGAATTACACAATATTAAGTCCAAATTACAATTATCGTCTCTTATTACCCACGTTAACTGCCCTGAATAGGTAAAGTTTGGATCAAACTAATAGTAGGCTATCTCTCGTGACCCGAAACTAAAGCAAACATCTAACTAAATGTTTAATAAGTGAGCAGTTTATTCAATAAAATTAGTAAACATCTCAAAATATTAAATAAATTATCCACAATACAGCTTCGTAAATTGTACAATTTTACAAGTTATACTAAGATGGACATTGATCGTGGATATGTGAGAACATAGATCGTGATTTAAATTCGAGATCCAACATGACATAAAACATTAATCACTTTCCTTATATACATAATATATAAGGAAAGTATTGTGACGGGGTCGAAAATTCGAATTCGAGTTTTCGACGGGAGAGCACGTTTCAAGCATCCCTGATCACGAATCAAACATTTTTGAAGTGATGTCTGTGTGTGTGTGTGTGTGTGTGTGTGTGTGTGTGTGTGTGTGTGTGTGTGTGCGTGCGTGTATGTGAGTCTGTGGAGGCGATAACTGACGAACGAATGCACCGATTCGAACCAAATTTGGTTCAAAAATCACAATCCGTAAACACTGGAAGCCTATTGTTTTTATACGCAATCGAATGTTCAAAACACCCCTAAATTTTCGAATGAAATTTTGAAAAAATCGTCAAAAAATCAAAACCACTAATAAAGTTACGCAAATAGACATTTTTTATGTAATTTTTCATTAGAAAACGATTGACATTAATTTTAGAACGCTAAATGAACCGTTCTCGAGATATTGTGCATTTTTCAAAAAAGTTATCAAAAAGTCATATAAAATAAAAAAAAAAAAAATTTCTATTGAGAAACATGGTTACTTTTCATATGTAATACCATGCGATAAATTGAGTGACATCATTCTCATGGATCTAGCTCGTTCCATTCATGAAAAAATATACTTTGAATAATAATTTTGTATTTGAACGCCAATAGGCATTTATCTGCTGTAATAATAACTTATTTCTTAGTGCATAACGCTTGGCGAGAATTTGGAGACAAATTTGGCGGAATGTCGCCAACTTGGCGACTTTTTTGAAATGTTGCCAAATTAACGAAAATCTCGCCAAATGGATAAAAATGACGCTAAATCAATGAAAATGACGCATAATTGTCGAAAATTCAATATCGTCGAATGAATATTAGTATCTACTATAAAAAAAAACTTTTTTTTTTACTGTAAAAGTAGTAAATTCATTACATTATATCAGGAATGTCATGTGTTGCCCACATCAGATTTGTTTAAGTTATGGTCAAAATTTTATTACAATCGGTTATGTTTTTCTATGTTAACAATTTTTTATATATATTTTATAGGATAATTTGAATATTTTCTAACATTTTCGAAGCAATATGTGGATTTTAACTTCGCTTAAAAAATGTTTGAAAAATTAGGTTCCATAGGGCTCAATGTATTTCATTCTTTTAACACTATTTCAATCCACAACTAATTGGGTGATATTATTTATTTACATTTCCACATGTCCCATAGACCGTCTCAACAACATACTAAAATTTCGTTTTGATAAAGTCAATTTTAGGGCAGTCTCCGTGCGAACGGACAGACAGACAGGCGGGATGAACAGTCATAAACACTTTTCAACTATGTTGTAAAGTATTAAAATTGCAATCCCTCGGTCACCCCTTCCGTAGTGACTTCCCCCCTCGCCAGACAGTAGTAAAAATAAGAGTAAATATTGCCGAAACCCGAAAGATAGGAACTCCTCTCCGAACAAATAGCTCTAAATAGAACTGAATTCCTACTTCCCCCCTTCAAAGATAGTTTTGTGAAATCTCTATAGCCCTCGCCCTGATAAGAATGATACAAACTCATGTCGAAAACAATAAGAACTTATTCTCGGAAGAAGTGGAGAATGTGTCAGCCAGGGGGTAATTTTAGCGTTACGAAGACTTTCAAAAAGTATCAAATAAAAACACATTTTTACTTTCCTTACATACATAATGTATAAGGAAAGTATTGTGACGGGGTCGAAAATTCGAATTCGAGTTTTCGACGGGAGAGCACGTTTCAAGCATCCCTGATCACGAATCAAACATTTTTGAAGTGATGTCCGTGTGCGTGTGTGTGTGGCTGTGTGTGTGTGTGTCAGTGAGTCTGTGGAGACGATAACTGACGAACGAATGGACCGATTCGAATGAAATTTGGTAAAAAAATCACAATACGTAAACACTGGAAGCCTGCTGTTTTTATACGCAATCGAATGTTTAGAACCAGCCTAAATTTTCGAGTGAAATTTTGAAAAAATCGTCAAAAAATCAAAACCGCTAATAAAGTTACGCAAATAGACATTTCTTATGTAATTTTTCATTAAATAACGATTGGCATAAATTTTAGAACGTCAACATAAACCGTTCTCGAGATATTTCACCTTTTTCAAAAAAATTATCAAAAAGTCATAGAAAATAAAAAAAAATATTTCCTATTGAGAAACATGTTCACTTTTCATATGTAATGCCATGCGATAAATTGGGTGACATCATTCTCGTGGATCTAGCTCGTTCCATTCGTGAAAAAATATACTTTGGGTAATACTTTTGTATTTGAACGCCAATAGTCATTTATCTGCTCTAAGAATAACTTATTTCTTCGTCCATAACGCTTGGCGAGATTTTGGCGACGAATTTGGTGGAATGTCGCCAACTTGGCGACTTTTTAAAATGTTGCTAAATTAACGAAAAACTTGCCAAATGGATAAAAATGACGCTAAATCAAAGACGACTCACTAATGATGACGACATGGAAAATGACGACTCATTGACGAAAATTCAATATTTTGGAAAGAATATAAATAACTACTATAAAAATAAAGTATTTTGTTTTACTGTAAAAGTAGTAAATTCATTGCATTATATAAGGAAAGCCATGTGCCGCCCACATCCGATTTTTTTAAAACAATATATTTAGAGCTAATCTCGTTGCCATTTGGCATACGATAATTAGGACTAATTTTAGCGCAACGTAGCTAAAATCTTTAATATGCAGGATGTCCAGTGCTATCGGTGTCCAATGGCTATTTCCTCAACCGTTAGTCACAAAGACATACTTTCAATTGCAAAATGTTTTAAATTTTAGTATATATTATCTTAGAAACAGTTTAAATCAATAAATGCATTTTTAAAAGAAATACGAAATATACATTTTTATACGGTCCCCCCCGATCCTACCAGTTATATTTAGGAAAATCATCATCATACAATTTCATGCAAAATAAAAAAAATCATCCTTTTACGATCAAAATTCACCGAGTTATGAAGCTTTTCCACGCATAAAAATGTCCTGTTACAGGCAACTTTTAAGGGACCGTTTAAATATTGAAATTTCCTATTCAAAGTTTATACATGTATATCTGTAAAAATTACGAAATTTAAATTTTTATGCGGTAATAGACCAGTAATGAGACCAGTTGTAGCGTACCTGCAGTCGAAAGTAAAAAATTAAGCACATTAAAGCTGAAATAATAAAGGCATATAACACATAAATAATAACAGATTTGTGTATTATAATTATTTTGTGTATAACCCCTATTTCTCAGCACAAAAAGTGCTTTAACTTTAAGCAGCTACAAGTCGGTCAATTTTGGTTTTACAAAAATATATTTTTTTTATTTTGCACGAAATTGTATGAGGATGATTTTCCTAAATATAATTGGTAGGACCGGGGTACCGTTGTTATTGTTGAGACCCAGACCGTCCGACCTACCAGAAAGGTGTAAGGTAACTGTTTGAACGACCGGGAAGTGCCACCCAATTTAAACCGGAACCCAGTGGGGGAGGCATCCACAGGGACCGTACCCTCCTTCCCCTGCCACCAACCTCTCGGAAGGACTTACGGACCCACATGTTTAACGTGATCGTACTCCGCATGAACACGGCGGCAGTTATGGCAGCGTGCAAATCCAGCGCGCAAACCACCGGGCTACCGCGCCCGAAATGTGCCAACAGCACGCAGTGCTCCCAGGTGGTCACCCACCCAAGTACTAACCGCGCCCGATGCTGCCTGACTTCGGTGATCAAACGAGAACCGGTGTTTTCAGCATGGAACGGACGTTGGCTCTGGACCGGGGTATCGTATAAAAATTTATATTTCGTATTTCTTTCATAAATGCATTTATTGATTTAAACTGTTTCTAAGATAATAGATTTTAAAATTTAAAAGATTTTTGCATTTGGAAGTATATCTCTGTGACTAACTGTTGAGGAAATAGCCATTGGGTACCGATATCACTGGACACCCTGTACATCGATTTTGGACACCTTGTATATCGATTTTAACAATAGCAACACGAAAATTTATTATTTATTCATCCATAATTGTGAAAAATATGAACTTTAAGTCAAAATGCAGACTTTTTCAGATTGTTTGAGGGAAAATCTACAATATAAAAAAATGTCACTCTCTCCCTCCTTTTTTTTAAATTCTCCATTTTTATTCTCTGATAAAAGCGCAAGACTGGTGGGAATGGTTTTCGTTTGCTACATATTTAAACAGAATGAGTATTTTAAAGAAGAGAAAAAATACTTCTTATGCAAAAAGAGCTTTCCCCTTTAGAAGTAAGAAAGATTAAAAAATATGAGAAGAAAGCGGAAATTAGTTTTTCTTTTCAATCTGCAAAATAGCTATTGTAGATTTAAGTCGCTACGACGATAGAGAGGCCTAGAATTCAATGTAGTTTCGACTAGAAGTGTCTCAAAAAAGAAATCCTAAAGCTTTTGAAACTGTACATATTTTTATGAGTTACAATAGATGGAGTTGAAATGTGGGAAAAGTCGGCGGAGGTTCTCGATCTAAGGATCGGAAACGAATTTGCGTGAATAACATTTTGCAAAATAAAACTTCAGTACAGTGCAATAAGTTAATGTGTATTTATAAGATTCATTTGATTCGTTTACAGGCTTTCAAAGCGAGATAAATTAATCTTTATCTGTATATAACTAGTTATAACTAGTTTTCTTACCGATTTCACCTGGACACTTCGACCATAGACTTCACGTTAAACTATCAAATTATTTTACTAACTTTATTAGTGGTATATAAATTAAATTTATACAATATATCTGACGAGATTTTGGAATCAATTTAATTTCTAAACTTGCTTGGCAGCACATAAATATGTACTTGTATACGTATATTTCCCTCTATTCTATTTACACCTCATTAATCAGCAAACATCTTTAGAATCCCCAAATCTGTTTAAATTGGGGCGGGACAGCCCAGTGGTTAAAACACCGGGATTGCATTCGGAGAACCCGAGTTCAAATCATGGCTCTAACACTAAACTGTAAGAGTTCAGAGTACGGAGAAGTTAAATATGTGGATCACAAGTACTTTCTAGAGGTTAGTGTTAGACGAAAGAGGGTGAAGTACATGTGGATGTCTCCCCACTGGGTTCAGGTCTAAATTGAGTGGCACTGTCTCGGCCATACAAACAGATATGACATCCATTTAATTATTTTGATAAATAATAGTATTATAATGTTCCTTTTAAACATTCACGATTGTGAAATCTATATGAATAAAATTGAAAATCTGTCGTATATGTTTGTTTCATCATCACGAGAGAACGGGTATATCATGAAATTTTGTGGGTAGCCGTGAAATAACCCCACTTAAAATTTAGTCCATGTTTCGAGCTTCTAGGACCAGGGCTTGTCGAGAAATTAATAGAAAACCCACAATTAAAGCTTCCATAGTGATGGTATTATGCAGACGATATTTTCCCACCAATTTATATGAAGAAAATGATATCATGTCGCTTAGCAACTGACTTAAATCCAATGTGCTTATGCGGCAGACGATTTTTATTAAATCTTTTCTTATTTAATTAGCAAAGAAATGTATATATAAATTTTATCGAATTTGCACATTTGACTGGATTGCATTCATCACGGCCCTCGGATTTAAAGATTACGAGTATTATTTATATTTTCAATGTATTGCGTCATCTGTTTTATTTTGTCAAAAATTTTTGAAACTCATATATTGTAGTACGGGTAATATTCTACTAATACACAGGTAATCTTCTACTAATACACAGGTAATCTTCTACTAATACACAGGTAATATTCTACTAATACAGGAGTATGTCTTCTAACCTACGAGGATATAAGTAGAAGGGGTATATATCTTCCTATACAATTTTAGCACTTTCACTTTGACATATATTGATTCAATTCCATATTTTTTGTAATTTGTTTTACAAACAGGACTAGGATGTTTTATTCTTCAGATCTGCTCGTCATGATAATTTTGTATAATAAAGAATCTTAAAGAGAATCTTATCTCAAGAATAAAGAATCTTAAACTCCTTTTTAGGAGTTTTAATCTAAATATTTTAATAGAATGTTTTGAATAACAATTACATTTAGAATATTATACAAATCTGCAAATGATTATGAATATAAATCGAATATATATATATATAATATAAATCGTATGGCTCCCTATGTAAAGGGAGTAAATATTTCATTCACAAAAATTTTCTCCATTCCTATCATTCAGTTGCAATATATTTAAGATTATCACAATACTACAATAATATATTTTACTTAAAACCATGGATGTAAAAGTACTTTCTAATTCTATGCTTAAAAACCCATGAATAAAAAGGCAATGCTACAGAATCGTCTGCTTCTCTATGTAAAATCAATGAATGTTTCGCTCATATCAGCTACATACAGACTCCAAAGCTAAGAAATTTTTCTTTAAAGAAATTCAGCAATTGTTATACAACTACCTTACAGCTTGATGTGTTTATATTCTCTATACGTGAAAATTAGGCTTCGTTGTACAAATAATCAAAATTTGCTGATTATTTAAACTAAAATATAAAAAGAGTGAATATTTCATTCACAAAAATTTTCTTCATTCCTATCATTCAGCTGCGATATCTTTAAAATTATCACAATGCTATAATAATGTATTTTACTTAAAACCGTGAATGTAAAAGTACTTTCTAACCCTATGCTTAAAACCCCATGCTTAAAAAGGCAATGCTATAGAATCGATTGCTTCTCTATGTAAAATCAATGAGTGTTTCGTTCATATAAGCTACATACAAACTCCAAAGCTAAACAATCTTGCGTTAAAGAAATTCAGAAATTGTTATACAACTATCTTACAGCTTGATGTGTTTACATTCTCCATACGTAAAAATTAGGCTTCGTTCTAGAAATAATCAAAATTTGATGATCATTTAAACTCAAATATACTGTAATTACGTTGGCGCGGTATATAGATGCAGAGAAAAAAAATAAAGCTGTTTTCGGACGGATGCAACACTAAATATACATTACAAAGAACTTTAAAAATCATGAATTTGGCACAAGACGGATGTCATATTTTATTTTGAACTGGGCCGCGTAATTTCCATATAATATGGGTGCAATGGTGAAAATTTGAAATTAATCATCGTCATTGATTCAAATCGATTATGAATAATTCAATTGAGTATCTTTGACTAAATTGGATCCAGAAAGTCGAAGATTAGTAGCACTGGAGGAAGGAACCCAGGGCCCAACGCTGAATCGAATGCATTTTGAAGTGGAAGGTAGAATCTTTCGATATTTGTCGTGTCGTCTGTCAGGTGAGTAAATGGAGGAAGAGGTAAGGTATTGAAAACGAAAGAGACAGCACAAATACGCGTGTCAAATGTCGGAGAACTCGTGGTTGGGTATGGGAAGCAGATCTGGAGGAAAGAGTTAGGGCTCTTAACATTTTTGCCCAAATTTAATCAGTATTGATTATGAAATTTTAGCGCGAATAACATATGTGTTAGGTGTTATGCGATTGAAATCGGAATGGAACGACAATTGGAAGCAATCGCATTTTGATCGTTTCCCTCTCAGCAAAGATCGTCACATGTGTGACAGTGACGTTGTAGTCACCTGGCACCTGGGTCACAATGTGACATCATATTTGTGACTTCTATGCGACGTTACATATTAGTAATTTTGTAACTTCATTGTGACTGTATTCTGTGACGTTTCCACAATTTAATTAACACATAACAATGTGACGACATTACAATGGCAATTACAATGTGACGTTACAAACAAGTTAATATGCGACGTCGCAAACGACCATGAAAAATGACCAAAATGATTTCGCTGTGACCTCAATATGACATTGCCGAGATGTACTGCGACGTCCAGTGACGTCCCAAAGTCACAGTGTGGCGTAAATCTTACGTCACTGTGAAAAAAAATGCTGTTAGGGTTATATCTCCAAACCAAATAGTTAATAAGCTGGAGTGTGATTTTACTTGACTTTCTAGCACCAGAATTCATTTTTAAGTAGCGTGTATGCTTTTAGTTTTTTGTTTGTTTGTTTGTTTATTTGCAAATTTTATAAGAAAAAATTGAAAAAATATGTATTGTCGGTCCAACTGATCGCAATTATGATATGCTGGCCTTCATTTTAAAAGGCCTGAAAAAATATTTCGATTGATGCTAAGTTTGGCAATGTATTCCCCCTCCCCCCGAGGGGGGTAATAACATCACGATTATAAAAAATGTAGAGGTTATTTTTCACTACAGAAATTGATTCGCAATCAGTGACCCATAAATAATTAGTTCTTTTATACATAATTATATCAAATTTTTCCTATGCTACCACCATCAGAAAATGTAACATTTCGAATAAATGTCGAAATTTTCAGTCGAATTTCAAAAAATGCTGTCTCATTTTACAGGTTTGATAATAAAGTCGAATATCCAGATTCATGAAAATGTATATTAATATTTGTGCACAATGGTGTTACAATTTGATATTATTTTAATTAATATTTTCATATATGGAATGAACATATTTTAATATATAGCCTACATTGCTTATTGATGATGCTATCAATATCGATAAATATAAATTTAAAATTTCGTAAAATGTAAGTTAGTTAGGTACGTAAAATATAAGTTAGTTAGTATAGTTTTACACATTGTCAACTAGAAAAGCGCTACGTATACAATTCAACGTTAAAAGTACTGTGCTGTTGTTCTTGTACATCATTTTTTCACTGTAAGATAAGTAAATTAATTGCATTATATAAGGAAAGTCATGTGTTACTCACATCAGATAATTTACGTTTGTGAAGAATATGAAATAGAAGTACAAATGTACCTTGTTTATTGCATTTATTATTTTTCGTGGTGAAATGAAAAAATATGCAGTTAATAAAAAAACGCCCTCTTTCAAATTTCCTGTTCCTGTTCTCTAATAATAGCGCAAGACTGTCGGCTGTGTTACATATTAAAACAAAATGAATATTTTAAAGTAGAGAAAAAGATGCAGTTTATGCAAAAAAAAAAAATACTTTTCTATTTATTGTGAAAGTCATCACAATAAAAGAAATCTAAGGAAGATCGGAAATTATTATTTTTTGTAATTAAAAGAATTCGTTGAGCAGGAATTTAATATAGTTTACCCGAGAAGAGACCGAAAACTTATAAAGCCGCACAAATATTTTTAGAATTACGGTGGATATAAAATTCTAATGTGGGCAACACATGACTTTCAATGAAGATTAATTTTATCAATTTTTATTTCAGTATGCATTATACTAAGTTTAATGCAGAAAAAAAACATGGATACTTTTCTGATATTGTATCTAATTTACCTTTTTATTGCATCTTCGTTTGATTTGGCCACTTAATTCACTTTAAATTATTCAGCCCCTCAAAATTCAAAAAAAGCTAAAATTTCTCGACAGCGGTTTAACCTACTATCATGGGGTCAGCCATATTTGCTTTGGTGTCAAAATTTACCTGAAGAACAAGTAATTAATTAATATATTTCAACATATTTAGTCATTTTATTTTCAGATTTTCACTATCTTTCAGGGTCATTTCGTATAAAGATTAGGATAAATTTTTCTGAATCATGTAAGAATATAAGCAGTATCAGGAGTATCAGTATTAGTATCAGAATCAAGTTTTCAGAAATGCCATTTTCAACTATAGTGAAAAACGTCCTTAATTCCTCAAAATTTAAAATTTAAATATCTTGAGAATGGTCCATTTTAGAGTAAGGGGTATCTTCTTACTTTCCTTATATACATAGTAAAATGTATAAGGAAAGTATTGCGACGAATTTGAGTTTTCGACAGAAGAGCCCGTTTCAATCATCCCTGATCCCGAATCGAACATTTTTGAGGTGATGTCTGTGCGTGTATGTGTGTGTATGTGTGCATGTGAAAGTATGTGCAAGTGTGTGTGTGTGTGTGTGTGTGTGTGTCAGTGAGTCTTTGGACACGATATCTTACGAACGAATAGAGCGATTCGAATGAAATTTGGTACAAAAATTACAATCAGTAAATACTGGAAGCCTATTGTTCTTGAACACAATCAAATGTTCAGACCCCCTAAATTTTCGAGTGAAATTTTGATAACAATCATCAAAAAATCCAAACCTTAAGTTACGCAAATAGACATCAAAAGTAAAGTAAAAATCAAAACCCAAATTTACGCAAATAGACATTTATTATGTAATGTTTCCTTAGAAAACGATTGACATAAACTTTAGAACGCTGGCATGAACTGTTCTCGAGATATTGTACATTTTTCAAAAAAATTTATTTAAAAATCCCATAAATTAAAGAAAAATTAATTCTTGAGAAATATGTTCACTTTTCATATGTAATATCATGCGATAAATTTGGTGATCCAAATTTGGTGATCATTATTTTCGTGGATTTAGTTCGTTCCATTCAAGAGAAAAGATACTTTGAGTAATACTTTTGTATATTTGCACGCCAAAAGTCATTTATCTACTATAAAAATAACTTGTTTCTCCGTCCATGACGTTTGGCAAGATTTTGGCGACAAATTTGGCGGAATATCGCCAACTTGACGACTTTTTAAATGTTACCAAATCAACGAAAATCTCGCCAAATGGATAATAATGACACTAAATCAAGGAAAATAACTAAAATTCAATATCTTGGAAAGAGTATAGGTATCTATCTACTTTAAGAATAACCGATTTTTTTTACTGTAAAAGTAGTAAATTCATTGCATTATATAAGGAAAGTTATCTGTAATACGCGTTGAAAATCGTTTGGAAAACATAACAGCATATCTATTAAAATTAATAGAGATGCTCTAATGACAGGATTGGATTTGGAACCCAAATAAAAATTTAAATTAAAGGGTAGGGGAGGTGTAAAATTATTAAACTTAAAATTAATGGGGGAAGCTGACTCTAATAAATATCGGATTTTTTATAGCCAAGCTAAGTCCGATTCCAATCCTGTCAGCGATAAAGAACGCTTCTAAAGCGATAGCATTTATAGCTTCATTATAGGAACACCCTCTATCAGTTGAAGCAGAACTTCAAACAATCATCTTTTACCTTACACCTACGGGTAGCTCGCGCTGCATGGGGATTGAAGAAAAAGAAACATTCATCGTTTACGCGGAGTACAGGCAAGTTAAATCGTTGGGGCGAAAGTCCTGATAGGTTGGTGTTACGACAAGAATGGAACTGTTTTCGGGGGTGCCACCCCCACTGGGTTGCAGTTTAAATTGGGTGGCACTGGCTCTCCCTACAGTTACTTTGCACCTTAGGATAGGTGGTCAAACGATTTTGGTCGAAAGAAATGAACAACAATCTTGGAATAGGTCCATAGGCCGTCCTTTCCCCAAATTTTACTTAATATGTTCCTTTTCCCTTGACGTCCAATCATTACTCATCTCAGAATAAAGGTGGAACCAAAGGATTAATAAAATAAACACCTTGATTTATCTATCTGTTTATCTATCTGCTACAAAATGTTGCCAAACATGTTTCAATTCCGGAAAAATATTTTAATTTAGATGCTAATCTAGACCATCAGCATTTTCATAATCCTCCATGTGAACAATGAATTTATCCGATCACTCATTGATTTTCAACGTTCACTGCTGTTTGAATTCAGTGTTCATATTAAAAACCGCAGCTTTCTTCTTAGCTAATTACATTTTTGGTCGAACGCGGTTATATTTTTTCCTTTCGTCAAAGAAATATTTCAAATGTAAATTATTGTTCTGTTAAACCTATTCACATCAGAGTGATCACATTGTCGAAAACAATAAATGCATATAATTTTTTAAAATTAATTTCACATTTTCTTCCTTAGTAATCTTAAGTTCACAGATACTTTTTCTTCCAGATAAAATTGAAATTAACTTATTTTGTAAAAACTGACGCCACGGGCGTCAGGGTTATATTCTAGTTACATAACACTGCAGAAAAATTTCCGACAACGAAAATTAGTACGATTGATATCAACTTATAGATTGATTCGTAAGTCTGCTAAAATTGATATGTATATTTTACACTATTTTGACTCTAAGCTGTAAAACCTAATGACGCCTATTTGTAGTGTTAATTTCAAATTTTAAAAAAATATATAATTTGTAGTAGATCAGTAAGTGCATCAACTGAACATTTAGGGTTTAGTGTTGCAACTCCAAGTTAACACAATATAATTTTATATTCTCGTAATATTAAGAAAACACTGTTTACCCGGAAATTTTTAATTTCCAGACTTTGATGCCAATATATGTTTCCAGACCTCCAAAACACGTTGTGACTATTTTTAGAGCGATGTCCGTCTATCTGCGGTCGATTTTTTGTATACAGTATAGCAGTCACAAATATTAGTGGATTTTCACAAAATTTTGTATACGGCTTTGTTTTCAAAAACCTAGAACTAGATATATAATGTTTTTAAATTCGAGATAAAACTTCGAATTTTATTTAAATTTTATATTTCTACTTTCCTAATATACATAATATATAAAGAAAGTATTGTGACTGGGTTGAAAATTAGAATTCGAGTTTTCGACGGGAGAGCACGTTTCAAGTATCCCTGATCACGAATCGAACATTTCTGAGATGATGTCTGTGTGTGAGTGAAAGTATGTGTGTATGTGAGTGTGTGTGTGTGTGTGTGTCAATGAGTCTGTGGAGACGATATCAGGAGCGATTCGAATGAAATTCGGTACAAAAATCAGAATCCGTGGATACTGGAAACCCATTGTTTTAAAACGCAATCGAATATTCAGAACCCCCCTAAATTTTTGAGTGAAATTTTGAAAAAATCATCAAAAAATCAAAACCTTTAATAAAGTTACGTAAATAGACATTTCTTATATAATTTTTTCTTAGGAAACGATTGGTATAAACTTTAGAACGCTAGCATAAACCGTTCTCGAAATATTGCACATTTTCAAATAAATTTTTCAAAAAATCTTATAAATTAAAAATATATATTAACTGTTATGAATTATGTTCGCTTTTCATATGTAATATGATGCGATAAATGTGGTAACATCATTCTCGTGGATCTAACTCGTTCCAATCATGAGAAAAAATACTTTGAGTAATTCTTTAGTCTTTCATATTCTGTAAGATTAAAACATTTCTTCGTCCATAATGCTTGTCGGTATTTTGACGACGAATTTGGCGGAATGTCGTCAACTTGGCGACTTTTTTAAATGTTGCCAAATTAACGAAAATCTCGCCAAATGGATGAAAATGACACTAAATCAATGAAAATGACGACTAATTAAAGAAAATTTAATATCGTGGAAATAATATAAGTATCTACTATAACAATAACATTTTTAAGTATAAAAGTAGTAAATTCATTGCATTATACAAGGAAAGTCATGTGCTGCACACATCAGATTTTTTTAACATGGCAGCATAAAACAAAAATTTGACATAATCACTCAGAAAAGAACTTATATATGAATCAATGATCACGATACTTAATAGTTTCAATTATTGTTGTGAAAAATATCCGAGATACAATTTTTTTTTGTTTGCGACGTTATTCGCCCCTTGAGAGGCAAGTTAATCCCCCTGTGGGGTTACATTGTCAAGTATGGTACCAATCGAAATATTTTTCAAGCCCTTTAAAGTGAAGGGTAACACGTTATAATTGCAATCTTTTAGACCCACGATACCGAGCTTTCAATTTTTTTTTTTTGTAAAATTTGAAATTATTATTATTCGTCAATTAGTCGTCATTTCCATTGATTTAGCGTCATTTTTATTCATTTGGCGAGATTTTCGCTAATTTGGCAACATTTCAAAAAGTCGCCAAGTTGGCGACATTCCACCAAATTCGTCGCCAAAATATCGCCAAGCGTTATGGATGAAGAAATAAGTTATTCTTACAGCAGACAAATGACTATTGGCGTTCAAATACAAAAGTATTACTCAAAGTATCATTTCCATGAATGGAACGAGCTAGATCCACGAGAATGATGTCACCCAATTTATCGTATGGTATTACATATGAAAAGTGAACATGTTTCTCAATAGGAAATATTTTTTTATTTTACATGACTTTTTGATAATTTTTTTGAAAAATGTGCAATATCTCGAGAACGGTTTATGTTAGCGTTCTAAAATTTATGCCAATCGTTTTCCAATGAAACATTACATAGGAAATGTCTATTTGTGCAACTTTATTAGTGGTTCTGATTTTTTGACGATGTTTTCAAAATTTTATTCGAAAATTTAGAATTTTTCTGAACATTCGATTGCGTATAAAAACAATAGGCTTCCCGTGTTTACGAATTGTGATTTTTGTACCAAATTTGGTTCGAATCGGTCCATTCGTTCGTCAGTTATAGTGTCCACAGACTCACTGACACACACACACACACACACACAGACATCACCTCAAAAATGTTCGATTAGTGATCAGTGATGATTGAAACGTGCTTTCCCGTCGAAAGCTTGAAATTCGAATTTTCGATCCACTCACAATACTTTCTTTATACATTATGTATATAAGAAAAGTAAAACGAAGAATGAGGTTGACGAAAGGATCAAAGTTTTAATTGTATCTAAAATTTAAAACATTTAAAATGCCGCTCCAAATATTATGTATATCATATTATACGTATAGCTGAATTCAATTATATCTTTCGGGTTGCAAATATTAAAGCGTAAAAATTCAGTAATATTTTACAATGTTAAAAGAAGAACATCTTACACAGACTTAGAGAAAATCATCGCTATAAATAGAATTACAGACTGCTTTAAGAAACACCTGTTATTTATTCAGCGAGTTTTTCTTAATTTTTTAAGTAAACTTGTTGGAAAAATGCTTGGCTTTTTGACCTCAGTTTTGTGTTAAGTGTTTGAAGTTTAAAATGTGTTCACACTTTTTTCCAAAGGCATTATCCTTTATTGTGAAGAAAATATACTTTATCGCTTTTGATACTCGTTCAAAATGGGAAAGAGATCTTCCATGATGCCACAATAAAGTGGAGTAGAAATATAATCTGTTAAGGGGACGGTGGACGTTGAAATTATTTTTATTTATTTATTGACTTAGAAACATGAAAATTTGTATAAATATTCGTCTTAACATTACTATATAAAATACCATTCAATAATTTTCAATTTTGTATTTTCTTTAAAATTTAATTTTTTTTTAACGAAAATTTGAAAATGCTCCTTGCGTGCCAATTGTTCACATTTTTGATTAATTTTACATTATGATCACTCAAAGATACATTATGAACAAATTTGGGTATTCATTTTTTAAATCCCCTTGAAAGTTAATTTTTTTAAAATATTGTTCTGCATTGAAACTTAATTTTCATCATTTAATTAGGTCGTTATTCACTTTTAATTACCTTAATAAAGTCCAATTATAAAATGTATACCCAGTTTCATTAAAAAGTATGAAAGTTGTCTTCTTGCCAAATTTCATGGATCTCCGACAAAAATTAAGACGTATGGAGCATTTTAAAAATGGAAAACCTTTGAAAATTCCGTTTCGAAAAAAAAAATGCGTTCAACAGCGTCCATCCCAAACAAAGAACCTCCCAAAAATACAGGTATTTGATATACCCTATCCCAAATAGTTCGACTCCCTTTGCAGGCATAGGCGTCCATGGAAATCGCCAACAGTAACATTGTACTTGCTGCAGCATTGCATTATAAGTCATGTGCTGCTCACATCAGATTTTTTTAAATGTAATTATAAATTACCTCAGAGCGTTGTTTTACAAATACTAAAAATTAATTTATATTCACGTATGATTGTAGGTATAGTCCAAAAAGACTTCTAACAATGAAAAGAAAGTTGGATATTTGAGCTATTCTGCTGAAGATAATGATGAGTTTAGAGCAGGCAATTAGTTCTCAAATTTTCTTATTTCTTAATATTATTTTTTCAGCATAGAGCTAAACTAAATATTATTGCCTTAAAATGCAGACATGTGGGATTTGTATTTTATTTGATTTATTGTTAGCTAAGAATTTATTAAAACCACCTGAATACATGCATTACATTTTCCTGATATTGGGGAGATTTTATACGATTGCAGTTGATCATTGGATGTCAGCATTTTGAAATCCAATATATTTACCAAACAAATTTGATGTCTAACTATAAATAGTTCTTAGATGGTGACTCATGTCGATTTAGCATCACATTTTGAAGGAAATAGGGGGTTCTCGAAAGATATTCACTTATGTTCTTTATCCATTATCAGTTAAAACAATTTAAATTTCCTTGAAATATAATATTGTACAAGATTGGCTATAAATAGAGTTTAGTGTATAACTGATATAAGTTCAACATTAAATGCTGAGCTTTCGCTAAGAATTTCCACTTTCGGTTCCAAACAAATTGAAAATTTTTATTTCCGAATGAAAATTTTCCCTTGATACATCTATTTTCTGGATTGGTTATAGATATAGTTTACTTAAGGATTGATGCGAATGTAGCATCGAATTCTGGAAGGGTTTGAAGACGCACTAAGGGTTTTCACTTCCGGTACTAGAAGTTCCACTTCCGATTTCAAAATTTGCATTTTCCTTGCAACTGCTTTTTCTTTCAAAATTGGCTATAGATAGAGCTTAGATAATACCCTATGTATATTTAGCGTCATATTTTAAAGGTGGTAGGGTTAACTAAGGATTTTCACTTCAGGGTTTTTTTTCCATCTACATTTCATAATATTTCTTTGAGATATCTATTTCTCAGGATTGCCTATAAATGGAGCTTAGACAGTAAATTATATGAATTTAACCTCAAATCCTGCAGGGGTTTGAGGACTCTCAAAGGATTTCCATTCCCGGCTACAGGGATGTGACTTATGTTTTAAAAATTTGCAATTTTTTTTTTGTAACAGCTATTTCTAAGATTGGTTATAGACGTTAGATGATGAGGGATATGGATTTATCATCATATTTTGAAAGGGTAGCGGTTTACTACGAAATTTTACTTCTAGTTTTTTTCCACCGATAGTACAAAATATTTCCTTGACAAATATTTTTCTCAGGATTAGATATAGATAGAGCTTATAGAGCTTGTAGAATAGACTGATATAGTTTCAGCATCAAATTTTCCTAAAATTAATATAAATATACAAAATAACTGTACAAAAAAGTATACTTAATAGTCCAGCCGGAAATGAAGTGCCACATTAATTGCCACCATATGCAGGATTCTTCATAAATTTCATGCTGTAACTGTTTTAGCTTAAAATCAAAGAACTTCAATTAAATAGAAACTAACATTTTAATTGAGCAATTCTTTTTTAAAAGTAAATGTATATTTTATAATTCAGGATATTGTATTATACATAAGCTTTACATTTAAAATATGTGTCATACATTTAGAAAATGTGTCATGCATTTAAAAAATGTGTCATGCATTTAAAAAATGCTTCATACCACTTTTATAGCTGTTAAAGATGTGTCATCGGTGACAAAAATGAAAGATAAGAAACAATCCTGCTTATAGTAAGAATATAGGCTATAATACTAAACTTCTAACTATAATACTACTTCTATATAATACTAAACTTCCAACGCTTCATATTTTCTTTAAAAAAATCTATTTTCCTTCTTTATTTCTCAGCATACTGAACAAAATATTATTTTATGCTGCAAAAAACATTTTAATTACAAACACATTTTTAACTGACACTGTGTGTGGAAAATTTGAAACAATGCGTGGAAAAAAAGGGATAACACTTTTCTATTAAACTAAGCTGTCATCACCCGTAAAACAACAGCGAATATAATAGGTACCTTCAAAATTAAATTTGGCCACTGTTTTTTTATTGAAATTTTAATCAGATATAAGAACACTTCATCTATATAAAATTACTCTAAATTAAACGCCACATAGGAAATTAATGCCTTGAGGAGAATTAATGTGTCTTCACATTTTTCTCATTATCTAAAGTTTAACTTTTCACGATTTTCGCTGTTTTTAATCAAAATATTTTCACTTATTAGATAATGTACTCGTTATTTGACTATTAAAATCTAAGGTTTTAGGAATTTAATAAACTTTGGATTAATAGGCCCTAATGTTAAACTTATGTAAGGGGATGTTATATTATATTTTACTCAATTCTTAATATATTGCAAAAGTTTATTTTAAAAATAAAACTTATAACACACAATTACAAAAAATCTGATGTGGACAACACATGACTTTCCTTATATAATGTAATCAATTTACTACTTTTACAGTAAAAACAATAGGTTTTTCTTATAGTAGATACTAATATTCTTTCCAAGATATTGAATTTTCGGCAATTAGTCGTCATTTTCATTTATTTAGCGTCATTTTTATCCATTTGGCGAGATTTTCGTTAATTTGGCAACTTTTCAAAAAGTCACCAAGTTGGCTACATTCCGCCAAATTCGCCGCCAAAATCTCGCCAAGCGTCATGGATGAAGAAATAAGTTGTTCTTACAGCAGATAAATGACTATTAGCGTTCAAATACAAAAGTATTACTCAAAGTATATTTTTTCATGAATGGAAGGAGCTAGATCCACGAGAATGATTTCATCCACTTTATCGCATGGTATTACATATGAAAAGCGAACATGTTTCTCAATAGGAAATTTTTTTTTCATTTTATATGACTTTTTGATAATTGTTTTGAAAAATGTGCAATATCTCGAGAACGGTTCATGTTAGCGTTCTAAAATTCATGTCAATTGTTTTCTAATGAAAAATTACAAAAGAAATGTCATTTTCGTAACTTTATTAGTGGTTTTGATTTTTTGACGAATTTTTTCAAAATTTTATTCGAAAATTTAGGGGGGTTCTGAACATTCGATTACGTATAAAAACAATAGGCTTCCAGTGTTTACGGATTGTGATTTTTGTACCAAATTTGGTTCGAATCGGTCCATTCGTTCGTCAGTTATCGTCTCCACAGGCTCACTGACACACACACACACACACACACTCACACACACACACACACACACACACAGACATCACTTCAAAAATGTTTGATTTGTGATCAGGGATGCTTGAAACGTGCTCCTCCGTCGAAAACTCGAATTCGAATTTTCGACCCCGTCACAATACTTTCCTTATATATTATGTATATAAGGAAAGTAAAAAATCTGATGTGGACAGCACATGACTTTCCTTATAGAATGCAATGAAAATACTACTTTTACAATTAAAAAAAATGTTATTTTTTATTAGATACTTATATTCTTTCCAAGATATTGAATTTTTGTTAATTTGGCAACATTTTAAACTGCCGCCAAGTTGGCGACATTCCGCTAAATTCGTTGCCAATATATCGACAAGCGTTGTGGACGGAGAACTAAGTTATTTTTACAGCAGATAAATGACTATTGGCTTTTTAATACAAAAGCATTACTCAAAGTATACTTTCTTGTGAATGGAATGAGTTAGATCCACGAGAATGATGCAACCAAATTTATCGCATGATATTACATAAAAAAAGTGAACATGTTTCTTAGCAGTTAATATTTTTTTTTAATTTATTGGATTTTTTGATAAATTTATTATAAAAATATGCAATATTTCGAGAATGGTTCATGCTAGCGTTCTAAAGTTTATATCAATCGTTTTCTAAGGAAAAATTACATAAGAAATATCTATTTGCGTAAATTTATTAAAGGTTTTGATTTTTTGATGATTTTTTCAAACTTCTACTCGAAAATTTAGGGGGGTTCTCAACATTCGATTGTGTTTTAAAACAATAGGCTTCCAGTATTCACAGATTGTGATTTTTGTACCAAATTTCATTTGAATCGTTCCATTTGTTAGTGAGACATTGTCTCCACAGGCTCACTGACACACACACACACACACACACACACACACACACACAGACATCACATCAAAAATGTTCGACTCGTGATCAGGGATGCTTGAAACGTGCTCTCCCGTCGAAAACTCGAATTCGAGTATTCGACCCCGTCACAATACTTTCCTTATACATTATGTATGTAAGGAAAGTAATATATATTTACAACATGTCTTAACACTTTCCATGAAATGTGAAATAATACTTTGGAAAAGACGGATATAATTTTTTCTATTTGACATAGCTGTCACTGCAGGTAAAATAAAAATTATCGGAAATTTTAAAATTGAATTTAGCCATTTGCTTATATTGAATTTTTAATCCCATTTACGGAGCTCGTCTACTGTGTCAAGCTGTTATCTAAATTACACGCTCTTTAAGTTGTAAATGTCTTGAAGGAGAATAAAAAACGTCTGGATAAAATATGTTGTTCATTAACCGGCGTTTAACTTAGGTCTTTTAACTTTTTTGCTTTAACACAATATCTTTATCTTCCACTAATTATTAAATAATGCTGCTCATTTTCATTTAAATAGAAATATTGCCGTGCATTTTTATGGAACTCGGAGTAAGTGATTTTTATTCTTGTTAAAACTGCGAGAGGAGAACTGCTTTAAGTAAGGTATGTAAGAAACTGCTATTTTACATGCCTGGGTGGGTTGTACACCGATATTGAAGTTCTATGTGTTTTTTAACGAATATTTTAACTACTTTCTAAGAAATAAGTGTAAAAATAATATATCCCTAGATAAATCATTATCAGCAAACACATTACCAACAAATGAATGTGAATTGATGAATACCAAATTATTCGAAACTTTGCACAAAATTTAATGATAGATGGGTAATACTAAAACGAGTCTTTCTGATTTATGCCTGTATGCCCACAGACCTCACACGTTGGTGCAGGAAGGATCTGTTGGTGCATAAATGAAAGGCAGGGAGTATGACCAAAATCATAATTTGCAACATTTATACAGTTTTACAGCAATCAAAGGAAACAATACACACAAAGCCACCAGACAAAGCCACCAACACAAAGCTACCAGAAGACAAAGCCAACAATACCTGACAAAGTCGACTAATTGATTGCCATACATTTTCAACTCACACTTGCAGCAGTTCTTCCATTTCCATTGGGAGCTCCATAGACTAGATGCATGTCAATCATTTAAGTAATCTTACTTTCTTTCTGCCAAGACTGCCTATTCTACCCGAAGATTTAAGGCACCTATTTGGAAGACCGGGAAAATGTTATCCAGTTTAGACCATGGGAATAGCCACCACAGGGATCATACTACGCTTCCCTTAACAAATCAACTATCTGATGGACTTTCGGAACTACAGATTCATCGTGCTCATAATCCCCGTAGGCACTGGAATAGTTTGGGACGGCATCAATGATTGCACATGGAACTAGAGCGTGCGATCCCTGCGCTTTAACCACTAGACTGTTCCGGCTCCAGTCATCTCCGCATTCGTAAAATGCGTCATACACTGTATAACATTTTGCAACCTTTGATCATAAGTTCCATCTGCTTTGTTGATAATTTAGGTGAACTGATAAGAAAAGCCACGATTACAGGCGTTCATGAAAATTCCAGCTTCATTTCTGAAATATTCAGCTAATTATCGTCTACCAAAGAATTATGCCGTGCCGCCCAATTGCGCCCTATAACACAAAATGATGACGTCTGCGAATATACATTCATATATAAGAAAGGATTGATTGTGTGATCCGTATCTTCAATTAAAACCTGTATAGAGATATATATTCAGAATCTCTAGAGTCATCTAAGGGAAAATCATGCCGCGTCCTTAGCAAGAACATTTCAGTCATTACAGAGGCTCCTCGACGAGAAGCAGTTGCCAGATTCAGACTTCTGACTGGTCATGATTGTCTCAGGGCCCATCTCCATCGAAATGGGCTTGCTGCTTCCCCGAATTGTACTTTATGTGACCAAAGACAGCTTATGTCTGGAAAATATTTGTAATTTTTTTATTCAGACAGCAGATGAGTAGAATATAAAAGGGCCCATAAATTATTTCCAATAAGATGTTTTGTTTAAAAGGTTATTTTCCAGTCGAGGAAACCTACTTTTAAAATAAGCTATAAATTTTATTCTGGGTTTAGTGTATGAAATTGATCATGATAAAGTCACATAAAAGAAGTTCTATTAATGAAAATGTGATGTGGACAGAGCAAAGTTTTCCCTACAGACTTAAAAATCCCATACATGTATTTTCTGCTTTTAACTTGACGAGGGAAAATTCGAATTCGAGTTTTCAATGGAAGAGTACGTTTGAAACTATATTAAACTTGAATCAAACGTTTTTGAGGTCATGTCTGTATGTGTTGTTGTTGTTGAGACCCAGACCGTCCGACCTACCAGAAAGGTGTAAGGTAACTGTTTGGACAGCCGGGAAGTGCCACCCAATTTAGAGCGGAACCCAGTGGGGGAGGCATCCACAGGGACCGCACCCTCCTTTCCCTACCACCAACCTCTCGGAAGATGTCTGTATGTGTGTGCAAGTACCTATGTTAGTGTAAGTATCCGTGCCCAGCGAGAAGTTTGACAAACCGCGACGGAGACGTCAGCTATTTTTCACTTTCCTTATATACATAATATAGTATAATGAAAATATTGTGACGTGGTCGAAAATCCGAATCCGTGTTTTTGACGGGAGAACACGTTAACATATATAAGAAAGGTTTGATTTTGCGATCCGTATCTTCAATTAAGACCTGTATAAAGATATATTCAGAATCTCTGGAGTCATCTAAGGGAAAATCATGGCGCGTCCTTAGCAAGAACATTTCAATCATTCCAGAGGCTCATTCATTCATTCCAGAGAACATTTCAATCATTCCAGAGGACGAGAAGCAGTTGCCAGGTTCAGACTTCTGATTGGTCATGATTGTCTCAGGGCTCATCTCCATCGAAATGGTCTTGCTGCTTCCCCGAATTGCACTTTATGTGATCTAGGACAGCCTATGTCTGGAAAAAATTTGGACGAGTTCCCTGTACTAGTGATTTTAGCGCAATCATTGAGAAATACTGGTGAACTTTCTGGCTAATGTCCTAGCGACCAAACGACCGGCATTTGGAAACAACACACAGCATTGCAGTCAATCTTTTATAAATTTCATGCCTGTTGGTATGACTAAATTTTTCGATCACTTTATAACAAGTTCGATGAAAAATAATTCATAGAAATTTTGAAAGAATTAATTTTCTTATTCTGATACAACAATTGCATAATTTCTCACTTGAATTTATAACTCTAACAAAGCCCAACTCTAACAACTCTAACAAGGTCCCAAGATCCCATCTTTTGATTGATCTCTACAGAAGGGTTTTGTATTTTTAAATTGGAGCATTGCAGCCAATCTTTGGTAAATTTCATGCCTGTTGCGTGGTATGGCTGCATATTTCGGTCAGTTTATAAAAAGGTCGGATAAAACAAATTTATAGAAATTTCGAAAGAATTAATACTTCCCCTCCAATATCATAATTGCATAATTTTTCACACAAATTTACAACTGTAACAAAGCTTTTTATAGATCCCAAGGATTTCGATATGGTCTACTCTTCAATAATCTGAATCTCCCTTTTAGACAGAAACTTATAAGACACCTAAACTCATCTCAACTGAAAAAGTGAATAATAATTCCGATTACAGTCCTTTTTTATCATATCTCTCATTGATGGAAGGTTGGACACGTGCCATGATGTTCATAAATGATTTTTTATTCAGATAACAAATAAGGGGAATATAAAAAGGCTCTTAAATTATTTCCAATAAAATGTTTTATTTAAAAGTTTACTTTCCAGTTGAGGAAACTTATTTTCAAAATAAGTTGTAAATTTCATTCTGGGCTTAATGCATGGAATTGATCATGAAAGAATTACAACAGTGGACTTTTTGATGAGTTCAAATCATAGCATATCATTATATATTCCACCTGTTTCTCTACCGTTAGCATAACAAATTAATCATGTGAATCAAATATAACTTGAAAAATTATGGAAAACATATTTTTACATATAAAAGAAGGTATGTGTGTGTGTATGTTTGTGGTTTGTTGTGTGAAATATGAGAGTCATACAACCATGGAATTTAGTACATTGGTCCTTCAAAACACGAGGATGGACAACTTTGTGTTCTTCTGTTACTTTCTCTACAATACATGGTAATGTATTGCAGGAAAATATTGGAATCATATCGAAAATTGAGGCGGAACTACACGTTTTGGGACTTCTATAATACGAATTTTTTTTTTCAGCGTAATGTCTGTGTGTATGTATGTGTATCTGTGTGAATGTCTGTGTATCTGTGTGAATGTCTGTGTATCTGTGTGTGTATTTGTGTGTGTCTGTGTCTGTCAGTCTGTTCAATGTATGTATCAACTCTAACTCAAGAACTAATTGACCGAATTTCATAAAATTTTATAGATAAGCTACTTGTGGGTTCCTGCTGCTGATTAGGTTTTGGTACAATTCGGGGTAAAAGAACCTGCCTTTTTTTGCAAAATGGCCCGCAAAAATAATAAAAATCTGATATGAAAGACTAAGTATGTTCAAATATATCAATTGAATATGTGTTTTATACATAATTTTTGACGATGAAAAGAATAAGACCAACCCCATTACTCTAGGACTAACCGTTCTCAAGACATTTATTTATTTATTTATTTATTGTATTTATTTTTTTTGTCAAGTTAGCAAATGAAAACTAAAATTGAATTAAAAGTGTAAATTTTAGTGGAATTTCAAATAAGTGCGTTATTAGTGCAATTAAACTCAATTTATGAATATTAAAGAATTAAAGGGGAGATGAATTTGAATGAATGGGAAAGTCATATGATGCTTGTGGCAACCGAAATAAAAGTTTAAAGTTTTAATTATAAAATTCATTTAAGGAATTATTTACTTTATTTTAATATTGATTAAATTCATCAATTTGACATGGCCTTTATTATCATATAGTGGAATTATATTTAATGTACATTACTTTGTTGTGCCGCAATAAACCCTCCAATTATTTTACCTTTCGTGTGAGTCCTGTAAAGGAATATTATTAATTATTAAAAAGATTAGACCAATTTAAACTTAACAATAACATTTATTAAAGACACAAAATACCTATTCAATTCTAATACATTAACTACTCTGCCCCTCTGGTATGGCACCCCTAAATTTATAGTCTTCTGACCTTTAGGTTCAAGTCCTAATAAACCCTGGTGCAAGCCAGACTACCGCTTTATTTGCCGTTCTGGCCACCATAAATACTCACATAAAATTGTCTCATCAAATGTGAGAACCCTTTCTGGTCTCACAATGCTCATATCAGCCTTTTTTAAATTTAGAATTCATATTTCAGTTATTTTAATTTTTAAATTCTCACACAAATCGGTTCCTTATTGACCAAAAATATTATCGTATTGATTTCATCTTGACACCAACGGAAGGATCGAGGAGCGCTCTTTTCAACGATGTTAGAACCGTATCCTCACGTCAATCCTTGTATATTAATTTGCTTTTAAAAATTACATCAAAGTTTGCGTCATTTACGTTCCTTGATATATATATATATATATATATATATATATATATATATATGCAATTCTATAATTTATTTTCATATATATATATATATATATATATATATATATATATATGCAATTCTATAATTTAGCTAAAATCGCCCCGCATATCTTAACATTTTAACAAAAAAAATCGATTTCGTAAGTACTTTTAATTTTTATAATTTTGAAGTGATCGCATGCAGTGATTGCAGCATTTTCCAGAAGTCCTATCACCTTTGACGGATTCAACCGCATACCGCTGTTTTTGCTGTCATGCCCAACCACCTAAGGATTTTAGCCACGCCTCTTACTCGTAGAAGACCCAGACCGTCCGACTCGTCCAGGGGACTAAGAGCACCTATTTGGACGGCCGGACGCCTCTTACTCGTATCATTTTTGAGGGGAAGCGTGCGATTTGGATTGTGAATGTATTGTTTAAGTAGCGGAGGCTTATTTAATTATGTATAAGCAGTGGCCGCTTATTTACGACCAAGACAAACGCCTTCTAGTCTTTAAAAAAAATCAAACGATTTCATATAAACTCATGGGTAAAATTATTGTTAAAATACGTAATTTTGTTAGTGTAGAATTTTGTTGTAAGCTTGTTTCGCTGTACAAATGTAAATCCTCTTTTTGAGCAGAAACGCAGAAAACACCTAAACTCACTCAGCTCGACTGGAAAGGACGATAATAATTCCGATTACAGTCCTCTTTTATCAAATCTTTCTAGATGGAATGTTGGCCACGCGCCATGACTTTCATAAATGCTTTTTTTATTCAGACAGCAGATGAGTAGAATATAAAAGGGCCCATAAATTATTTCCAATAAGATGTTTTGTTTAAAAGGTTATTTTCCAGTCGAGGAAACCTACTTTTAAAATAAGCTATAAATTTTATTCTGGGTTTAGTGTATGGAATTGATCATGATAAAGTCACAAAAAAGAAATTCTATTAAAGAAAATGTGATGTGGACAGAGCAAAGTTTTCACTACAGACTTAAAAATCCCATACATGTATTTTCTGCTTTTAACTTGACGAGGGAAAATTCGAATTCGAGTTTTCAATGGAAGAGTACGTTTGAAACTATCTTAAACTTGAATCAAACGTTTTTGAGGTCATGTCTGTATGTGTGTGTAAGTACCTGTGTTAGTGTAAGTGTCCGTGCCCAGTGAGAAGTTTGTCAAATCTCGACGGAGGCGTCAGCTATTTTTCACTTTCCTTATATACATAATATAGTATAATGAAAATATTGTGACGTGGTCGAGAATTCGAATCCGTGTTTTGGACGGGAGAACACGTTCCAAGTATCGCTGCTCATGAATCAAATGTTTTTGACCTAATGTCTGTGTATGTGCGGCAATGAGACTGTGGAAACGATATCTCAGGAACGTATGGAGCAATTTGAACGAAATTTGGTACAAAAATTACAATCCTTGAATACTGGAAAAATATTGTTTTCAAATGCAATCAAATATTCAGAACCCCTGAAAATTTTCGAGCGAAATTTCGAAAAAAAGTAAATAATTGGAAAATCAAACTTTTAATAAAGTTGCTTTAGTAATTTGTTATGTAATATTTCATTAGAAAACGATTGACACAAACTTTTGAACTCTAGCATGAACCGTTCTCGAGATATTGCACATTTTTTCAAATAAATTTTACAAAAAATCACTTAAAATAAAAAAAGAATAATTACTATTGTGAAATATTATCACTTTTCATAAGTGATGAATTCATCATGCGATCAATTCGGCGGTATTATTCTCGTGGAGCTAACTCATGCCATTCATAAGAAAAGATACTTTAAGTAATAGTTTTATATTTGGACGCCAATAGTCATTTATCTGCTATAAGAATGACTTATTTCTTCGTTCATAACAGTTGGCGAGATTTTTGCGACGAATTTGATGTAATGTCGTCAGCTTGGCGCAATTCTAAAATGTTTCCAAATTAACGAAATTGTCGCCAAATTGATAAAAATGACGCTAAATCAATGAAAATGACGATTAATTGATGAAAGTTCAATGTCTTTGAACATTACAAGAATAATCCATTTCCGCCCGTAACACTTGCGAGAAATTTAGCGGGACGTCGCCAACTTGGTGAGTATTTTAAATGTGACAAAAATGTCGCCAAATTGATAAAATGTCGCCAAATTGATAAAAACGACGCCATATGGGAAGGAATGTTTCGCAAATTTTGATTTCAGTCATGTGATGGGCATACCTTCCAGTATACGAGTGTGAAAAATGCTCTTCTCACCATCTGTGTCCATATTTCATCCAGATTGACAAAAATATTGTCAAAATTGCAGAAATGATGCCAAATTAAGAAAAATGACTTCTAATTGATGAATTATTATTAAAATATTTTCATATATGGAATGTATCACTTATTGAGGATGCTATCTATATTGATAATTATTTATTTAGAGTTACGGGAAATATAAGTTAATTGGTAATTTGAAACAGTTTTACATGTTGTCATCTGGAAAATTATCAAATGTACAATTCAACGATCAAAACACAGTACCGTGGATATTATACATTATTTTTTACTGTAAAAGTAGTAAATTCATTGTACTATAAAAGGACAGTCATGTGCTGCCCACATCAGATTTTTTTATTTAATAGAGATTGTACTGTTATTTAATTCTAATATATTCGATTTATGGTACTAATTTTTGTTTTCGGATAGGTTTTACTTTTAACGGTCGACTTAGCGCAGTTTTAAATTGATAATTATTTATTTAGAGTTACGGGAAATATAAGTTAATTGGTAATTTGAAACAGTTTTACATGCTGTCATCTGGAAAATTATCAAATGTACAATTCAACGATCAAAACACAGTACCGTGGATATTATACATTATTTTTTACTGTAAAAGTAGTAAATTCTTTGTACTATAAAAGGACAGTCATGTGCTGCCCACATCAGATTTTTTTATTTAATAGAGATTGTACTGTTATTTAATTCTAATATATTCGATTTATGGTACTAATTTTTGTTTTCGGATAGGTTTTACTTTTAACGGTCGACTTAGCGCAGTTTTAAATGACACAAAATTTCTATTGAAATGGAAATATCACCAGAATGGTTTATTTTACATTTCTAAGAATTGTTTAAATTCATTTGTTATCCAAATTACATATTAAATACCCATTTTTACTATTAATTAGATACATTTGTTCTTTTACTTTACTTTTCGAAGTTTTTGAGTCTTTATCAAGAGATTATCAGAAATTCAATTTTATATTAAGCAATATTGAATTATCGCCAGTATGACGACATTTCCTAAATACTGCCAAGTTGGCGGTGGAACATCCAAAAAGTCTTCACGGTCGCCAGGAAGGACAGACAGAAAGATAAATAGACAAGCAGATAGATTAATTGAATTTTCTTACATGGTTTTAAATAAATTAAATTTGTAGACGGTCCCTTTACGACGCATCTGCCAAACTTGCTTTGACAAACTTCACGTCGAAAGTTGTATCTGAATTTCTGTGAGCAATTCAACAGATGATGTGTCACGAAATGAATAAAATGGCGAGAGTGTATGTGAGGATTTTCTTCAAAAGATAATACTATTTGTCATACTATATGACTTCAATGAGTTTCAGAATGTTCTACATTGGTTGAATACAAATTACCCATAACCTTAAATGACAAGAAAGAAGGATGCATGATCAATAATGAACGTTTCCGTAAAAAGGGGTTGAAATAACCATGTAACAAAGCATATGCAGATCATACTTAAATGATATGATGTGGAAGTAGATTCACGGAGAAACTATTTATTATGTAGGGATTTAAAAAATAACAACGAGATATGTTTTTAACTCTTAGTTGGGGTCACTTACTTCCAATTGCACAAGTACTTTAAATAAGGTAGGAAAACACGAAATAGTGATGGTAATGTATAGGGAAAGTATTGGAATCATGCCGAAAATCGCAACTCGAGTTTTCGACGAATCTGCAGGTTTTGGGGCCTCTGAAATACGAAAAACTATTTTTAGCGCTGTATGTCTGTCCGTGCAATGTATGCATCCAACTCTAAAACTAATGGACCGAATTTCTTAAAATTTGGTAAGTTATTTGTGTGTGACCCTGGTGCAGATGAGTTTTTGATACGACTCAGGAAAAAATAACCTGCCTTTTTTACAAATTGACCCACAAAAATTGTCTATATCCAGTCTAGCTGAAAACCTAATAGATCAAATGTTACAAAATTTGGTAGATAAGTCAATTGTGGGTTACCCTGGTGCTGATCAAATTTTGATACGATTAAAAAAAAAAGATATCCTGCCTTTTTTTTTTTGCGAAATGTTCCGCAAAAATCGTCAAAATATAAAGTGAAAAACTACGTATGCTCAAATGTACCAATTAAATGCTTGTTTTATATGTAATTTCTAAAGATGGAAAAAGTAAAACCATCCCCATTACACTATTACTAGCCGTTCTCGACGTATTTCAGTTTTTTCGCATTTCCTCTAAACCACCGTTTAAAAAAAGGCCAGTTACCAACTAAGAACGAAAATTGAATTAAAAGTGCAAATTCAGTGTCATATCAAATAATTATGGGCGTTATATTTTGTGTAATTAAACTCAATATAATGAATTATTGAAGAAATAAAGAGAACGTGAGTATGAATCTGCAGGGAAAGTCATGTGCTGCTCACATCAGATTTTTTTTGTTTTGATACTGCAAATTGTGTACAAAGTGCCTTTGTGACGTACTGCGACGCCGCTACAAAAAATTGTCGCGAGTTAGAAAGAGGTTGCTTCATTGAAGCTAGATGGTCCAACAGACTTATCAGTCGTCATCTTGGTCTGAGCGGCATTGTTGTTGCTCAGTGTTGACAACAGTAGATCGGAGAATTTAAGTGTAACAGTCACAAAGGCTCAGGATGTCCTAGACGAAGCTCGAGAGGATCACGTAGTCAGGAGAGGAGTCACGTCCACACCAATGGAGTCACTATCTGACATTCGAAGGTATTTGCCATTCGCTACACGTACTGTATCAAGATATAATATTCGTATACAACTGGCAGAAGGTGGGGATTAGGTGTCGACGTCCATTAAGGCGTCTACCACTGACACCTCAAAATAGGCAGAGTCGTCTGTATGGATGCTGAGCTCGGTCAGCCTAGATAGTGTCCGATTGGAGGTATATTGCCTTTAGCGATGATTGTCACTTCTCTCTCAGTTCTGACGAATGCAGTATACGTGTGTGGAGGTAGTCTGGCCAGTGTTCCGATCTCTCATTTTTTGTCGAGCGACACACAGTCAAAATGTGGTGCGACAATTTCTTGAGACAGCCGATCTTATAATTGTGTCGCAAGTCAATGTAACGACTCACTTGCATGTCGGCAATATTCTGGAGCCAATCGGTATGCCTATGCTGTCAAGCATTCAAGGTTCCATTTATCAACAAGACAACGCTCGATCACATACTGTACGACTTTCTCAACAGAGTCGTCAATGATTTAATACACTCCCATGTCACCCTGGTCCCCAGACCTATAATAGAACACGTCGAAGCATGCTAGGATGGCAATTGCAGCCTTCTTGGAATACCACTGAATTAGCTGATGAGTTGCAAAATTTGTGGAAGAATATTTCGCAGAGGGACATAAACAACTGAATTTGCCATATGCCGCACCGAAAATCAGCTTGTATAACTTTCAGGGAAGGATTTACCACTTACTAAAATATCATGTTATTGCCACCATTTTTTTAATAAAACGTTCTTTTTTCTCCCACATTCTAATCATTTGCATATCTCCTCAAACAATACATACATGCCGAGTTACGCGGCTGTAGTCTAATCTCTTACGGATGAATATATATGTTTTGCAACAGTGTATATTTTGATAATTTTGATATCACCGTTTACGTTTGTAAAATTGTGTATTGAATATGTTCTTTTCTGAATCATCCATAGAGTTGTTTTGCTTTCTCAACGTGAGATGTTCTGAAAGCAACGCAATATTACGATTTTCTAATCGTAAACCCACTAACTTTAGTCACGAATTTTGGACAAATTAGCCACTAATTACACCTACTAATTTTAGGAATTGCACTAATTTAATACCACAACTTTTGAATTAGTTTTAAAAACTATTCTTTGTAACTGAGTTCCACAAAGGCCCTGTACTCGGTATTTAGGTTATATTACGCCAGCGCTAAATGTTTTTAATACTTTCCAACATAGTTGAAAATTGTTAATGACTTTGTTCATTCCTTCTGCCTGTCTGTCCATTTGCACGATAACTGCCGTAGAAACGACTTTATCAACATGAAATTTTAGTATGTTGTTGAGACGGTCTGTGGGACATATGGGAATGTAATCGAATAATAGCACAGAATTAGTCTTGGATTGAACCCGGGTTGAAAAAGTGAAATATACTAAACCCTATTGGACCTAATTTTCAAATATTTTTTAAGGGAAGTTAAAATTCATAAATTGCTTTGAAAGTTTCAGAAAAATACTCAAATTATCCCATAAAATATATAAAACAAAATTCAGCTAAATATTTTCAGAAGTTTTGTAAATAAAAACTGAAATAATAATTACTCCCATATTATATGAAACGATCACGTGACCAACATAAAATATGGCATCAATTTTTTCTTCCTAATGTAAAAACCGTGATTTTTAAAGCTCTTTTAAATTTATATTTAGTGCTGCGTCCGTTCTAAACCAGCTTAATTTTTGCGGATTTTCTGTGCATCTATATATTCTGTGTCAACGCAATTACAATATTTTTCAGTTTAATGATCATCAAATTGTGATTATTTTTACAAAGAAGCCTAATTTTAATGGATGCAGAATGTAAACAAGTGATTGTAAGAGGAATTCTATAAGAATTGCGGAATTTTTTTCAAGCAAAATTATTTAGCTCTGGAGTCAGGAATAAAGCGATATCAATAAGATATTCATTTTCTTTTACACAGTGTCCGAAGATTTATATTTCGATGACGTCATTTGAATAAAGTTCATATTTTGGATGAAGTTTAAAGTTTTCAAATAAAATAAATTATTGTAGTACTGTGATTATTTAAAATATATCAGTGATGAATGTCTCTCATCTTAGAGATGCTTAACTAAAATTGCATTTCAGTTTGAAAATATTGCTTTCAATCAATGCTTTATGCATGTTTGATCTTTCCTGTTTATCTTTTTCTAAATAGTCACATCGTTAAAGCGTAGCTTTGATTTCAGTAATTCGCTGTATGTTCTAATTATAATTTTTATTGTTGTAATTACCGCTGCATGTGTAATTGCAATCAGAAATTTGCATATTAAATCCCAGGAAACGCCAGGTATTCGTGCTAGTAAATCCTTCAATTTTTTTCAAACAAACTTAAGAAGTTCGAATGATTCAATTACTTCATTTCATAGAATATGCTCTGATTGCGCAAAAATAATCGTATCCAAAGAATATCGTTATATAAACAAACTAAATTTATAGACTGTCCCTTTGAGACACATCTGCTGCAATCGCTTTGACAATATTAATGTGAAATTTAAATCTGAATAACTCTCGGCAATTCAACACAGTATAAGTCACGAAATGAGTAAAATGGCGAAACTGTATGTGCTGATTTTTCTTGTGCGGATATTACTATTTGTCAGATTTCATACGACGTCAATGAGTTTTACGACTTTCTTCTTGAGTTGAATACAAATTACCCGAAATATCAAATGTAAAGAAAGAAAGATGATTGAACAATAATGAAGGGTTTTTTTTTTCTTGGAAAAGGGGGATAGCTTTGTAAAAGAACAGGATTAAATATTCCTAAGGCTCAAACTGCTGTTTAAACACAGAAATTTTATAACATTTCTTGTGAAACACCATTGAACACAAAATGCTGGTGTCAATAGGTTGTGATGGCAAAAAATAAATATAAATAGACTGAATTTTGGTTGAGCCGTCAGTTTGTTTCGACCGTAACTGTTCGACCTATCCAAAGGTGTACGGTACCTGTTACAGTACAATAAGGTGCCCGTACAATAGACCTTTGGTCGCTGTGCTAGGTTCTCTTTGAGACACCCATCTATAAGTCATAAGTCATAAGATATATATTTGGACGTATCCGGGACAATGCCACTCAACTTAGACTGAACCCAGCGGTGGCGACATCCACAGGAACTATATCTTCCCTCACCTACCACCAACCTCTTAGAAAGACTTTCGAACACACAGGTTTTACCGTGCTCGTACTTGTCGTAGACACGGGGAATAGCTTTTTCAGCGACAGGATTCGAACTCGGGTACTCCGTTTGCAATCTCCGCCCGTTAACCACTTGGGTATTCCGCCTCTGAGTCCGCATGCAGCATAGGACTACGACTTGCAGATTAAAGAGTAGAAATAAGATAATCGAGTATGGTTTCAAAGCGTTTATTTAATTTATTATACTGGTCTTTTACATACTGGTCTAAAATAGGAAAAGGAGCTTGCATTATTTTTAAACATGATCTTTTTACATTGTGAACACAACGCAGATTGGTAAACGAAATAACCAACGTGGTGCTTTGCTTGAGATCGGTTATAACATCCATGCCGAGATCTTAGGACATACATTTCTGAACTTCTCGTAAGAGGCTCTGTCTTTAATGTTCAAGTTGAAATAACCTAACATAATGATCGGTAATTCAGTGTTCTTTCAGGACTTTGTGGCCGGGGAGAGGGGGGGAGGGTGTAAATGAAACTTTGGGGAGGCGGGCTCATTTTGTATTTGCCCTATATAAATATATCTAAATGCTGTCACATATATAAGAATTAGGTTAACATAAAATAACTATGGGAGGGGCGAATTCTCGTCTCTGGGGGACCACCCGGAGATTATTCAGAAGACTGATTTCAGGCATATAACCGGAGAGGCTTCGCCCCTCCCCTCATATATGGCTGAAAGAAACACTGTCTATGTTGCCCTATCCCTTTATAGCCAGTGGAATGCTCGTAACACATTTGGGTGTGTATAATACAAGATTATTGAGTTATTTTAATTCATTAAAAATGTATTAAAATTAAATTTAATTCCTTAAACATTTCTATTCTCAATACGAAAGTGATCTGTTGTAAATATTAACTACATTCTAAATCCACACTGCTTGAAATCGATCTCGAAGTACATAATCAAGCTTTCACATCTGACATTCTGTTTAATATTGATCAAAATATTTCAGTCTAATATTGATCTAAATGCATACATTTATATTTTACAGTTTTCGGGTCATCGAAGAAGATGTCCCGACTGAAACGGCTGATTTCAGAAATTCTTGATATACTCTAGTAACTCGGATTTTTACATTCTTCATCACTTTCGCATTTCTATTTCCTCTTTCCTGTGTTTAGATTTTCTTCGCTTTTGCTTTCGCTCATTCTGCGATTATCGCTATATTATCGAAAATGTTAACCCATTTGCAAGAAAACAAATTTAAAAATTTTCAAAACCACTGAGACACGTTTTTACTTTCCCTGCAATACATGATAAAGTTTAGGGAAAGTATTGGAATCATTCCGAAAATCGCAGCTCGAGTTTTCGACGAATTTACGCGTTTTGAGACCTCTAGAATACGAAAAAACTATTTTTAGCGTGATCTCTGCGTGTGTGTGTGTCTGTCTGTCTGTCTGTCTGTGTGTCTGTGTGTGTGTCTTCCTGTGCAATGTATGTATCCACTCTAACCCAAAAACTAATGGACCGAATTTCATAAAATTTGGTAGCTAAGTCATTTGCGTGTGATCCTAGTGCTGATTCGGTTTTGGAATGATTCGGAAAAAAATAACCTGCTTTTCTTTGCGAAATGGTCCACACAAATCGTTAAATCTAAAAATAAAACACTACGTATGCTCAAATATATCAATTAAATGTTTGTCTTACACGTAATTATTAACGATGAAAATAATAAGACCAACACTAGGACCCCATTACACTAGGGCTGGCCGTTCTAGAGACATTTTAGTTTTTTTACATTTTCACTATGCCACCTTTGAAAGTAAGCCCATTTACCAAATGAGAACGAAAATTGAATTAAAAGAGCAAATTCAGTGTAATTTAAAATAATTATGGGTGTTATTTTCTGCAATTAATCTCAATATAATGAATTATTGAATAAATGAAGAGAACGTGAATATGAATCTGCAGGGAAGTCATGTGCTGCCCACATCAGATTTTTTATATATTTAAATGGAGACCATCGAGAAATTTAAAACGATACCACTGACAGTCGTTTTGAACTCGCGGTTGTCCTGATAAACCGCAATATTGTGAATGAAACGTGTTCACCCGTTCATAAGAAAACAATTTTTAAAGTGTTAAGTTCAAACCACTGCGAGATGTTCTGGATATATTTGAATAGATCGTGTCGAGAGCTTTTAAATGATATCATTCATGGTCGTGCTACACTCACGGTTTCTGAGACAGACTGATTCAAACGCGGAAGCAGACGCATAAATATTGCATCATCTTCCGTATGCACGGGAAGAGGAAATAACATCGCAAGGAGGATGTATTGCATAGTATGCACATTGGACTCCATGCTGTTTACGAATTTAATAACACATTAATGGATGGGCGCGTATTTTTAGCGATACGATTTCAATTGACGAATTTCCACTTACCCTGTAATAGAGGTAATGTCGAATTATAATTCTTGGATATGCGGCAGCAAAGACATCTATCAAAGATGCCACACCGCCAATACCCGAATTATAAGAACAGAGGATGAGCTAGCTTTTGCTCAGTGATTATAATGTCGGTCTACGAATCATCAGGTCCCTGGTTCGGGACCACGGCGACGCTCAATCGCCACAATGATGACTGGACGTTTGAAAAAAACGCAACCTTCCTTTCCAACGACTTCGCCTCTCAGCACGAGATGGCAGCACCACAAGGAGTCAGAAGCCTTGACACTCCCTTCCTGGTTGACCACAACTGTCCGTCACGCCGACGCAACACGCCTCCCGGCCCTGACGTCACGCCGAGGCGAGACGCCTCTCGGCCTCCTCATCAGCGAGGGGAGTGTGCGGCAGCAAAGACATCTATCAAAGATGCCACACCGCCAATACCCGAATTATAAGAACAGAGGAGGAGCTAGCTTTTGCTCAGTGATTATAATGTCGGTCTACCATGCATCAGGTCCCTGGTTCGGGACCACGGCGACGCCAAACCGCCACAGATATATTTGTGAGAAGAAAATAACTTTGAGGGGGCTACTTAGCGAAATACCCTATTTATACTATTAATGTCGGATAGAGTGTGTATGTACGTATGTATGAATGTATGTATGTAAATGGATTTCCGAAGCCCCTATTCGGCCAAGAAGCTCGCGGATTTTCTTAAAAGTAAGTATCAAACCGAATAAATATCCCGAAAATGCCTGAAATTTGATATATTTTTAAAAATTTATAGCAAATCTTATTTTGAGGTGTAAAAATAGGGGTGTGCGGAAAAGCTATCTCCTCCTTCAAAAATTTAATCTCTTTATTTTTAACGAGAGATAGATGACATTCCAGGAACCTCTAACAGTCAAGGTTTTTATGAAGTCGATATTTTTCTTTAGACAGATTTTTAAATGTGCCGAATTTCCCTTTGAAACCCATTTATAACAAAGCCAGCATTTCAACTCTCACTCCCCTCTTGTTTATCGATATGCTGATTATTTTGCTTATTATTCGAGATTTCAAGTATGCCAGATTCAAAGCGGCATTAGTAGTGGCGATATAAGTGCAGATTTCGAAAATCTCGAGATTTACAGATAGAAATTTTAAATTTTAAATATAGGATTGTAACGATATTCCCTGAAATTATCAGTGTTTCAATGAAAACTTCTTGTTTTACGTGTTTTCGAAGTATTGTTCGAAATTGAAATTAAAAAAAAGTTCTCCAGTTACTGTCTTTAATATTTGCCATTGATAAGTGGAATAAGTCTTGGCTTAAGAGAATTTATATTCTATTTTTCTTAACTTTATTTGTTATTTAAAAAAAAATTAAGATTCGATAACGGTAATTTGAAAGTGACATAATGCTCAAAATTTAAATTTCTGTGAAAATAAAGTCTTTGAAGTAGAGTCTTGAAATTTTGTCATCGTGAAGTGTCAATTTTTTAGTTTTAAAAAACTTTAATTATTATTGTTGTAATTTTACTTGTTATATTTTTACAAATAAATTCATTTAATAACTTTTCATTCAGAGAGTTGCTGTGTCCTTTAACTCGAGTTTCTATCAAAATTTCTTCATACCCGTCAAGAGAGGAAGGATGTGGCAGGACAAGTCACGTGACACTACTTACTAGGTGAGAAGTAGTAAACAACATATTTTAATGTTTAGAGATGAAGTTTTTGATCGTCTGAAGAAGTGACTAAAATGCAAAAATCAAATTTTGTGAACTTAATGGAATGAGATTTTTTTTCAAAATATAATATTGTAACGTTGTTATAAGCATTTTCTGAAAAAAATTTTTTTTTCTACGATACTAAGTTAATATTGTAGCTAGTTAGCAATTTAGATTAAAAGTTAGCAATTGAGATTAAAATTCCACTTCAAGAATCAATTCACATTGAAACGGCCAGGGGGGTAGATTTTTTAAATCATTGTTTTTATAACTATATTTGTTTTGCGACGCTTGTTCCGATTTTGATGCAATTTTCACATTGCATTTTTGACTCTCCCATGAAACTACTCGAACAGCTTGCTTACTTTAAAATTGGACCCAATTTTTCTGATTTGCGACTTTAGCATCCACGCAAAGAGGGGGCGGGATCAACAAAGGAGAAAACTCATTGCCAAAAACTCATTGCTAAAAAAACTGGTTGCTATGCATTTAGTGACAGATAGCAGGGAAAGTCTGGTAGTATAGATGAATCTTTGACTGCTATGCTATATACGGAAGATCGTATAAAAAGCGCGAGTCTTGTCCATAGATGTTGTTATCTATACAATAAAAATATAATCCTATCTATTATAACGCCTTCTAAAGGCGAGTTCTGTGGATACATTTTACATTTTTCTTAAATTACTAGGGAGATCTCCCCCCTGCTCGTTACGCTTGGTTAACTCCCGAATTATTTCAATCGCGAGTTATTTCAATCGGCAAACTAAAGCTTTGCAAGTTATTTCAATCCAAACTAAAGTACAAATCGGCAAACGGTTTATTTCATCGTGTCACACTATTATTTGTCTATTAATGAACCAAATTTCAGATTTTTGTATGCTATAGTTTTTGAGATATGAGGGAGAGAAAATTGATGGACGAGAATATATGAAAGATAATGTTCCACTTCAGAAGAACATAAAAAGTAAAATATATCTCGTAAACTACATCGAAATAAAAAAAAAGGTTTCCGTCCTGCAAAAATTCTTTCAGCTATGTAGGTACATGCCTGCAAAATTCCGTTGTTTTGCTATTGTTAGTGTATCCAGGAGTCAAATATTTTGTCATTGGCTTTGACATTAATTTTTTTAAACTACAATGTATATAGTAAAACGGATTATTTCAGGGTATTCCACAAACTTTTATCTACAAGTGTACTAAATTTCATGTTTTTGTATGCTATAGTTTTTGCGATACGAAGCAGAAATATGAAAAATTTGTCAAATAGCGGCCGCGGTGGCAGCTACATTTTTTTTTTAAAATATAGAGAGATATATTAAATTATTTTCTTTTTACATATGAAGCAACGGAATTTGACATTCAATTATTCTTAATTTTTTTCACCCTTGTCACCTATATCTGTTTTCGATCAACGCTTCAGTGATTTTTTTATGAGAAAATTATTTTTTTGCAATGAAATAATTTTCTTCAGGTCACTCAAGCCCGAAATTTCACTTCATCTTAAAAAAAACGAGTCTTTCTAATTGAGAACTTTGTCAATAGAAGAGAATTCAATATTTGCTATGCACTTACCGTCTCGGAGATTCTTTTTTTTTGTTTTTCAATATGCTGGAAATAGTTTTAAAAAAACCTAAGAAATACTGTTTTTTATAAACTGGTTAATAAGCAATAGTGCGCTTCGTGTATAGTGAGAGGACTTTTAAATAATTTCTTATTTTTACTTTAAGGGGGTTTTAATTAACCTTAGTTGAAGGCGTTCAAATTTCTTTAAGCAGTTTAACCGATTAAGCAGTCAATTTATTTCATAGGTTGATTTTTTTTTCTTTTCTCATGGTGTTATAGAAATTATTTTTTGTTGATTTTTTTTTTAATTCTCAGATTTTGACGAAGTATTTTTATGTTGTTTTTCTCAATATAAACGTCATCTGCTGAAAATATTAACTTCGTTCTAAATCCTTACTGCTTGAAATTGACAAAATAATCAAACATTCACGTTTGATATTTTGTTTAATATTGATCGAAATATTTCAATTTGATATTGATCCAAATGCATATATTGATATTTTTCAGCAACGATATAGTTGCGATAGTTAGAGAGTCATTTTCAGCAGATGACGTTCATATTCCCAATATGAACTTCATCTATTGAAAATATTAAATTCACTCTAAATCCATACTGTTTGAAATTGACCAGAGGTAAAGAATCGAACATTCGCATCTGATATTCCGTCTAATATTGATCAAAATATTTCAATCAAATATTAATCCAAATGCATGTATTGAAATATATATCAACAACAATATAGTTGTGACAGTTAGAGAATTATTTCCAGCAGATAAAGTTCATATTCTCAATATGAGCGTCATCTATTGAAAATATTAAATTCACTCTAAATCCATACTGTTTGAAATTGACTATGAAATAAATAATCAAATATTCATATCAGGTATTTCATCCAAAATTAATCAAAATATTTCAATCTAAAATTGATCCAAATGCACATATTTATATTTTACAGTAACACTATATTTGCGAATGTTAGCGAATCAATGACTTTGGATATATTTTAGTATTTTGTATAACAAGTATGGTCAGACTTTCAGTATGGTCAAACTATAGTATTTTAGCCATCTTTATCTAGCAAATAATTGCTTATAAAAATATGCGTTTCCTTAAATTTTAATGCATCTATGGAAATAAATAGACAAATGGGATAAATGGATATTATAAGAAAACTCTCAAGTGAATAAATGTCAAGAGAAACTATTCTAGTTAATGGAACTAGAGGGTCGTAATAAAGTTTCCCTTGCTGAAGTTAGTGTACCGTCTGTCAATTGTCTATCACTGATGTATATTATATTGTTACGACGTATCTCTGGAATCGTGGGTGAAACAAAAATGAGACCAAATTTATAGATAACTAACACGTTTATTTACAAGCACAGCGTAAACAGGAACAATATACAACAAATTGCATGATAACTGTCTTTCAAGATCACAAACTATCAGATGCAGTAAGACAACAATTAAATATTTCGGTAATTCACAAAATAGCTTATACTATTCTCAAAACATTGGCGTATTTCACAATTTTATTTAGCATGTATCACATCAACTATGCCCCAACTGAGCGATGACTCATTTTATATACTCTCCGTTAAAACGTCCAAAAGGGGTTAGTATCTCAAAGGATATTCGCTGTTTTGAAGAAATTCTGGTATATTCGTAAAGTCAATAAAATTCGCCAAGTTGGTGATATGTCGTCAAATATAGCAATCCTGCTTCGAAAGTCGAAATATATCAACCTTACATTTACGTAATGGAAATGGTTGCCTGTAAATATGTTTCCCTTCTAGGGACTCAGTCTCCATAGTGAAAGTATTTTGCCTGTTCGTAACACCATTATGAGAAAATAATAAATTTACGTGTGTCTATTTGCATTTGATTTGCAATATAATTCAAGAGGGAAAATTTACCCAGTGCTGATTGCTATTAAATTTTACAGTTATAATCATTCCTGATTTTAAGAAATTATGAAAGCTTTTGCAGATATCAAATACCATGTTTCAAATGTACCTTTTGTTCTTTTTTTCATAGCATATTTATTTTCTTACACTGTATCCATAAATGCTCAAAATAATAGGGAATGATCCCAATATCTGAGAAATATTTCAATAAAGTATCTTTCTACAACATTTACGATAAGTATTCTACTATTGCTGCAATCAGAAATCATGGATTTTATGTTGAAATATATGACGAGATTTACGTATAACTTTTCCTGTATATGATACTTCAATATTTATTCCTTTTACTGTCCTAACAATACATAGCATACAATATGTGAAAAATTCTTTGAGAATTCTTTATTGGAAAGTAAAAGTCGGACAGATCTTGTTGTTCTCTTATTGTACGCATAAAGTTTTCCGAGACAAAAAAATCTCTTAACAGCATATTACTTTAATTCAGATGCAAGATCTAAATCAGATCTCTTAACAACATATTACTTTAATTCAGATGCAAGATCTAAGTCAGATATCTTAACAACATATTACTTTAATTCAGATGCAAGACCTAAAGCAGATCTCTTAATATATCACTTTAATTCAGATGCAAGATTTAAGACAGATGTCTTAATAATATATTACTGTAATTCAAATGTAAGATCTAAGTCAGGTCTCTTAATAATATATTACTTTAATTCAGATGCAAGATCTAATTCAGATCTCTTAACAATATATTGCTTTAATTCAGATGCAAGATCTAAGTCAGGTCTCTTAATAATATATTGCTTTAATTCAGATGCAAGATCTAAGTCAGATCTCTTAACAATATATTACTTTAATTCAGATGCAAGTTCTAAGTCAGATATCTTAACAATATATTACTTTAATTCAGATGCAAGATCTAAGTCAGATCTCTTAATATATTACTTTAATTCAGATGCAAGATTTAAGATAGATGTCTTAATAATATATTACTTTAATTCAAATGTAAGATCTAAGTCAGGTCTCTTAATAATATATTACTTTAATTCAAATGTAAGATCTAAGTCAGGTCTCTTAATAATATATTACTTTAATTCAGATGCAAGATCTAAGTCAGATCTCTTAACAATATATTGATTTAATTCAGATGCAAGATCTAAGTCAGGTAGGTCTCTTAATAATATATTACTTTAATTCAGATGCAAGATCTAAGTCACAGATCTCTTAACAATATATTGCTTTAATTCAGATGCAAGATCTAAGTCAGATCTCTTAACAACATATTACTTTAATTCAGATGCAAGTTCTACATCAGATCTCTAAACAACATATTACTTTAATTCAGATGCAAGTTCTAAGTCAGATCTCTTAACACCATATTACTTTAATTCAGATGCAATATCTAAGTCAGATATCTTAACAACATATTACTTTAATTCAGATGTAAGATCTAAGTCACAGATCTCTTAATATATTACTTTAATTCAGATGCAAGATTTAAGACAGATGTCTTAATAATATATTACTTTAATTCAAATGTAAGATCTATGTCAGGTCTCTTAATAATATATTACTTTAATTCAGATGCAAGATTTAAGTCAGATCTCTTAACAATATAATGCTTTAATTCAGATGCATGATCTAAGTCAGGTCTCTTAATAATATATTACTTTAATTCAGATGCAAGTTCTAAGTCAGATCTCTTAACACCACATTACTTTAATTCAGATGCAAGTTCTAAATCAGATCTCTTAACAACATATTACTTTAGCATGATGCAAAACCCACCTATGGCCAATAGGTCCACTCTCAAAAATAAACATCCATAGGAAATGAATTTAAACCCAATCGGAAAAAATCCCATTCAAAGGAGGACAAATTATTAAATAGGAAATGTACCCAACGGTGCTCGGGAGTTAAAGCAGGGATAAATTAAATTTATTAATCTAAACAAAACCAAAAATATGTTATTGGTATAAATAAAAGTTAAAATTGCAAACAATACGTGCACAACCAGTGCAATGACCCTATCTACAAATTATCCCCTTTATAATGCATTTAAAATGGGCCCGATATCATGCGACAAAAATATTCGAAAGGAAAACCTTCATCTTAGTAGAGAAGGTTTATGTGACTTTCAGCGCATGCGCAGTCGTCGTAACGAAAGTAGAAATTACAGTCTAGGTGAAAATGCCCAGCATAAAAAATGTTACAGGTTTGCCCGCTGTTATAAAAATTGTAATTAATGAACTGATAGCTTCAGGAATGTTTCTTTATTGTTTTGGTGCAGTGTGTACTACCTGTATTAAAATAAGCTGTTGTTAAATTATAAACACTAGATTTCTAGTAAATTGTTTTATATCGCAATATAAAAATCGGGGATGTTTTAAATGCACGAAAAGTATATATTTTTAAAAGTCCACGAAAATTCTTCTATTAATCGTATATGTATATTCTTTTTAAAGCTTTTTTAAAAGAAAATTTTACTATTTCTCCGATGGTGTCAAAATGAAAATGCTGTGGTGATATTTGCAGTCGCTAAGGAAGCGATTTTTGAGGAAATTATGCAAAAACATAAAATAACCACAAAACTAATTCTTATTAAAAAAAATAATAACGCCGAGGTTCACCTTCCGGATCCTGTAGTTCCTATGCACCAAATTTCATAGCGGTATGACGTTTAGATATCCTGCTACAGACTGCACAGACATATACATACACAGACAGACATCTTCATGTATCTTATAAGAATATATGGATCTGTGTAAAGGAAGTACATCCATAAGATTAAAGTGGAAAAGTGTTACGTCCATAACATGGTTTCATAAAAGGAGTAAGTAAATATGTCCAATGTCTACATACGTAAATGTTAAAAGTTTAAAAATCACGTCTTTAAAGAATTCGTACATGTATTAATTATCAAAATCTGTATATATATATATGTCTCTCTCTCTCTCTATATATATATATATATATATATATGCGTGTCTGAGTTTGGATATTTATAGTAACGTACTATTGTCCAATCAGAAACAGGCATTTGTTTGGGTTAATCAGAACTAAATACTCAGACCAGAAGATGAATTTATTTCTTTTTAATCTTCGAATTTGGGCCGGTGCTGATCTTTTCTATTATCGGCATTATGGCAGTGGTTATGCTTCTATTATTTATAAACTAATTAAAGGAGAAGTGCTATCAGCTCTTGCACTAAATCATTATTTTCGAACATATTGAGTTTTTCAGTAGAGACAACACTACAAAACCACATATATATTCTATTTAAAAAACAAATATTAACTTTAATTTTGAAAATGCCTATCTTTCATTTCTTGAAAAAAATTTCTCTCCATTTTTTAAACAGCTGTTTACACGCACAGTTTTGACAGTTTTGCGTACTTTAATCGCAGATGATAAGTCTGAGTTGACAGGATATGTCTGAGATCTCGGAAATAAAATCTGTAACAGACGATTTCTTGGGAAATTGAAATTTTTCGTGGAACTTATCTTTGTTTTGTAAATAATTGAAATTTATTAATATGCTAGCAGTATATTTGTTCTTCATATGGAATATGTACTATAAAGAAACTTAAAATTCACAATCATGTACACATTCCTATAGTATCCAAAATGAAATTGCTATTCAAAACATTCTATTAAAATATTTAATTTAGTTCTTCTAAAAAGGAACATAGAAATATCTGTTCTCGCTATACAAATGTATCTTCACAGGTAGATCTGAAAAATAAAACACACTGGTCCCGTTTGTAAACAAATTTACAAATTATATGAAATTGGATCAACATATGCCAAAATGAAAGCTCAAAAATGTTATTAGAAGATGCAACCTTACTGTTTTAATTTTGTTACAATTGTTTAAGCACAATATATGAGTTTGAAAAATATTTGCCAAATTAAAAGAGATGACCTAAAATATTCGAAATAGCAATAATCCCCGTGATCTTTAATTGGTGTAATCCTGTCAAATATACAATTCCGTTAAAATTGATTTTTATATTACTTATATTTAATAAAAATCGTCAGTGTATAATCACATTGGATTTTATTCCGTTGCTTAACAACATTAGATTATTTTCTTCAAATAAATTTGCAGAAAAAATATAGTCTGGAGCGAAAAAATATCGCTCTGTCTATGGAAGATTTAACTGTGCATTTTACAACATAGTTGAAAAGTTTTTATGACTTTGTTCAATCTGGCTGTCCGTTCGCACAATAACTGCCGTAAAAATGACTTTATCAAAATGAAATTTTAGTATGTTGTTCAGACAGTCTGTGGGACCTATGGGAATATAAATTAATAATATCACCTAATTAGTTTTGGATTGAATCCGTGTTGAAAAAATAAAATACATTGAACCCTATGGCACCTAATTTTTCAAACAATTTTCAGCGAATTTGAAATTCACAAATTGCTTCGAAAGTTTTAGGGAATATTCAAATTATCCCACAAAAATTAAAAAAATTTCAACAAAATATATACGGAAGTTTTTTTTAATAAAATTTAAAATAATAATTACACCCATATCATATGAAGACATCACGTGATCTACTTCAAAATAAAATATGGCATCCATCTTGTGTCAAAATAGAGATTTTAAAAGTTCTTTTTAATTTATATTTACTATTGTATATGTCCTAAAACCGCTTTGTTTTTGCTTAATTTCTATGCAACTATATTCTGACACAACCCAATTACAATATATTTGAGTTTAAATGATCATAAAACTTTGGTTATTTCTACAAAGATGACTAATTTTAACGTATGCAGAATGTAAACACACCAAGCTAAGATGAGTTGTGTAAGAAATGCTGAATTTTTAACGTAAAATTATTTAGCTTTGGAGTCTGGAATAAAGCTGATATGAATGACAAGCTGACATGAATGACAGACTTTTTCGATGATGTTTTAAGCATACATTTAAATTACTTTTACCTCGATGGTTTTAGGTATTTAAGTAAAATAAATTATTGTAGTATTGGGATGAAAGAAATTAATGGAATAAAAGTCCATGAATGAAATATTTACTGCTTTTACATAGAGAGCCAGGCGATTTATATTTCAATGACGTCATTTGAACAAAGTTCATTTTTTTCTATGAATTTTAAATTTTAAAATATAATAACTTATTGTGGTATTGTGATAATTTTAAAAATATTACAGCTGGGTGTATATTATTTTAGAGATGTTTAAATAAAATTACATTGCAGTTGGAAAGTGTTTCATAATCAATGCTTTATGTATGATTAATCTGTTTTGTTTTATTAATATCTAGACAAGCCCTAGCCCTAGAAACTCGAAACATGGGTAAAAATTTAAGGGGCTATTCCAAGGCTACCCACAAGCTTTTATGAATTCAGTGCAGCTGTTTTCCATTGATGATGAGACAAGAAACAAACACAGACACACACATACAGACAGATATATTTTCAATTGTATTTATAAGGATTTGTATTTTGCAATATTTTGAGCAGGTGTCAAATATCAACTATTTAAAAAAAAGCGACTGTTACGTTGAGAATTCGTGTTTTAAATCACAAAATTATCGATTTTAATAATCTTCATTTGAATTATGGGAAAGATTTTTGAAATAACATTATTTCACTATTTTTTTACTTTATGGATACTATGGATGCATGTCAAGATTCTATTTCCCATTTTAAAAAAACTGCTCGTTTCTATACCAAGAATTATTGTTTAATAGCGATATAAATTAATACATTGTGGGACGCGTTTTAATAGTGTAGGATATATACAGACATATCACGTACGTACATATATGTCCTAACACGCATATACACATTCTTTTAAAATAAATTAACTCTGCAAAAATACGAAACAATTAATTTCCGCCTTGATTGCCGATAAAAATCCAATTTTAGATAAGCGTTAACCGAAACATAAAAGAACGAAATAAATTAAAAAATTAATTAAATATAACATGACATTTTACATATCGTGACAAAGTATTTAAATCCTTAAACATAATAAATCTCAGCGACTAGGCACACTAGAATGGCAATATAAAAATCATTTAGTTTTTCTCGGTGCATATTTGTGGATCTATAACTTCTCAACATTAATGAAAATTTAATGTAGTTCCTCGAAATTCTAAATCGAAATTGTTATCGAGGAATAAAGTCTTCTATTTGCTTATTTTTTTTCATTCTGAGAAACAGAACTTCATTTTATTTATTCTTGATTCTGTGCAGAAGAGTTTTGAAAAGGAATTGTCTATCCAATCTGTGAAAATGTAAAATCACCTGCATTACCCTCCATTTTGTATCGGTATGAATTTCCGATTTTTGAAGATATTATGTTCTATGTTATTGCGTGTATTGCGTATATATATATATATATATATATATATATCATACATATATATATATATAACATATATATATTTATATATATATATATATCATATATATTATATATATATATACATATAGATATATATATATTTACATATAGTTACATATATGATTTATATAAAAATACTTTCGTCTTAAAGTGTAGTTACAATTTTTTTTTCACCCATCTTTACCACATGTAATTCTTAATTCATATATGGAACAGGGAAAAAGGGGTATTTTATAACAATTTAGTACCTGTTTTATTTTTAATGTTTACTTATCATGTTTTTTTTCAAATATTCGTATAGTATATTTAATGTTACATTTACATTTCAGTCCATCTTATATATATATATATATATATATATATATATATGTGTGTGTGTGTGTGTGTGTGTGTGTGTGTGTGCGTGTGTATGTGTATGTATGTATGTACCAGGCACTCGCCCAATGGCTGGCCAATAATTGACATTAATTTATATTAATTTTTATTAATTTATATTGGTCAACGCCAAAAATCCACTGAATTTTTGCGATGTAAAACCAGTTTTATTCTGAGCAGAAGGTAAAAACAAAATACGACGGATATACGTCCAGACGAAAAAAATATATTTATCTATGGAATTGGATTTAAATTAATCGGTATTTTAACTTTGAGAATTTAAAAAGATTTCGTTGTAACTTTGTTTATAATTTCATATTGTATTACCAATATGAGCATGGTGCTAACTGACATTGAATGAAGAATACTCGTTAAAATAGCAATTGTCAAAACGAATATTCAAACAATCGTTTCGTTGTGTGATTTCTCACTCCTCTAGAGACAAACATTGGAGCATGCTCTGCGGATCTTATTGTGTTCCCGATTCACCTCGTGCTGCAGCAGTGGCACTGTTTAGACTTTTGACCGGACATGACTGTCTTGGTGCCTATCTGTATCGTTTTAATTTAGCTATTTCGCCTGACTGCAACCCATGACTACTGCTCATTTGGACAAGTGTTCTGCACTAAATAATTTGGACTGTATTGTTGAAAAGTATTGTAGAGTTCATGGCCTAATGACCTCGTGGTCAATGGTTTGGCATTTGTCAAACAAGAAAGATCAATCATGCTTAAAGCATTGATTATGAAACACTTTCCAACTTCAATGGAATTTTATTTAAACAAGTCTAAAATGCAATACATTCCTCGGTAATATTTTGAAACTTATCACAATACTGCATTAATTTATTATATTTGAAAACTTAAACCTTCATCGAAAAAAATGAACTTCATTCAAATGACGGCATTGAAATATAAATTGCCTGGTTTAAACATCTCTAAAATGTTATACATTCCTCGGTAATAGTTTTAGAATTATCATAATACTACGATAATTTATTATATTTGAAAACTTCATCGAAAACAACTGAAATTAATTCAAATGACGTCATAGAAAAAATAACACGCCTGGATCTCTCTATAAAAACAGGATTTCATTCATAACTTTCTCCCATTAATTTCATTCATCACAATACTATAATAATTTATTTTATTTAAACATTTTGTTTAAGACCATGGAGCTACAAAAAATTAAACTCTATACCTGAAACTTCCTCGAAAAAAATCGTCCTTCTCTTTATGAAATCAATTAATATTCATTCATATCAGCCATGCAGACTCCATGGACTAAATTATTTTGTGTTAAAAAAATACAGGAATTCTAATACAACTCATTCTATATATTTTGCTATTTACATTTTACATAGGTGAAAAGTAGACTTAGTTGTAGAAATAATCAAATTTAGATGAGCATTTAAACTCAAATATATTGTCATTGCGTTGTTTCAGTATGTAGATGCACAGAATTTAAGCAAAAATAAAGTAGTTTTAGGACGTGTACAACACTCAATATGAATTAAAGAGAAATTAAAAAAATCACGATTTTGAAACAAGATGGATGCCATATATCATTTTGAAGTGGGTCATGTGATCGTTTCATATCATGGTCACGTGATCGTTTCATATCAGATGTGTAATTATTATTTTAATTTCTATTTTAAAAACTACTGAATATATTTCGCTGAATTTTTTTTATATATTTTATGGAACAATTTTAATATTACCTAAAATTTTCGAAGCAATTTGTGAATTTTAAATCCGCTTAAAAAATGTTTGAAAAATTAGGTCCCATAGGGCTCAATGTATTTCATGTTTTCGACCCGGGTTCAATCCAAAACTAATTGGGTGATATTATTCATTTATATTCCCATAGGTTCTACAGACCGTCTGAACAACGTACTAAAATTTCATTTTGATTAAGTAATTTTTACGGCAGTTATCGTGCTAACGGACAGACAGACAGACAGACAGATAGACAGACAGAATGAACAAAGTTTTCAACTTTGTTGTAAAGTGTTAATAAAAAATAAGTTAATATGGTACTTCAAAATATTTTTGCATGTTGCCATCCAGAAAAGCGCCAAATGCTAGTTTGTATTTCAATCTTAAAAACCTTTTTTTTTTTCCCCAATGGCCAGGCACTAGCTTCTTCGTCATTCGCCCTATATTTGGTCGTAATCATGAACCATTTCGCCGTCCTAGGACGTTGCCCCTGGCGCACCAGAAGGAGGCGGAACACACTGCGCCCACACCACACAACATCCATGTCTTATGTGGGACTCGAACCCACAACGCGGCGACGGATCGATCGCTGGAAACGCTCGCCATGACCGTTCAGGCCACCACTCCGACATGTTAAAAACCTTGTGCCTTGGATCTTGCACATTATTATTTCGCATTGAATAAAGTAATGCGATTGCATTAGGTAGGGAAAGTCATGTTCTGCCCATATTAAATGTTTTTCACCTTAATGCAAATCTTAATTCCATTTTTTTTCTAAACAAATCTCCACGATTCAAAAATCTAAAATCACACTCTAAAAATTACTTTGTTTCTTGGATGCATATTTGTAGAACTATCACTTCAACATTAATGAAAATTTAATTTAGCTTTTCGAAATCCTAAATCTAAATTTGTTTCGATGGATGACATCTTCTATTTGTTCGTTTCTTTCTCATTCAGAGAAAGAGAACTTTATTTAATTTAATCTCGCATTCACGTTGAATTCTTCTGATAGGAACTTTTTTTTTAAGTCACCGCCCTTTTATCAACCATTTTGTTTCTGTTCCAATTTAAGACTTAGTCACGAAAATTATTATCTCTATAAGAAAACTGCTTAGAAAATTGGATTATTAAATAAAAGTGTCAAGTTAAATTTATGGGAATTAATTTTTACTTTCCCTGTATACACAGCATACTGTATAGTCAAAGTATTGTGGCGTGGTCCAAAAGTATAATTTGAGTTTTCTACCGAATAGTACGATCAACCATCTCTGAATTCGAATCGAACGTTTTTGAAACGATGTCTATGTGTATGTGTGTGTCTGAACACTTTGAATTTTGGACAGATCTCTCTCTCTTTCTTACTCCCTCTTTCTTACTCTCTCTCTTTCTTACTCTCTCTTTCTTACTCTCTCTCTCTTTCTTACTCTCTCTTTCTTACCCTCTCTTTCTTACTCTCTCTTTCTTACTCTCTCTTTCTTACTCTCTCTTTCTTACTCTCTCTCTTTCTAACTCTCTCTCTTTCTTACTATCTCTCTTTCTTACACTATCTCTTTTTGTAACTCACTCTCTCTTTTTCTTACTATCTCTCTTTCTTACACTATCTCTTTTTGTAACTCACTCTCTCTTTTTCTTACTCTCTCTTTCTTTCTTACTCTCTCTCTTTGTTACTCTTAAGATTGCTTACTCTCTCTCTTTGTTATTTTAAGATTGCTTACACTCTATTTCTTACTCACTATCTCCTTCTTATTCTCTCTTTCTTACTCTCTCACTTTCGTACTCTCTCTTTCTTACTCTCACTTTCTTACTCTCTCTTTCTTACTATCTCTTTCTTACTATATATTTCTTACTCTCACTCTCTTACTCTCTCTTTCTTACTATCTTTTCTTACTCTCTCTTTCTTACTCTTTCTCTGTCTTACTCTATCTCTTTCTTATTCTTTGTCTCTTTCTTACTCTCTTTCTTTCTCTCTATTTCTTACTCTCGATCTTTCTTACTCTCTCTCTTTCTTTCTTACTGTCTCTCTTCTTTCTTAATCTCTCTCTTTCTTATCTATTCTCTTGCTTACTCTCTAGATTTCTTACTAACTACTTCTTATTCACTCTCTCTCTTTCTTACTCTCTCTTTCTTTCCTAACCTCTCTCTCTTTCTTACTTTTCTCTTTCTTACTCTCTAGATTTCTTACTCTCTATTTCTTACTCACTCTCTCTCCTTCTTACTCTCTCTCTTTCTTACTATCTCTTTCTTTTACTCTCTCTCTCGTCCTTACACTCTCTCTTTCTTACTCTGTCACATTTTTTCTTACTCTCTCTCTTTCTTACTTTCTCTCTTTCTTACTCTCTATTTCTTATTCACTCTCTCCTTCTCTCCTTCTTACTCTCTATCTTTCTCACTCTTTCTTAATCTATTTCTTTCTTACTTTTTCTTATTCTCTCTCTTTCTTACACTATCTCTCTATTTCTTGCTCACTCTCTTCTTCTTACTCTCTCTCTTTGTTACCATCTCTCTCTTTATGACACAATCTCTCTTTCTAACTCACTCTCTTTTTCTTACTCTCTCTCTTTCTTTCCTAATCTCTCTCTTTCTTACTTTTTCTCTTTCTTACTCTCTATATTTCTTACTCTCTATTTCTTATTCACTCTCTCCATCTTTCTCTTTCCTTCTCACTCTCTCTTTCTTACTCTCTCTTTATCACTCTCTCTTTCTTACTCTCTCTTTCTTACGCTCTCTCTCTTACTCTCTCTTTCTAACTCACACTCTCTCTCTTTCTTATTCTCTCTCTTTCTTATTCTCTCTTTCTTTCTTACGCTGGCTCTTTTTCTTACTATCACTCTTTCTTATTCTTTAGATTTCTTACTCTCTATTTCTTACTCTATCTGCTTCTTACTCTCTCTCTTTCTTACACTATCTTTCTTTCTAACCACCCTCTCTCTCTTACTCTCTAGATTTCTGACTCTCTTTTTCTTACTCTCTATTTCTTACTCTCTTCTTACTCTTTCTCTTTTTTACCCTCTACCTTTCTTACTCTATCTTTCTTACTCTCTCCCTCTTTTACTCTCAATCGCTCTTTCTGTCAATGTGTGTGTGGTGCACACACATTAACAGAATATTTGTGTGTTTCATAATTGAAATATTTATGAACGAGAGTCCCTGAAGGAGAATCATATTTTTCAATTATTATACTAATTACGATACAACTGGACCTAAATAATATATGAAACACATACGAGACTTAACAGTTTCTATCATTGTTGTGAAAAATAGCAATTTTTTGTTCGTGACATCATTAGGCCCTTCGGGAGGGCAACTTACCCCCAGAGGGGTAATTTTTAATTATGGTATCAATTGAAATATTTTCTAAGTCCTTTAAAGTGAAGCATAACACGCCATAATTGTAATAAGTTAATAGGCAACATGATACAGATATTTCAAAATTGTTCTTGTAAAATTTGGGAAAATATAGATACTAAAAATGGATTCCTGTATAAAAAAGTCAAGTTGAGCCACTTTAGCTAATTTTTCCAATGCGTGGTATTCTCATTGTAATATGGGGTTTATATTTTTAAACGGTTCCTTGAGCTAAAAATTTAAATCAGAAAAATTGCTCTCTCTGTATAGTAACTAATAAAAAAAGAGCTGTGCAATTATCTGCAATATTTAGGAAGATATATACAATAGGAATACCACCGAAATGAGCTAACATTGAGCTTTCCTTCGACTCTGACTCGTACTACAGGGTCTGACTGCAGATTCAAACCAGACTTAACATGAAACGTGTCTGTGCTGTTTTATTTATAGCTTACCACGGAATTCAAATGAAATAATTACTGATTGTTTTTATAAGCGACGACTATTGCAGATAATTTCACCATTTTTACTTTCCCTGCAATACATGGTAATGTATAGGGAAAGTATTGGAATCATGTCGAAAATTGCAACTCGAGTTTTCGACGGAGCTACACGTTTCGAGACCTCTGGAATACGGAAAACGATTTTTAGCGTGACGTCTCCCTAACAGCATTTTTTTTCACAGTGACGTAAAATTTACGCCACACTGTAACTTTGGGACGTCACAGGACGTCGCAGTACGTCTCGGCAATGTCATATTGAGGTCACAGCGAAGTCATTTTCTTGGTCGTTTGTGACGTCGCAAATTAACTTGTTTGTGACGTCACATTGTAATTGCCATTGTAATGTCGTCGCATTGTTACGTGTTAATTAAATTGTGGAAACGTCACAGAATATAGTTACAATGAAGTTACAAAGTTATTAATACGTAACGTCGCATAGAAGTCACAAATAGGATGTCACATTGTGACCCAGGTGCCACGTGCCTACAACGTCACTGTCACACATGTGACGGTATTTGCTGTGAGGTCTCTGCGTATGTGTCTGTCTGTGTGTCTGTGCAATGTATGTATCCACTCTAACTCAAAAACTAATGGACCGAGTTTCATAAAATTTGGTAGGTAAGACCCTGGGTGTGACCATGCTGCTGATTAGTTTTTGGTACAATTCGGAAAAAAAGAACCTGCCTTTTTTTGCGAAATAGCCCGCAGAAATCTCATGTATTCACTCTATCTGAAATACAAATTGAACAAATTTCACAAAATTTGGTAGATAAATCACAGGTGGGATATTCTGGTGCTGATTAGATTTTGGTACGATTCGGAAAAGAACAACCTGCCTTTTTTTACGAAATGGCCCTCAAAAATCGCCAATATCTAAAAAAAGACTACGTATGTTCAAATGTATCAATTAAATGCTGGTTTCATACGTAATTTTTGACGAGAAAAAAATAAGAACAACTCTATTACTCTAGAACTACCCGTTCTCGATGTATTTGAGATTTTTCGCATTTTTTATGCCGCCTTTGGGAAAATGTCCAATTACCAAATAAAAGCAGAAATTGAATTAAAAATGCAAATTTAGTGTCATTTTTGCCCACATCAGATTTTTTCTCTTTTGACTATTTACTGTAAACTGCAACATTTTATAATTGAAGATTTTTTTTTTTTTACCAGCGAACCTTATAACAATTTATACTCCCTATTTTTAAAAAATGTACCTCCCACCGGAAAAAAAATTCTATAAAGAATTTCTAATAAATTTTCACTTAATAAACTTTATAATAATCCTAAATGAATTCTTTCATTTTTAATAAACTTTCAATCTGGAAGTATGTGTCAAAATTAGTTGTCAAAATATGAAAAACAAGAAAGATCAATCATGCATAAATCATTAGTTACGAAACACTTTCCAACTGAATTTCAATTCTATTTAAACATCTCTAAAATGCGATAAATTCAGAGCTGATATGCTTTAAATTATTACAGTACTATAATAATTTATCATACTTCAAAACTTAAAACTTCATCGAAAAAAAATGAACGTTATTCGAATGATTCTTCGAAATATAAATCGTCTAGCTCTAGATGTAAAAGCTATGAATATTTCATTCATGTCACTTTTATTCCAGACTCCAGAGCTAAATAATTTTGCGCGAAAAGAATTCAGCAATTCTTATAGAACTCATCTTACAATCACTTGTTTACATTCTGCATCCATTAAAATTAGGCTTCGTTGTAGAAATAATCAAAGTTTGATGATCATTTAAACTCAAAAATAATGTAATTGTGTTGGCACATAATATAGTTGCACAGAAAATACGTAAAAATAAAGCGGTTTTAGGACGAATGCAACACTAAATACAAATGTAAAAGAACTTTAAAAATCACAATTTTTACTCTGGGAATAAAAGATGGCTGGCATATTTTATTTTGAAGTGGGTCACGTGATATCTTCATATAATATGGTTGTAATTATCATTTTAATATTTATTTTAAAAACTACCGAATGTATGTTTCTGAAACTTTTTTTATATATTTTATGATATAATTTGAATATTTGCTGAAATTTTCGAAGCAATTTATGAATTTTTTCATCGCTTAAAAAATGTTTGAAGAATTAAGTCCCATAGGGTTCAATGTATTTCATTTTTTCAATCCGAGTTTAAATCAAAACTAATTGGCTGATTTTATTCATATACATTCCCATATGTCTCACAGACCGTCTGAACAACATACTAAAATTTAATTTTGATGAAGTCATTTTTACGGTAGTTGTCGTGTGAACGGACAGACAGAATGAACAAAGTCAGAAACACTTTTCAACTATGTTTTAAAGTCTGGAAAGCCCAGACCTCCCAACTTACCCTAGGACATGAGTAGCTGTTTGGGCGGCCGGATGTTTTAAAGTGTAAAAGAGGTCAACTATTTTGAAGCACATTGTATAAATAATTATTAGTATAATAATTGTATGCAATATATATCGCATAAATTAGTTAAACTTAATTTGTGATTTTTATATCAATTTTAACGAAATTCTGAAAATGTACGAATTACCCATTAAAATCGTCATTTTGCTCAATTCTCTCTTTTCTAAACCTTTTTCTTGTTTTTAAAAGATTTTTTAAACTTCCGCTGCAATTTCGCTATCAGGAAACCCACTATCGCCGAATTTTCTTCCCAGGCTTAATGACCAATTCCGTTCTTTTATAAGTCATAAATACCAAGCAATCGGATGAATCTGAAATCTATGAAGTTTATCTCATTTTTTTTCTTTCTTTCTTTCTTCTGATAAAATACGCTCTTAAACTCCGTAATATGCCAAGTCACGTAATTCGATGATTTTGCAGCTGTAGAAAAAGATCGGCCCAACACAACTCGGAGGATAAAATAGTTGCAATTACTGGTGGAATTTTCCTTCCATTTGTTCCATTTTTAGGAATGATGGTCCTACTCTTTTAAGGTAGTTTGAAGAATGCAGAGGCTCATTTTGGCAGGACTTAAAGTGGATATTCCCGAGTATATAGGAAATTGTTATAGATTTTGAGAAACTTTAAATTCATTTGAGGTATGTAATATTTTCTTTATCGGTTTAATCATAGTGCAGTAGATATATTGAAAAGTTTCAACATAGCAGTTATATATGGGTGATTCAAAGATATTGCTCGATCAAATATATCTTGAATGCTGGGTCGTGGACACTGTTGCTCCAATTTAAGAAATGCTTTAATAAAGTAGACTGTCATCATATACACTATTTAATCAAGTGACACTTTTTGTTAAATAAAAATAGAGAAGGTAGCTATTTATATGGTCCCTCTAAAAATACTTTCAATTGTAACAGTAATTCCCATAAAAAAATTGCATGGAAAACACGTCAATTTAGCAAAAGCTTTAAAAATACAGCCAAAATTGGTTAATTAAAATGTCTTTAATAGAAACGCACCATTAATGATATACATAAAATTACACTACCCGATTGCTCTCGATTGCTCCCGATTACATCCTTCATCTATGGCAAAGTATATTGTTGGTGACGAACGTGAGCTCTAAAATAAGGTCATAATCGCAAGAAAAGGTTTGCATATTGATCATTCGACATATTTAAACAAGAAAGATCAATCATGCATAAAGCATTGATTACGAAACACTTTCCAACTTCAATGCAATTATATTTAAACATATCTAAAATACGATACATGCCTCGGTAATATTTTTAAAATTGCCACAATACTATATTAATTTATTATACTTGGAAATATAAAACTTCATCGAAAAAAATGAATTTCATTCAAATGACGGCATTGAAATATAAATTGCCAGGTTTAAACATCTATAAAATGCGATACATTCCTCGGTAATATTTTTAAAATTATCATAATACTACAAAATGTTATTATTTTTGAAAACTTCATCGAAAACAAATGAAATTAATTCAAGTAACGTCATCGAAATATAACACGCCTGGCTCTCTCTATAAAAGCAGCATTTCATTCATAAATTTTCCATTCATTTCATTCATCACAATACTATAATAATTTATTTTATTAAAAAATTTAAAACCATGGATGCACAAGTAATTTAACTCTATGCTTAAAACTGCATCGAAAAATCTTTTGCTTCTCCACGTAAATCCAATGAATGTTTCATTCATATCAGCTATATCGTAGACTACATGAGTTAAAAAATGTTGCGTTAAAGAAATGAACCAATTCTTATACAACTCATTCTACATATTTTGGTATTTACATTTTCCATAAGTGAAAAGTATTCTTCGTTGTAGAAATAATCAAAGTTGGATGATCTTTTAAACTCAACTATATTGTAATTGCGTTGTTTCAATATGTAGATGCACAGAATTTATGCAAAAATAAAGCGGTTTTAGGACGGATACAACACTCAATATGAATTAAAAAGAATTTAAAAAATTACGATTTTAACACAAGATGGATGTCATATATCATTTTGAAGTGGGTCACGTGATCTCTCCATATAAAGGGTGTAATTATTATTTTAATTTGTATTTAAAAAACTACTAAATATATTTTGCTGATTTTTTTTTATATATTTTATGGTATAATTTAAATCTTTCATAAAACTTTCGAAGCAATTCGTGAATTTTAAATCCGCTTAAAAAATGTTTCAAAAATTAGGTCCCATAGGGTTCAATGTATTTCATTTTTTCAACCCGGGTTCAATCCAAAACTAATTGCGTGATATTCTTCAATTATATTCCCATAAGTCCAACAGATTATCTGAACAACATACTAAAATTTCACTTTGATAAAGTCATTTTTACGGCAGTTATCGTGCTAACGGACAGACAGACAGACAGACAAATAGAATGAACAAAGTCATAAACACTTTTCAACTTTGCTGTGAAGTGTTAAAAAACATAATTTAATTACAAAATACATACATGATAAGAGATCATTATTTGCTTCTAACAATATTTCTATTGGTTACCCTGCATTTTATGATCTCTTATGATTAGTGTATTTTGTATTATAAAATATATTACTTTCCGTATATACATAATGTATAAGGAAAGTATTGTGACTGAGTCGAAAATTCGAATTCGAGTTTTTGATAGAAGAGCACGTTTCAAGCATCCCTGATCACAAATCGAACATTTTTAAGGCGATGTCTGTGTGTGTGTATATGTATGTGTGTGTGTGAGTCTGTGGAGACAATATCTCACGAACGAATAGAGCGATTCGAATGAAATTTGGTATAAAATCACAATCCGTGAATACTGGAAGCCTATTGTTTTTAAACACAATCGAATGTTCATAACCTCCCTAAATTTTCAAGTGAAATATTGAAAAAATCATCAAAAAATCAAAATATTTTATAAAGTTAGGCAAATAGGCATTTCTTATGTAATTTTTCCTTAGAAAACGATTGACACAAACTGTAGAACACTAGCATTAACCGTTCTCGCGTTATTGCACAATTTCATATAAATTTATCAAAAAATCAAGTAAAATAAAAAAATCATATATTAACTCTTAAGAAACAAGTTAACTTTTCATATATAATATCATGCGATAAATTTGTTGACATCATTCTCGTGGATCTAACTCGATCCATTCACGAGAAAAGATACTTTGAGTAATACTTTTGTATTCGAACGCCAATTGTCATTTATCTGCTGTAAGAATAACTTGTTTCTCCGTCCATAACGCTTGGTGAGATTTTGGCGACGAGTATGGCGGAATATCGCCAAATTGACGACTTTATCAAATGTTGCCAAATTAACTAAATCTCGCCAAATAAAAAAAAATGACGCCAAATAAATTAAAATGACGACTAATTGAAGAAAATACAATATCTTGGAAAGAATATAAGTGTCTACTGTAAGAATAACATTTTTTTAACTGTAAAAGTAGTAAATTCATTGCATTATATAATTAAAGTCATGTGCTGCTCACATCAGATTTTTTTTCTTAAATATATCTATTTTAAAATGATCAATATGCAAATCTTGTCTCCCGGCTGTGGCCTGTATATTACAGCTCTTCTCACCTTCGCTCACCTTCGCTCACCTTCAATCTACTTTGCCACTGTTGAAAGACGTAATAATGTTCGAAAGACATAATAATGTTCGAAAAATGATGTGTTTTAATTAAAGACATTTTAATGAACCAACTTTGGTTGTCTGTATTTTTAAAGTACTTTCCATAGCCCAATTAATCAAACAAAAAATTTCTTCAAGTATTTTTATATGCATTTATTTTTAGGTTCTTCGTTTAACAGAAACATTTTTCTCACCGTACAAAGTAACTGAGATCATCCATCATGCAGGAAAGATGGAATCATATATTTCAAAGTATGGAACAATTTTTGTGATTTTACGCCTTTAAAGGTAAAATGTCAACATTTCTATTCTTCGAATAGACGGTAAAACGTCCTAAAACTTCACATTTAGACTAATGTAAACCCATAGTGTTATGCAAGACCTACTTAGAATTTTTATTTAAGCTTTAGTTAATTAAATATTAGGTAATAAAATATGGCATTGACAGTATGTGCAATGATTTAAAGGGACAAGCAGACTTCCAGCTCTATGATGCGTCATTTGCAGGACCGTCACAAGGAAGGCCAAATAATGAATGAATAAAGCGCTGAAAATGTTAAAAGTATTAATATTTAATTCTAGGCTTTCCTCCAACTTTATTTAGTACACTTGGAATTGAAATTAGTTACCAAGACAGAACGGAAAAGCTTACAACTGCATTGAAAAACTGGTTTTTACTCTTAATACTCCAACATATACGACCCCAACAACACTCCATCAAAAGCGACTTCCAAGTGTAAATAAACTGTGATTGTCAGTTATTCCAACAGTTAAGTTATTAAAAGAGTTAAAGATATTTCTCCTCGTCCGTGGTTATAGCAACCGTTATTGCTATTGCCATAACCAATTACTTTAATTATTTTTCTAGGATTTCAATTACTCAGGAGCGTTTCACATATAGGGGTAAAAGTAAAACTCCTAACTTTCTAACTCCATGGTTTTACAATTATAATTGCCATGAATAACTGCGATTAAAATGAAAATTATTATAGATAATTGTATATAATAAAGTTTAAATACTAATCATTGAATTAGTTTATATTTAAATCCAATTAGTTAAGTCTCGAATTAAATATTTATCTGATTATTAATACAGCTATGATTCTGTTTCTTACATTATTATAAAATGCCACCAATGCGAAAGCAATATTATAGAAGCGCGAAAGGGTTGACACCCCGGAGCTATCGGACGTAGGGAGCGGAGGTAAAACCTGTAATTCATAAAAAATGAAATTTCCTTTCTATTATCAAGTTAGTAGACATTTGAAATGTATCTTAACATAATCCGATTAGCACCATTGGTTCGTTTTATCGTGATCCACTCTATAGATTTTATCGTGATCCACTCTTTAGATCCACTCTATAGTCTGATGGATCCTGATAGCGTAACCCGGCGGTTTTCAACCAGTGGAATGCGTATCACTGGTGGTAGGCGAAAAGATGGCTGATGACGTTTGATTCATTTGTACAACACGGATAGATGAACTTAAACATTGAAGGATGAATTGACATCAAATATAAACAGCTATAGTTTTCAATTTTTAAATAATTTTAAATTATACTTCTCAGAATATTATGAAAAAAATCTGATGTGGGCAGCACATGACTTTCCTTATATAATGCAATGAATTTACTATTTTTACAGTAAAATAAAAATAGACTATTTTCATAGTAGATATTTATATTCTTTCCAAGATATTGAATTTTTCGTCAATGAGTCGTCATTTTCATTGATTTAGCGTAAATTTTATCCATTTGGCGTGTTTCTCGTTACTTTAGCAACATTTAAAACAGTCACCAAGTTGGCGACATTCAACCAAATTCGTCGCCAAAATCTCGCCAAGCGTTATGAACGGAAAAATAAGTTATTCTTGCAGCAGATAAATGACTATTGGCGTTCAAATACAAAAGTATTACTCAAAGTATCTTTTTTCATGAATGGAACGAGCTAGGTCCACAAGAATGATGTCACCAAATTTATCGTATGGTATTACATATGAAAAGTGAACATGTTTCTCAATAGAATTTATTATTATTTTTATTTTTTATGGTTTTTTGATTATGTTTTTTGAAAAATGTGCAATATCTCGAAAACGGTTCATGTTAATGTTCTAAAATTTATCTCAATCGTTTTCTAATGAAAAATTACATAAGAAATGTCTATTTGCGTAACTTTATTATACGTTTTTATTTTTTGACGATTTTTTCAAAATTTCACTTGAAAATTTAGGGAAGTTCTGAACATTCGATTGCGTTGAAAAATAATAGGCTTCCAGTGTTAACGGATTGTAATTTTTGTACCAAATTTCGTTCTAATCGGCCGATTCGTTCGTCAGTTTTCGTCTCCACAGTCTCACTGACACACACACACATACTTTTACAGACACACACACACATAGACATCACTTCAAAAATATTCTATTAGTGATCAGGGATGCTTGAAACGTGCTCTCCCGTCGAAAACTGGAATTGGAATTTTCGACCCCGTCACAAAACTTTCCTTATACGTTATGTGTATAAGGAAAGTAAAAATTTGTTCAGGTATCCATTTTTTCGAACAATGTGGCATTAGACAAATTCTTTTCTTTTGAAAAAAAATCAACCCTTTGATATTTACTGTGACTGATTCTAAATTGATTTTTATTATGACTGATTTTAAATTGATTTTTACTGTGACTGATTTTAAATTGACTTTTACTGTGACTGATTTCAAATTGATTTTTACTGTGACTGATTTTAAACTGATTTTTACTGTGTCTGATTTTGTGTGGATGATTTTAAAAACAAATCTATAGTGGACTTCGGGATTAAACTAAAGAAATATTTTAAAGATTATGCGAAAAGAACAATTACAATTTTAGTCATTTTATTCGACGTAGGATTTTCTTCAATGTTGTATTTTAAAAATAAATACAAAACAAAACTTGACCTAAATCCAAATTTACTTTCAAAATACTGTACAATAGAACCAGATATAAAGAAACTAATTCGTAATGAGCAAGCTTAAGTATCAAATAAAATCATTGTTAATCTATAATTATATTGTTTGTTAATTATATTGTTAATCGCGCATTTGATAATATTTATTACTTTTGCTCAATTTATTCTTATTAGAAACGTAATAAAATATATGACAATAACTTAATTATAGTTTTAACCTTCTATTTGTATGCAAGACATACTTTTGCTGGTGGTATAGAAAGTTTTGAATTTTGGTTTGGGTGGTATTTATTTATAATAGCGTTTAAAATCCCTGACGAGTACTGATTGGGACGTTTTTGGCATGCTTTAGGTTGCAGCTCCGTAAAAGAAGAATTTATGATAAGACAATATTTTCGTTATTGGGTTTCAACCAGACAACATATAATAGCAAAGGATTGAACACATTGATTTTTCTTCTCAAAACTAAAGTAAATAGGTTGCAAAATAAAAAACTTAGAACCATCACATGAAAGCGTTACATTTGTTCAAATTCAGATGTAGAATGATAAATATGTTTAGTTTTTGAAGAAGTAGCTAACTATTTTGTTCAAATTTCACTTATGAAAATATGGATTTAAATGAATTATTCTTCGACCGTGTAACCAATTTTTACTTTCTCATATATAGTATTGAGAAAATATTGTTTTCACTAAAATTTTCAATTTCGAGATTTTGATGTCAATATATGTTTTAAGACATACTGAAAACGTTTTGACTATTTTTGGAGTGATGTCCGTCTGTCTACCTGTATGTCTGTGGTCGATTTCTTGTGTGCCCTAAATTGGCAACACATATTAATGGATTTTCATGAAAATCTATATATGGCTTTATTATAAAAAAATATAGAACTAGATAGAATTTTTTTAATTCAAGCGAAAATATTTTATATTTTTTTAATATGATAGTACAGGGCAAAATTTGACATAATGCATAAAAGGGTTTATTTATGGCTCAATAATAAACATAATAAGACATTTTAGTTTCAATCATCATTGTGAAAAATAGCCATAATGGAAATAGTCAAGATACAATTTTTAGAAGTGACGTCAGCCCCCCTCAGTGAGCCCCCTCAGGGGGCATGTTATACGCCCCCCTTGGAGGTGCATAGTCAAATATGGTATCAATAGAGATATTTTCTCAAATTCTTTAAAGTGAATGTAACAACATATAACTGTAATCATTTGGACCGGCAATACTGATTTTGCAAAATATTTCCTGTAAAATCTGAAACAAAAACCCTAATAAATATGGATTCTGGCATGAGAAAACCGAGTTAAGCTGCACTCCAGTTAACTGCATAGAATAACACGTATAAAACATAAAGAGACAAACGACAATACTTGTTGTAATTGTAAATACTAAATTAATTTAAATTAGAGCAGGGCAAATACACGAATATCTCAAATACTAGACTATTCCAGATTTGAGATTCTGAATATAACATGACCAGAAAAACATCTTATACCTCACATACCGCGCCATGATAAACAGCAGGTTCTGGAACAACACGTCAAGATTCTCCAAAAGAATGAATTCCATAGGGAAGCATTTTCGACTACTGGGGAAGGAACAGTCTGTATAATATCTTGAAAGAATTATTTGGAAGTGTGTAATCACAGACAGTCAGCAGTTTTAGGAGCGACTCTTCAACACCTCTGGTTTAAATTGCGAAAAAAAAAACAAGATACTAGTTCCTAAACGTGTCCAAATGCATGTTTTCTAAATAAAAATTTGCAGTAAGTGAGAGACATTTATAATCATTCCATTACCGTAGTTAAGAGGAGTACCAAAAAAAAAAAAAAAGTAAAATTTAAAATAAAAAATTGTATTCTAAGTTAATGTGTTTACTAATAATTTATAATGTAAACACCTTGATTTATTTAACTGTTTATCTATCTATGTCTGGGGAATGCTTGGCGAAATTTTAGTGTCGAAATTGGCGGATTATCGCCAACTTGGCGAGATATTTTAAATGTTACCAGTCTGACGAAAATATCGCCACATTGATAAAAATGTCACCAAAGTGATAAAAATGTAGCCAAATTGGTAAAAATGACGACTACTTGATAAAAATTCAATATCTTGGAAAAATATCATAATCTACTAAAAAATAATCTATTTCTCCGTCTGTAACTCTCGGCAATATTCTGGTGAGAAATTTGGCGGCATATCATCAAATTGGCGAGTCTTTTAAATGCTGTTAAATTGACGAAAATGTCGCCAAATTGATAAAATTGACGCTAAATCAAAGAAAATGACGACTAATTGATAAAAATTCAATATCTTGGAAATAACAACAAAAACGATTATATGAATAACCCATTTCTTCGCCCGTCCGTGATGTTTGGTGAAAATTTTGGTGGGATGTCACAAACTTGGCGATTTTTTAAATATTACTAACTAACGAAAATGTCACGAAATTGATAAAAATGACTCTAAATGGGCGGGAATGCTTTGCAAATTTTTAATTCCGTTGTATGACGGTCATACCTTCTAGTCAATAATATTTAATAAACTAGGACGAATTACCCGGCGTCATCCAGGTCCTAAGTATACGCCTGCTGAGAAAATAATATAAATGAAGATGTAAATAACACAACTCTTTCGGAAATGCCTTTTTTACACAAATGTCGTTCTCAAACTTAATTTTTCTATTTGTAAACAAACAAATTGTATAGCGCAATATGACAATGATTATATAAATATTTCACTGCTTGCTGAATATCCCCTGTTCCCCCATTTAAAGTATGAGATAACAGCGAACACACATAGGAGTTGCCTCAGTGGGCAAAACAGCTTCGGAAAAGGTCACATTTTGTTTGAAAGATAGTTTATGGAACTTTTCGATAGTGTCAAGAATGAAATTGTGTGATAATATTTCACGCCTCTAAGGAATCTATCTGTGTGAATATCGCCCAAAATCGTTGTAAGTCGGACTGAAACATAAAATAACTAAAATAATAATTCGAATTAAAAAATAACAAGAAGTTGCACTTACTCGAATCCTGAAATACCCATGTACCAAATTTCATAACATATGTATCAAATTTCATTTCCTGCTACTCACTGCACAGATACACACAAAGATAGACATTTTCTTATAATATGTAAAATGTAAATATTATTTATAAACAATTAGAGATTACTGTTATATATATTCGAATATTCGAAATCCGGTTGAAAGTCGAATTCGAGAAAAACGCTATTATAAATATATTTTAAATATATTCATCTGTATTATAAATATATTTTAAAATAATGTCCAGCATTATACACAGGAGAGGATGCAAGGACATAAGAGATAATTAAAGTACCCTAGTTGTGCAGCTGCTAGCAGTACAGGATGCTCCAGTTTAAATCCCATATTTTGGGGTGTAAATAAGATGATCAAAAATATTTTAATAATGATAATTCTTCTATATTTCAGAAAAAACATAATAAAAACAAGAAATTTACCAAGAAGCCTTCATTAGGCAGCTATTGTGTGTATATATACACGTAATGTACAATTTAACTATTAAGAATTTTTGCACACTTACTTCGTACAGTCATGTTAATATTTAGAATAACCGTAAGTTACATATCTAGAACAGTAATCCTTAGTGAACACCCTAAACCCATGAAATTCGATGCTGAATCCGTATCAGTCTTTACCTAAGCTCTACCCATTGCTAATTCTGATGAATCGATGTTACAAGAAAAATCGAATTTTTTTTAAAGTACACATCTTTAGAACCGGAAGTAAAAACCCTTAGTGAGACTCCTAGACCTACTGGAATTTAATACTCAATCCATATCAATCATCATCTAAACCCTATATACATAACCAATTCCAAATAAAATACAGTTACTTCAAAGAAAATGTTTTAACTGGAAGTAGAAAGGGCCAGAAGTTGAAATCCTGAGTGAATCCCCCAATCCTAATAAAAACTTTATGCTAATTCCTTATTATTCAGTTCCATTTACAACCTATTCTAAGTAATGTATGTTTCAAGGAAACGGAAATGTTTAAAACCTGAATTTGGAAAATACCGGAAGTAGAAATCCTTAGTAAACCCCCTACCCCATTCGGAATATGATGCTGAAACCATATTAGTCATCATCTATGATACATATATTGCCAATCCTTAGAAATAGTTTTTTTTTCAATCAAAAGTTTGGTACCGGAAGTGGAAAAAAAAGCTGGAAGTGGAAATCCTTTCTGAACCCTCCAACCTCATCCGAAATGTGATACTAAATTCATATCAATTATCATCTAAGCTCTTTTTATAGAGGATTTCAAAACATAGATGTTGTAAGGAAAATATAAATTTTTTAATTGAAAATGCCATCTCGAGAACCGGATTTAGAAATCTTTAGTGAGCCATCGCACCCAAAACTAATGCTAAATGCAAATCAACTATTACCTAAGCTCTATCTGAAAAATAGAATAACCAATACTAAAACATGGATGTTCCAAGGAAAGCCCGGACTTGAAAAATAACCAATAGTGAAAATTCTTAAAGATCTACTATATAATTTGATACTAAATCGATATCAGCGACCACCTAAGCTATATTTATAGTCAATCTTAAAAAATAAATGTTTCAAGGAAAATGAAAAGTTTTGAACAGGAAATGGGAAATGTATCTAAAATGGAAATTCTTAGTAAATCCTCCAGCTCCTCCAAAATTTGTCGCTGAATCCATATCAATCATCATCTAAGTTCTATCTAAAAAATATTATGAGTAACAGAGGTTTAAAAAGTTGTTAGTATAATCATAGATGACAAATTTGATTTCTATCAAGATACTATTGCGTTGCATATAAAATTTAAGAATGATTTTGATTTATTTCTGGATTGGTAGATATATCATAACCTTCTGCCCTCTATTAATTATACAAAAGTCAGTTAATAATTTTCATATCTAATTTTGTTATTAGATATTGAAATAAATCTCTCCCCGTTTTATAAGGTCAAATATCGAACATTATTTTTGTCAATCGTAATTTGTCTATAAGAATGCAAGAATGATACTTGAATTGCAACAAAAATCTTTCCAACATCAAAAGCTCTCCAAATATAAAATGAAAAATTATAACAAATATCTACCACTTTTCAGTTCATCATTATCTAAGTTCTATCTATAAAATATACTGAGTAATTAATAGGTTAGTAGAATCATAGTTGATAAATTTGATTGCCATCAACAACATATGACTACATTGCTTATAAAATTTAAGAATGATTTTGTTTTATTTCTGGATTGGTAGATATATCATAACCTTCTGCCTTTTATTAATTATACAATAGTCAGTTAATAATTTTCATATCTAATTTTGTTATTAGATATTGAAATAAATCTCCGTTTTACAATGTCAAATATCAAACATTATTTTTATCAAACGTAAATTTTCCATAAGAATGCAAGAATGATACTTGAATTGCAACAAAAAGCTTTCCAACATCAAAAGCTTTCCAACATCATCTCCAAATATAAAATGAAATATTATAACAAGTAACTACCACTTTTTAGTTACCCATTTTTAAAAATTCCGAGGACAGCCACACATTTTAATTGCCTTATCCCAGAAATTGGCCGATTTTTCCTCCTCAGAAGTGTATTGCTTCTTTATTGAACAGTGCTTGGAATGAATAAGAGCGTGCTGTAATATCAGCTGTTGCCATAGCAACAGGAAAAGTGCCGTTATCAGGAAAGCAATTTTACACGGGATTGGAGCATTAAAAATAAAAGATAAAGCTGGAAAAATGATTTTTCTTGGAAATAAACTAAACAAAAACCTTTTCATCTGGATCTTTTCTTTTTCTGTCGGCCTTAAGAAACAATTTTTCTGAATTTGATAAGTAAATGCTTTATCGCGTCAGTTAGCTTAGTTATTTCGATATTAGTCTGGGCCGTGTGAATTATTTTTGCTGAAGTCCTATTTATTTAACAGACAAATGTTTGTCTCGTCATTAATTAAATACCTTGTTGACAATACTGAGATTCCTCTATAGACACTGTATGGGATGAGTCACAGTCAGTCACGTTGATGCAATTAACCAATTCATATTAAAAAATCCGATGTGGCAGAACATAAGTTTCTCTACATAGTGCAAGTACATTACTTCTTTCATTGCAAAATAATGGCGGACAAGATATAAGGCATAATATTTGTGACATTGAAAATATATTCACACTAGCAGCATACCCGTTCTTCGTACGGAGTATATAATATAAAGAAACCTGAAATTCTTAATCATGCCCAAATTCTTATAGTATACTAAATGACATGTTTAATCAAAATAGTCTGTTAAAATATTTAATATAATGCTCCTAAAAAGAAGTTTAAGAATCTCTGTTCTTGCTATATAAAATTATCTTCATGGACATATCTGATGAATAAAACATCTTGGACCCCTTATGTAAGCAAATATAAAAAAAATATGGAATTGAATCAATATATGCAAAATAAAAGCGTTAAAATTGTATGGGACCCGTACTAATTATATACGCGAATATTAGAAAATATAACCTGTATTAGTAGATTACATGTATAAATTGAAAATACCAATAAACCCGTAATCTTTAAATCTGAAGACAGTCATTTATTCCAATATATGTCAAAATTAAAGTGCTAAAATTATATGGGAAGATATACACGTACTACTTATAATGTCCGATTATTAGTAGAAGATTACCCGTTTTGCAATATGAGTCACACATGTTTTTAGGTAAAATACAACAGACGACGTAATAAATTGAATATATAATTAATCCCCTTAATCTTCATACCAGAAGACTGTACTTGATTCCAATATATATGCCAATATATGTCAAAATATATGCCAATATACCTGTACTACGTATATTCTCGTAGGTTAGAAGATATACCCGTGCATTCCTAGAAGATTACTCGTACAACGTACAATATGCGTGTGTCAGCAATTTTTGCCGCAATAAAACAATGGCGTAATAACTTAAAAATATCAATAATCCCTGAATCAATAATTCCGGAAAATATCAATAATAATAATGTTTAAACCTGAAGAGTATAATTGATATTATCCAGTCCAAAATGAAATGGCAATGAAATTTATTTTATATACATATCTTCATTATTCAAATTGGAAAGGATTTAATAAAAATCGTCTGCCGCATAAACACATTGGATTTAAATCCGTTGCTAAGCGACATGATATCATTTGCTTCAAATAAATTGGTAGAAAAAATATCGTCTAAATAGTTATATTTCTATGGAACATTTGGCGACAGTTTCGTCAAATTAGCGACATTTTAAAAAATCGCCAAATTTATCGCCAAGTGGGACTGTAGAACTGACAGTTCCACTTTGCGACAAATTGACGAAATATCATCACAATACTATCCCCTAACAAAAAACAATTAATATCATTTATGTAGGGCAATTTTATCAATTTCAAGATATTTTTATAGATTTGAAAACATTTTTATCAATTTGGTGACATTTTAAAAATTCGCTAAATGTATTACTAAGTAGGATGGTTGGTCTGACAGATAAATGCTAACCAAACATCATTTCAGTACTCTCTTCTAACAAAACAAAAAAAAATTTCATTGATATGTAGAAGACCCAAGCCACACGACCAACCCGAAGGTTTATGGTAGCTGTTTGTGTGTCGTTTATATCAATTTGGCGACATTTCCGTCAATTTGGCAAAGTTTAAGAAAAGTTGTCAAATTAGCGATATCCCTCCAAATTCGTAGCTTTGAATTTGCAGATCTGAATGAAACATTCTTATCCCGTTTCAATATACTAAATGGAAACCTTACAATTGTATTAGAAGATATACCCGCTCTACTCTTTTTCTGTTTCAACAATCGGCTATATGAATTTATTGGCTAAACACAATATATGAGTTTAGTAGCTAAATACGATATAAGCTTGAAAACTCTTTGCCAAAATAAATGAAATTGATGTACGCAGTCAGCAATTAATATAGTTAAAAGAAAAATCAAACCGTCCATTCATAAGATATACTTTTATATCCATATATTTATTATTTAAATCGAAAAAAAATAATAAAAACATTAACAAACACATTTAATTTAATTGCGATGCCGAGCAACATGATATATCCTCCTAAAATGTTAAAATTTATTAACCACTAACAGGACACCCGTTATTCGTACGGAGTGTATAATTTAAAGAAACTTATAGTTCGCAATCATGTGCAAATTCTGTTAAAATATTAAATTTATTGCTCCTAAAGAGAAGTTTAAGAATATATGTTCTCACTATGCAAAATTATCTTCACGATCAGATCTGAAGAATAAAACATCCTGCCCCTTTTGTAAGCAAATTTACAGAAGAAAAAATAGGAATTCAATGAATATATGCAACCCCGTACTAATTATATTGTCGCAGATCAGAAAATATGCCAATGTGTTAGTAGAAGATTACCCGTATTACAATATGCGTCTCAAAAATATTTGCCAAAATAAAAGAGATGACGTAATAAATTGAAAACATCAATAATATCCGTACTCTTTATACCAGAAGGTCGTAATTGATTCCAATATATGCCAATATATATCAAAACATATGTCAATATACCTGTACTACTTATATTCTCGTAGATTAAAAGATATACACGTGTATTTGTAGAAGATTCGTACAACATACAATATATGAGTTTAAACAATTTTTGTCATAATAAAATAATTGCATAATAACTTGAAAATATCAATAATCCTTGAATCAATAATCCCCGAAAATATAAATAATAATAATTTTTAAACCTGAAGACCGTAATTGATATTATCCAGTCAAAAATGCTATAAGAAAAATCAAATCGTTCTTTTCTAAAATACATTTTTATATTCATTTATTTATTATTCAAATCGAAAAAATAATTATTAAAATTAACAGACAGATTTAATTTAATTGCGTTTCTGAGTAACATGATATAAGATAGAATCTTATAACATGTTAAATATGTCATGTCTTATAACATAAACTGCGAAATTAAATAACGATTTTGATTTCTCTATACTTCTCATTGTTCCGTAAAAGCTTGTTTTAAATAAACCATGAACCATGGAGATAGATTTCCCCTTTAAATCATGTTTCAAACAATTCATGTTTTCAGAAAGTGACTAATTAACGCAAAAAATCTCCCATCAAACTCAGAGATTAAATTTTAATTCACTTTCAAACGATTTTCAAGCTTTTCGTTTGGATAAACCACGGAGTAAGGGAGTAGAACTCCTAGGAAAAAGTTCCGTTTTCCATTAATATCTCGACAACCCCAGGTCTTAGAAACTCGAAACTTGGACAAAATTTATGGGGGATATTTCAAGGCTATTCACCAAATTTCATTAAATTCGGTTCAGCCGTTTTTCCGTGATGATGAGACAAACGAAAATTTTGTTTTTTACTAATATCTCGAGAACCACTGGTCGTAAAAACTCAAAACACGGATATAATTTTAAGTGGGGCTATTTCTGGGCTACCCACAAAATTTCATCAAATTCGGTTCAGCCGTTCTCCCGTGATGATGGGACAAACAGACAGACAGACAGATTTTCATTTTTATTTATATAGATTTGACGCCACCTGGCATGTAATGTATCAATTAAATGTTAGTTTTATACGTCATTTTTAACGATAAGAACAATAAGACCCACCCCATTACTTAAGGATTAACCATTCTCGAGATATTTTAGGTTTTTTTTTTGTTGCATTTCTGCGATATCGCCTTTGGAAATTCGTCGAGTCGCCAATTGAAAACCAAAATTGAATTAAACCTACAAATTCAGTGTAATTGCAAATAATTATATTCTGGGATATTTTGTGCAATTCAACTCAATTTAACGAATTATGAAAAAATAGAAAGTAAATAAATTTGAGTTGGTAGCGAAAGTAGTGTGCTGTCCATATCTAATTTTCTATTTTATGCATAAAATCACGAATTTAAAGAAAGAATAAAAAAAAGGTTTTACAATAAAATATATTAGTTATAGAAAATCAATTCACCCTCTTTTTTGGAAAAAAAAACGTATACTGTTAATTGCTTTATAGCAGAACTAATTAATTTTAGCACTGTCTTTTAATATCAGAAGAGGAATTATAGTCAGGGCTATATACTCAGAAGTCTAATATCCAGCGAATTCGAAAAGCCTAGTGAGATTCGTCTGCTGTTGGTAGTGACGATGCAGCATTTTCCACTTTTCTGTTATCTGCTGAGTCAGTTTTCTTCTTTCGATTTTTGTATTCTTAAAAAATCTGTTTTTTTATTGATTCAGCTGATATCGATACGTTTTCATCAATATCAATAAGTTTTCACTTTTAAAAATGCCGTAATCCGTTTGTTCAGCTAATGTCGACAAGTTTTCATCAATATCGATTAATTTAAAAAAAGGCTTCTTCGTATGTTCAGCTGATGTTGATTCAGTTTCATTGATTTCGATTAATTAAAACAATTACATCTTCCGTTCATTCACCTACTTCAATATAAAATATGGCATCCATCTGTTTTTCCTAGTGTGAAAATAATGATATTTAAAGTTATTTTAAATTTATATTTAGTGTTGCATCCGTCCTAAAACCGCTTTATTTTTGCATATTTTCTGTGCATCTATATTCTGTGCCAACGCAATTACAATATATTTGAGTTAAAATGATCATCAGACTTTGATTATTTCTACAACGAAGCCTAAATTTAATGGATGCAGAATGTACACAAGTGATTTTAAGATGATTTGTATAAGAATTACTGAATTTTATAACGCAAAATTTAGCTCTGTTTTTACATAGTGGGGCAGACGATTTATATTTCGATGACGTCATCAGAATAAAGTTCATTTGTTTCGATGAAGTTATCCATCTTAAGTTTCCAAATATATTAAATTATTGCAGCATTGTGATAATTAAAAAAATATCACCGCTGAGTGAATGTGTGCAATGTGTAAATAAGTATCATTAATTTCGCTATATCGTTACCAGTAGGCTTTGTATCGTCGATTGCCTCAACATCATTATATGCAGAATGTAGTGGCCATACAATGAAAAGCAAGCAAGCAAGCATCAAATATCGAATTTTTGAGAGAAGACAAAAATCTGATTAATTTACCTGGCGATATTGATTCAAATATACTGCGGATTTCCTATGTAAAAGTGTAATTTTTTCCCTTTTCCGTAATTTGATTCGTAAAAGCGGCTGATTCAAATAACCTGAGATCCAAATAGCCGGCGACCACTATACCAAATAAACCACGCAAATCCAACTTTACAATTAGATATATTTTTAGCATCCGCTAAGAAATATTTACTCCAGATATATATATATATATATACTAGCAGCATACCCGTTCTTCGTACGGAGTATATAATATAAAGAAACTTGAAATTCATAATTATGCCCAAATTCTTATAGTATACTAAATGACATGTTTAATCAAAATATTCTGTTAAAATATTTAATATAATGCTCCTAAAAAGAAGTTTAAGAATCTCTGTTCTCGCTATATAAAATTATCTTCATGGACATATCTGAAGAATAAAACATCTTGGACCCCTTATGTAAGCAAATATAAGAAAAAATATGGAATTGAATCAATATATGCAAAATAAAAGCGTTAAAATTGTATGGGACCCGTACTAATTATATACGCGAATATTAGAAAATATAATCTGTATTAGTAGATTACATGTATAAATTGAAAATACCAATAAACCCGTAATCTTTAAATCTGAAGACAGTCATTTATTCCAATATATGTCAAAATTGAAGTGCTAAAATTATATGGGAAGATATACACGTACTACTTATAATGTCCGATTATTAGTAGAAGATTACCCGTTTTGCAATATGAGTCACAAATGTTTTTTGGTAAAATGCAACAGACGACGTAATAAATTGAATATATAATTAATCCCCTTAATCTTCATACCAGAAGACTGTACTTGATTCCAATATATATGCCAATATATGTCAAAATATATGCCTATATACCTGTACTACTTTTATTCTCGTAGGTTAGAAGATATACCCGTGCATTCCTAGAAGATTACTCGTACAACGTACAATATGCGTGTGTCAGCAATTTTTGCCGCAATAAAACAATGGCGTAATAACTTAAAAATATCAATAATCCCTGAATCAATAATTCCGGAAAATATCAATAATAATAACGTTTAAACCTGAAGAGTATAATTGATATTATCCAGTCCAAAATGAAATGGCAATGAAATTTATTTTATATACATATCTTCATTATTCAAATCGGAAAGGATTTAATAAAAATCGTCTGCCGCATAAACACATTGGATTTAAATCCGTTGCTTAGCGACATGATATCATTTGCTTCAAATAAATTGGTAGAAAAAATATCGTCTAAATAGTTATATTTCTATGGAACATTTGGCGACAGTTTCGTCAAATTAGCGACATTTTAAAAAATCGCCAAATTTATCGCCAAGTGGGACTGTAGAACTGACAGTTCCACTTTGCGACAAATTGACGAAATATCATCACAATATTATCCCCTAACAAAAAACAATTAATATCATTTATGTAGCGCAATTTTATCAATTTCAAGATATTTTTATAGATTTGAAAACATTTTTATCAATTTGGTGACATTATAAAAATTCGCTAAGTGTATTACTAAGTAGGATGGTTGGTCTGACAGATAAATGCTAACCAAACATCATTTCAGTACTCTCTTCTAACAAAACAAAAAAAAATTTCATTGATATGTAGAAGACCCAAGCCACACGACCAACCCGAAGGTTTATGGCAGCTGTTTGTGTGTCGTTTATATCAATTTGGCGACATTTCCGTCAATTTGGCAAAGTTTAAGAAAAGTTGTCAAATTAGCGATATCCCTCCAAATTCGTAGCTTTGAATTTGCAGATCTGAATGAAACATTCTTATCCCGTTTCAATATACTAAATGAAAACACTACAATTGTATTAGAAGATATACCCGCTCTACTCTTTTTCTGTTTCAACAATCGGCTATATGAATTCATTGGCTAAACACAATATATGAGTTTAGTAGCTAAATACGATATAAGCTTGAAAACTCTTTGCCAAAATAAATGAAATTGATGTACGCAGTCAGCAATTAATATAGTTAAAAGAAAAATCAAACCGTCCATTCATAAGATATACTTTTATATCCATTTATTTATTATTTAAATCGAAAAAAAATAATAAAAACATTAACAAACACATTTAATTTAATTGCGATGCCGAGCAACATGATATATCCTCCTAAAATGTTAAAATTTATTAACCACTAACAGCACACCCGTTATTCGTACGGAGTGTATAATTTAAAGAAACTTAAAGTTCGCAATCATGTGTAAATTCTGTTAAAATATTAAATTTATTGCTCCTAAAGAGAAGTTTAAGAATATATGTTCTCACTATGCAAAATTATCTTCACGATCAGATCTGAAGTATAAAACATCCTGCCCCCTTTTGTAAGCAAATTTACAGAAGAAAAAATAGGAATTGAATGAATATATGCAACCCCGTACTAATTATATTGTCGCAGATCAGAAAATATGCCAATGTGTTAGTAGAAGATTACCCGTATTACAATATGCGTCTCAAAAATATTTGCCAAAATAAAAGAGATGACGTAATAAATTGAAAACATCAATAATATCCGTACTCTTTATACCAGAAGGTCGTAATTGATTCCAATATATGCCAATATATATCAAAACATAGGTCAATATACCTGTACTACTTATATTCTCGTAGATTAAAAGATATACACGTGTATTTGTAGAAGATTCGTACAACATACAATATATGAGTTTAAACAATTTTTGTCATAATAAAATAATTGCATAATAACTTGAAAATATCAATAATCCTTGAATCAATAATCCCCGAAAATATAAATAATAATAATTCTTAAACCTGAAGACCGTAATTGATATTATCCAGTCAAAAATGCTATAAGAAAAATCAAATCGTTCTTTTCTAAAATATATTTTTATATCCATTTATTTATTATTCAAATCGAAAAAATAACTATTAAAATTAACAGACAGATTTAATTTAATTGCGTTTCTGAGTAACATGATATAAGATAGAATCTTATAACATGTTAAATATGTCATGCCTTATAACATAAACTGCGAAATTAAATAACGATTTTGATTTCTCTATACATCTCATTGTTCCGTAAAAGCGTGTTTTAAATAAACCATGAACCATGGAGATAGATTTCCCCTTTAAATCATGTTTCAAACAATGCATGTTTTCAGAAAGTGACTAATTAACGCAAAAAATCTCCCATCAAACTCAGAGATTAAATTTTAATTCACTTTCAAACGATTTTCAAGCTTTTCGTTTGGATAAACCACGGAGTTAGGGAGTAGAACTCCTAGGAAAAAGTTCCGTTTTTCATTAATATCTCGACAACCCCAGGTCTTAGAAACTCGAAACTTGGACAAAATTTATGGGGGGATATTTCAAGGCTATTCACCAAATTTCATTAAATTCGGTTCAGCCGTTTTTCCGTGATGATGAGACAAACGAAAATTTCGTTTTTTACTAATATCTCGAGAACCACTGGTCGTAGAAACTCAAAACGCGGATATAATTTTAAGTGGGGCTATTTCTGGGCTACCCACAAAATTTCATCAAATTCGGTTCAGCCGTTCTCCCGTGATGGTGTGACAAACAGACAGACAGACAGACAGACAGACAGACAGACAGACAGATTTTCATTTTTATATATATAGATATAATTATAATTAATTCTCAATTTCGAGTCTTTCATGCCAATTTGGCGACAAAAAAAAAACTAAATTTACTTGTTAATCCTTAATACATATTAATTTTAAGAGAACGTTTTAATTCGGAAAATGAATAATTGCAATATCATGAGAAAACTTCATGCTAGCATTCCAAAATTAGTCACAAACAAATTAGACCTTGTTTCTTAAGTTGAATCAGTAAATATTTATTCCATATATATATATATAATAATAATAATTAATTCTCAATTTCGAGTCATTCATGCCAATTTGGCGACAAAAGAAACTAAATTTACTTGTTAATCCTTAATACATATTAATTTTAAGAGAACGTTTTAATTTGGAAAAATTAATAATTGCAGTATCATGAGAAAACTTCATGCTAGCATTCCAAAATTAGTCACAAACAAATTAGACCTTGTTTCTTAAGTCGAATCAGTAAATATTTATTCCACACACATATATATATATATATATATATATATATATATATATAATAATAATTAATTCTCAATTTCGAGTCATTCATGCCAATTTGGCGCCAAAAAAAAACTAAATTTACTTGTTAATCCTTAATATGTATTAATTTTAAGAGAACGTTTTAATTCGAAAAATTAATAACTAAACTTACTTGTTAATCCTTAATACATATTAATTTTAAGAGAACGTTTTAATTCGAAAAATTAATAATTGCAATATCATGAGAAAACTTCATGCTAGCATTCCAAAATTAGTCACAAACAAATTGGACCTTGTTTCTTAAGTTGAAACAGTTTCGATTTATCTAAGAATTTAATTGGACAGATTATTAAACCAAATAAAGATACATTGAATATACTATTTGAGAACGTCAAAAGTTCGAAATATAGAAGTTTATTAAATATATATATATATATATATATATATATATATATATATATATATTATATATATATATATATATTCCTATTATTATTTCTACCAACGTGTCTGATTTTTTGTTTCTTTCTGGGATAGACAGGGATGAAAAAGAAAAATATTTTTGCAATAATAAACGAAAACCCTTTCAGAAAAAAGTGTGAACACCTTTTAAGCCTCAAATGTGAAACATAAAACTGAGGTCAAAAAAGCCACACATTCTTCCAACAAGTTTACTTAATAAAAATAAAGAAAACTCGGAGAAAAAATACCAGGTGTTTCTTAGAACATCTTGTAATTCTATTTCTAGCGATGAATTTTTTCTTCTCGAAATTTTTGTACGATGTTTTCCTTTTATGGCATAGCGAAAGATGTGTATGGTTTTACAATTTCTTATTTTCCTTCTTAATAATATATGGGTGGATTGTGAAATATACGTGTTGCAGTTTTATTATGTGGAATATTTCTACGATTTATGTTTTTTTTTTCATTTATTTAAGTTAAAAAAATTTGTGTATTTGGAATCATATTCCTTGTTCAACAAACAGCATCTGCGGACTGTGTTAAGTATTAAACATATATTGGTGAGGTACTTTTAGCTCTAACAAGAAATTAATTGAAACCGTTCTACCGATACTGCATTCTACAATACGTGCATTATAAATTAATTCCTATGATGATAGGAAAGATGTAGTTGTTAGGGCAGTCCTCCCCTACAAGCTTAATTCCGATTCTTACCAATTTTTACTTTCTCATATTTAGTATTGAAAATAAGTATTGTTTCTAGAACATTTTCGATATCGAGATTTTAATGCCGATATATGTTTTAAGACTTCTTGAACACCTTTTAACTATTTTTGGAGTAATATCCGTCTATCCTATGTCTTTGGCCGATTTTTTGCGCACTCGATAGAAGCCACAAATATTAATGAATTGTCACAAAACTTTATATCCAGCTTTTTTATCAAAAAATCCAGAACTAGATAGATTTTTTTTAATTCTGCCGAAGGCTTCTAAATTTATTCGAAATTTTATATGTTTTTAACATAGAAGCATGGGACAATATTTGACATAATCATATATGAAAAGGTTTATTTATAGCTCAATGGTCACGACGCTTAATAATTTCTATCATTGTTACGAAAAATAGCCGCGAAACGTTTTTTTTTTTGTTTCCATTAATCCTCCTTGGGAGCAAGTTACCCCCCGGGAGATGCATTGTCAAATATGGTATCATGTAGGGGAAGAAGAGTACGGCATCTGTGGATGCCTCTTCCACTAGGTTCCGGTCTAAATTGGGTGGCACTTCCCAGCTGTCCAAACAGATATTTTGCACCTTCGAATAGGTCAGGCAGTCTGGGCCGAAAAAGAAGAGGTTGGTGGTAGGGGAAGGAGGGTATGATCCTTACGAATATCGCCCCACTGGGATCTGGTCTACATTTGGTGGCACTATCTCAGTCGTCCAAACAGATACCTTACACTTTCGGGTAGGCCAGAGAGTCTGGATCGAAAAAAAAATATTTTGTCCCTTTGATACAATGTAATCTGCAATGATTCAGTGTCCTAAGACACTAGCGGGGGCTCCTGGAGCGTCTTTAAAAATACTATTAGAATCCCCATTTTCTGTGCAGCCAGTGAAAGAGAATCGGAAATCCAGCTTCATTCAGTTCAGTCCCATGTTCAATACTATAAGTTTGCAAAGATTCCGTCTTCCAGATCACACAAGGGCTTCTGAAATCTCTAGAAAGAGAAAAACACGTTAGACAATTATTATACAGATCGTCAACTAATGTATTTTTTGAATCAATTTTAAAAATTAACTACTTACAATTCAATATCAATGATTTTACAATTAAAATTCCTAACTATGATCTGTATATTTACCAACATTATCGAACAGCAAGAATGCTTGCATAATTCCTATCCAAGTCAGCTTACTGATAAGCAGTATTGGCCCTCACCTTCTTTGTTACGGCCAATTACTCTGCACTGTGATAAGCAATGACCTCCTCAATGAAAGTGAGCCATTCTTTATTTGACCTTATCATATCATCGTGTATTGCTTCATTTCTTCTATTTATGTATCCTTATCCGGTTCTACTCCGGGAATATTCTTAATAAAACATAAAAATGTACAACGTTTATAAATAAAAAAAATCTGATGTGGGCAACACATGACTTTCCTTATATAATGCAATGAATTTACTACTTTTACAGTTAAAAAAATGTTACTCTTATAGTAGATACTTTCCAAGATATTGAATTTTCTTCAATTAGTCGTCATTTTTATCGATTTGGCGAGATTTTTGTTAATTTAGCAACAATTAAAAATGTCGCCAAGTTGGCGACATTCCGCCAAATTCGTTGCCAAAATATCGACAAGCGTTATGGATGGAGAAATAAGTTATTCTTACAACAGATAAATGACTATTGGCGTTCAAATACAAAAGTATTACTCAAAGTATCCTTTTCATGAATGGAACGTGCTAGATCTACGAGAATGATGTCACCCAATTTATCGCTTGGTATTACATATGAAAAATGAACATGTTTCTCAATAGGAAATATCTCTTTTTTTTTAATAACTTTTCGATAATAAATTCTAAAATTTATGTCAATTGTTTTCTAATAAAAAATTACATAAGAAATGTGTATTTGCGTAACTTTATTAGCGGTTTTGATTTTTTGACGATTTTTTCAAAATTTCACTCGAAAATTTAGGGGGGTTCTGAACATTTGATTGCGTATAAAAACAATAAGCTTCCAGTGTTTATGTGATTTTGTACCAAATTTCATTCGAATCGGTCCATCCGTTCGTCAGTTATCGTCTCCACAGACTCACTGACAAACACACAGACTTTCACACACAAACACACATACTTTCACACACACAGAGATACTGTCACACACACATACACACACTTTCACACACACATACACAAACACACACAGACATACACACACACAGAGACATCACCTCAATGTTTTATTCGTGATCAGGGATGCTTAAAACGTGCTCTCCCGTCGGTAACTCGAATTCGAATTTTCGACTCCGTCACAATACTTTCTTTATACATTATGTATATAAGGAAAGTAATAAGTTTGTATATTATTTTGTATTTTTTTATGTTGACTCAAATCGATTGCTCCCATGTTTTTGTGATATAAAATTGAGCTATAAAGCATATACGTTATATCAAACCAGCTTGATAAAATTCTGGATTATCCCATTTGAAAGTGATTTTAAAATGCCCCATGTATTATGTTTTAAGTCTACATTCTCAAACAGTTTAAATACCTTTAAATTAACGAACTAATTTAATATCCAAATAGGAATTATCTCGATTATTTTGACAGGCATACCAAATGCCATCAGTATAAGCTTTAGCAATGGTATACAAGGTGGTTACAAAAAGATCCACCGAACTTTACGAGGTGGTAGTACACATCAAACATTTTTCTTCATAGTTTGCCGGGTTGGAATTGAAACGTAAAAGCGTTAGTTTGAGCTTAATTGTTGGGAAGCTGCGCTCCTCAAACTTAAAAGCGTAATTCTGATTGTTACTTTCCGGCTGAAAAAAGCCACACATGCAAATTTCATGTAGGAAAGAAGAAGAACCCTTATTCAAATTTTCGTAACAGCGAATGTAAGGTCTTATCAGTTTACAGCAGTTATTCGCAGCTCCAACTTTTGAGACGATGGAGGAATTTACAAATAGAGAAAAGGCCTATATGCATGTCATCTACGGATCTTTTTTTTGTGGGAATATCTCAGGAGTCTCATCTATGACATCCCCTTTCAATCTAAAGAGGAACTCACCGCCAGAATTTCGGCCATTCTGCTGATATGCACGAAATGCCTGGTCTGTTCGAGAAAGATTCCAATCCCTCCATCGTCGATGTGAAACATGCATTCAGGTTTGTTGCGGTTGTTGTTGTTGGTGGTGGTGGTGTTGTTGAGACCCATACCGTCCGACCTACCAGAAAGATGTAAGGTAACCGTTTGGACGGCCGGGAAGTGCCACCCAATTTAGACCGGAACCCAGTGGGGGAGGCATCCACAGAGACCATACCCTCCTTCCCCTACCACCAACCTCTCGGAAGGATATACGGACTCACATGTTTAACGTGATCGTACTCCGCATGAACACGGCGGCGGTTGTGGCGGCTGCAAATCCAGCAGGCAAACCACAGGGCTACCGCGCCCGAAATGGCACGCGGTGTTCCCAGGTGGTCACCCACCCAAGTACTAACCGCGCCCGATGCTGCTTGACTCCGGTGATCTAACGAGAACCGGTGTTTTCAGCACGGTAGGACCGTTGACGCTAGGTTCGGTGTGTACTACCACCTCGAAGTTTAGCCCATCTTTTTTACTTTCCTTATATACATAATGTATAAGGAAAGTATTGTGACGGGGTCGAAAATTCGAAATCGAGTTTTCGACGGGAGAGCATGTTTCAAGCATCCCTGATCACGAATCAAACATTTTTGAAGTGATGTCTGTGTGTGTGTGTGTGTGTGTGTGTGTGTGTGTGTGTGAGTGTGTCAGTGAGCCTGTGGAGACGATAACTGACGAACGAATGGACCGATTCGAATCAAATTTGGTACAAAAATCACAATCCGTAAACACTGGAAGCCTATTGTTTTTATACGCAATCGAATGTTCAGAACCCCCCTAAATTTTCGAATGAAATTCTGAAAAAATCGTTAAAAAATCAAAACCACTAATAAAGTTACGCAAATAGACATTTCTTGAATAGACAATTCGTTGAAACTTTCACAGATCATGGGGTACAACATAGGACACTGACGTAGGGAAATGCAAAGAAAAATATCAATAAATAATTAAATAATAGAAATAAGCAAAATATAGGAGTTTGGACAGCAAAAACAGTTCATTGGTGAAGGTCTGTGAATACGGAATATGATGACCTATGATGAAAACACATGCCCAACAGCGGCGATTCATGCCACGAATAAGATCATTTGTGGCTTTTTGGGGTAGTTGCGCCCATTCACGAAGCATACATGTTCTGTGTTCGCAAAGGTTCAGAGAACTTAAACGTATTCCAAGTATGTCCCACACTTGCTCGATAGGATTCAACTCGGATGAATTCGATAGTCATCCCATACGAAGCAGTGGTTCCAATTCTCAGTACTGGCGACATTGAATAGCCCTGTCAACTCCCGCGTCATCGTTCATAAAAATTACAATAGGACTTATAGTCGAACATATTGAGCAAAGATTGAGGATGTCAAGGTGAGCCCTCAGAGCTTCGCAGATTTGCTTACTTTGCTTATGGTCCGTTTGCTTATGGTCGTGAGTCCTCAGAGCCTAACCAACATTTGCTTACTCTGCTCATGGTCGTAAATGCTGCGAGGTCTTCGATTTCATTGAGGGCTGGGGGGGGAGGGGTACAATGTTTGGGTGGCGCGGTCGGGCCTCGTCGGAGGCTGTGCAGTGGCCACTGGGCATGGCTGCGTATCGGGCGTGCGATCTTGCTGTCGCAACGGCTGATTGTCGAACCGCATACTTTCGGGTGGGACGGATGATTTTATGTTTATGGTCGTAAATGGCCCTGGAAAGTTTCGGTTATTTTAATGCTGATGAGCGCCTAAAACTTACGAAACCGATTTATGAATCTTATCTGCAATGGGACACACAACCCCGTACATATTTATCATAGGAGCGTAAAGATTTCCCACTTCAATGAAATATGTCGCTTTATGGAATAAACAATCGTGGGAAAACGGATATTCGTGCAATCCGTTTTCACAGTATATTCAAAACATCATCAAATAAGTCGTATATTATCACCGAGCTTGACTTCTACATCCAAGTGAGTTCGCCGATAAGCACGGCCCACGTTTTTATCTAAGTTCCGGTCAATTGCTCTGCCAAGTCACTCGACCAGTACATTATAAACACCCCATTGCATTAGCGCAGTGATAGGCACTGACCCGCCCAATAAAAGCAAGTCACTGTTTTTATGACTTTTTTTCACATTACCGTCTCTTGCCAGATATCTTTCGTTGCAGACTTCTTATCGAAAATACTGTCCCGAAAATATTCTGGACAAATAACTACTGTTTATATAGAGAGGGATTTTTGTATATATTTTTTTTACATGTCTTTTCTGATGGTTGAGAAAAACACATTAAGAACATCTCTCTTATCATGTTTTCTTATAACGTAGAATTTTCACGTGTAAATCTGTCTTTCCCAGGGTTTAACTTTACCTACCATATGATATGAAAGTTGAAATTATTGTAATTCCACAATTTAATGGATTTACACGTTTGGGGCAGTCCATAATACGACAATATAAATCTCAGTAATGTCTTTGTGCCGATGTCTGTCTGGGTGTCTGTAGGTACGATATAATTTCTTTCTAAGTGTCTGTACTTCGGTTAGCACAATATATCTCGATCAAATTGAGGAAATTGAAAGAAATTTAGTAGGATTATTTTAACCTTAAAGGATTTAACGTAAACGAATTAGGGTTAAACTTTTGGTATTCGTTATTGGAAAGGTAAAATATTATGAAAATAATTATGTTTTACACGTTACACAAAAATGTCTACGTTGTATGAGATTTAATTCTTAGAAACAAATGAATTTTTTAATGCAGCTCGCTGCTTTTTAACACTTCACAACATATTTGAATCTTGTTTATGACTTTGTTCATTCTGTCTGTCTGTCTGTCCGTTAGCATGATAACTGCCGTAAAAATGACTTTATCAAAATGAAATTTTAGTATATTGTTCAGACGGTCTGTGGGACCTATGAGAATATAAATGAATAATATCACCAAATTAGTTTTGGATTGAACCCGGGTTGAAAAAATGAAATACATTAAACCCCATGGGACCTAATTTTTCAAACATTTTTTAAGCAAATTTAAAATTCACAAATTGCTTCGAAATTTTTATAAAATATTCAAATTATCCTATAATATATATATAAACAACTTCAGCAAAATATATTCAGTAGTTTTTAAATAAAAATTAAAATAATAATTACACCCTTTATATGAAGAGATCACGTGACCCACTTCAAAATAAAATATGACATCCATCTTGTGTCAAAATCGTGATTTTCAATGTTCTTTTTAATTCATATTTAGTGTTGTATCTGCCCTAAAACCGCTTTATTTTTGCTTAAATTCTGTGCATCTACATACTGAAACAACGCAATTACAATATATTTGAGTTGAAATCATCATCAAACTTTGATTATTTCTGCAACGAAGCCCAATTTTCACTTGTGGAGAATCTAAACACCGCAAAATGTAGAATGAGTTGCATAAGAATTGATGCATTTCTTTAACGCAAAATTATTTAGCTCATGGAGTCTGCAATATAGCTCATATGAATGAAATATTCATTGATTTTACACAGAAATAATCAGACGATTTTTTCGACGAAATTTTAAATTATTATAGTATTGTGATGAATGAAATGAATGGAAAAAATTTATGAATATAATGCTGCTTTTATATAGAGGCGATTTATATTTAGATGACGTCATTTGAATAAAGTTCATTTGTTTCATTTGTTTCATTTGTTGTCAAATATAATAAATTATTGTAGTTTTATGATAATTTTAAAATTTTTACCGAGGAATGTATCGCATGTTAAAGAGATGTTTAAACCAGGCAATTTATATTTCAATTTGAAAGAAGTTCAATTTTTTTTATGAAATTTTAAGCTTTCAAATATAATAAATTAATGTAGTATTGTGATAATTTTAAAATATTACCGAGGAATGTATCGCATTTTAGAGACGTTTATATAAAATTGCATTGAAGTTGGAAAGTGTTTCATAATCAATGTTTTATGCATGATTGATCTTTCTTGTTAATTATTGCATATTTTTTTTTTATCTAGAATGAAAAATAGTTGCTTTTTAATTAATCAGCAAAGGATTTGAAGTTTAGAACCAAACATTCCATTATTCGGGACATATCACGAGCCGTTAATGATATTTTAGACATTTAAGTTCGCCAAAATAACCTTAAGAACTTAAAAATAAATGATTTATCCAACACATGGCTCGCTATACAGATTATCAATATTGTTATTTTGTTAGAACGATAATACAAATTAAACTTTCTTAAAACTATCTTGCTAAATATTTATAAGTCTTACTCTCGTTATAATGTGAAATCAGCATGTCAAATTTCAAATAAATCCCTTTTCCGACTAATATTGCTAAACCTCTAGCGAATTAAAATTCGTAATATCTCAAGAACAACTCTTGACAACTTCTAAATACTAATATCCACTGATTTCTAGTTAAAAGTTTTAAAAATTATTCACCCATTTTGCGCTAGTGAGCTTATTATTTTTTATACGAACGATTTTATTGATTTCAGAAAACAGGACGATATCCTCTAGTAAAAAACCATTTCACGGTAATCGAAAAAGCTTAAGAGTTATATTAACAGTGGTGAGGCAAAAATAATGCTTTGCTTCTTTATTAGTTTCAAATTACTACCAGAAAAATTGCAATATCCTTGTTTTAAGGAGTTTTATTTTCAGTAATCGTCTTATTACATGAGAATAACAATGGTCGCAAAAGCACAGTTCGCAGGTAGTGGCATCTGTTGAGCCCTTACTTTAATGTGCGAAGGGATCTTTTATCAGGGAAAAAGTCGCATCACTGCATTATAAACAGTACTCAAACTTCTATGAAAGCTGACCCAGATCGTTGAACTGTAATATATTTGTAAACTGTTTATTCCTAGTTTGTTTGTTCCTAGAAAAAGACCCAATTTTTATGGCCTCCCCAAAAAGAGATTGCCGAGAAATGAAGCGGGTTTGATGGGAGATGGGGAACTGAAATGCCTCAAAGTAGGCAATTGATAAAGAAACGATGCTGTTTTTCCTGCAACGTTAAATATTTCTACCAGAAAAATTTTAAAAATCCTTGATTGAAAAAGTTTTGTGCTCGCCCAGCATCTTCTTTACTGCAATAAGCTAGCAACAATAATGTCGGTGAAACATATGGGCTGCGGATGCCGAGGGATGAACAGTTGAACACATTTTAAGCACAGCCCTGATATAGGGAAGATATATAGAGTATACGAGTTTATATGACCCTTGATTCAGATCATTGAACTGTAATATACTTGCAAATATTGGTGGATCCAGCGAAATCCCCAATTTTTATGGGCTTCCTAACACAGGATCACTGGGAAATGAAGCGAATTTGATGAGAGAGGGGGAACTACGAAGCTTCAAAGTGGTCGATAAGGGGATGATGATGTTTTTCTTCTTTACATAAAAATCTGAGGGAGAAATGTTGTGATGGGGGTCAAATATACTATGTTAGGAATTTGATGAATTTACACATTGTGAGCATCACTAAATACTAATTAACTATTTTTAAATTATAGCTATATGTCTGTCCTAGGGTACGGTATCTTCCAGAAAAATACCGATAGAATTGTTTGGTAAGATTACTTCAATCGGTTAAGATTGGAGAGCTATTGATTTTCGGGGTTGACGGATCAAAGGAAGACACTCAAATTATCGTACATATATATATATATTTTAAAATAGATAAAAAATTATGAAAAACATAATGGGATAAAAAAATATTACGCTAACATGCGGCGTTTTGGGGATTAATCACATTATTGAACTGAAATTGAAATCCTGATAAAAAATCAGCGATGGTCCCAGTCCTATGGAGCCGAAATGGTTTTACATGAATAGCACTATGATAACATAATGCAAAACGAAAATCCAGTAAGGTTCAATAAGTTTCTTCGATTTTTTCAGACTCTTTTATTTCGTTTACAGGCTTTCAAACCACTCCAAATTACTTGCTAATAGCTTATAGCACTTTTAGATTTCGCCCCGATATCATCTAGATTCTCCGACGATAGACTCTGTCTCAAAATACTAAATTATTTTACCAACTTGCTTTTCGGAATACAAATTAAACGTATACAGTATACCAGACAAAATTTTAAATGAGGACACCATTTTTGACAAAACAAGAAAAAATATTTGTATTTTATCTATTACATTCGGAGGTATAAGCTCCCAAAATGTCTGCATTTTTCATAATACTCCGATTTCCGCCACAGAAATGCCAAGCAAAGATGTTATTCACATATAAAAATCTGATGAAAGCAGCACATGACTTTCCCTACATAATGCAATGGCTTCACTTACTTCACATCAAACTATGTACAAGATGTGCAAGATAATTATGTTAAAGATCCATTGTACAATGATTTTAATGTTAAATTGTAAACCAATCTTTGAGACGCTTTTCTGCATAATAATGTATAAACAATTCCAAAGTACCAAATTAACTTATTTCGCTCAGATCAAATCTGGTAATTAAAAAAATTGCTAGTTTCCGCGAAGTAAAGTGGTCCGTTTATTAAACAATTTTAATCATTCGAAAATCTTCAATTTTCTTCAATTTTGGGATCATTTCGTTAATTACGCGCTATTTTTGCCATTTTGACGGTTTTTCCGTCAATTTATCAACATTTTCAAAAGGTCGCCAATTTGGCAATATCCCGCAGATTTATCGCCAAGATCAGCCTATTAAAGGACGTATACTTGCTACTCATATTAATTTTATGTAACATTTTCGATACATAAATCTGAAAACGTGCTATATCTCGGGAATGGGTCATGCTAGAGCACCAAATCTGGTGCCACTCCTTTTTTTTAGTGATAAATTATGTAGGAAATGATTAGTTATTTAACAATATTGATTTAAAATTCTTGAACGGAATTAAAAGTCTTAATTTTTAATAAGTTTTTCAAAAATTCATTCAAAAATTTAGGTATTTTCTGAACATTCGATCGTGTTTAAAATCAATGGGAGTTCCAATGTTTAGTGATTACAATAATCGTACTAGTATTTTTTTTTTCGAAATGATCTATTTTTTCGTCAGTTATCGCTTCTACAAATTCACTGACACACGCAAACGAACATGACATGCACTAACAGGCACATGCACATATACCAACATACACATAGTAAAAGTAGCCATGTTTTATGCAATTTTTTATTTAAAAGCAAATACCTTACAAACCACAAACTAACGCCAAAGTATGAAAGTTATAAATGATTTTGATATTTTTACTTTCCTCATATACATAGTACAATGTATAAGAAAAGTATTGTGACGAGGAAGAAAATTCGAATGGGAGTTTTCGACAGAAGAGCACATTTCAAGCATCCGTGAACAAGAATCAAATGTTTTTGAAGTGATGTGAGTGTGTGTGTGTGTGTGTATGTGCGTGTGTAAAGATGAATTCTGACAAACGAATACAGCGATTCGAAAGAAATTTGGTACAAAAATAACAATTCGTGAATACTGGAAGTTAATAGTTTTTAAACACAACCGAATGTTCAGAATCTCTATAAATTTTCGAGTGAATTTTTATAAAATCACCAAAAATCAAACCTTTAATAAAATTACGCAAATAGACGCATCTTATGTAATTTTTTATTAGAAAACGATTAACACAAACTTAATAACGCTAGCATGAACCGTTAATGAGATATTGCACATTTTTCAAATAAATGCATCATAACATCACATAAAATAAAAAAATATATATTAACTATTGTTGTTGTTGTTGAGACGCAGACCGTCCGACCTACCAGAAAGGTGTTGAAGGAGTGTTGAAGACCCAGACCGTCCGACTCGTCCAGAGGACTAAGAGCAACTATTTGAACGGCCGTGTTATATTGTAATTTTCAATTCCCAATATAACATTGCTATTTTGAAAGTGGAAGTGGATCTAAGAAGATGGTCCCTCATACAGCGAGACAATTCATATAACGTTCCCTTGGACACAGCTGGACCGGACGTAGTTCGAGAATGAAAAAGGGTGCTTCTCGTATTCACGTCAGCACTTGGTGCTATATCAGACGGGAGGGGTTGAACTCCCTGACACGAGAGGTCAATTAATTTCCAGATGGACATGGGAAAATGTCCGTGAGGACTTTCTGCACCAAAAGACAATACTCAAATATCTGATATTTCAAGGGGGGCTTCGGCCAGTTAGATAGCCGGAAGGCGGAGTTATATATTTACGGAACCAATGAGAGTCTGGGGGCCTAAGAGAGAGGGGAGAGATGAAGAGAGACTTAAACTTTTAAAAATTTGAAAAATCAAAAAGGGAGTTGAATTTGGACAGTGCTGAAAGGTGGTCGCAAGAGCGCGACGATAAGACTCGGAGCCCATCGGAGAAGTCCGTTTCCTCCTGCCGATGACAAGTTCGGGTCGACGGCGATGTCCGAGGTAGGCAATTTCTTTACATGTATTTTTGCACGAAGGTCAATTGTTCAGTATGCTCTCTCCCTCGCTCTCTCTATTGATTAAGAATAGTGTTAGGAGTGTGGTGACCCACATATCATTTTGGTGCCGTTTGAACCAGTTTCGAACCTGGACTCAAAATTATTGCACCCTTATCATTTCTTCCGAGATGTTGGTGGTAGGGGAAGGAGGGTACGGTCCCTGTGGATGCCTCCCCCACTGGGTTCCGGTCTAAATTGGGTGGCACTTCCCGGCCGTCCATACAGTTACCTTACACCTTTCTGGTAGGTCGGATGGTCTGGGTCCCAACAACAACCCTTATCATTTCGGTGCTCGTGACCAATCAAACCTGGATTCAAAATTATTTCACCTTCTGGCAACTTTGCTGTTTTAGACCAGTTATATGCCAGAATTTAAATTTTAATGAAGAGAATAAATATATTTGGAATTAATAAAAAAATGAAAATATTGAATAAATTTTTTTTTGTGTAAAATAAGGATTAAATTAAAGAAAGAATTGTAAAATTAAAATAAATATAAGTAAACTTAAGAAAAGTTATTTCACAGTATGAGAAGCAAGCAAAATAGTGAATCATTATGTGTTCTTAATGTAACATGCCATATTGTATTTGAAAAAATATTTATTAGGGAACTTGAAACTTTTAAGAAATTTTTTAGATTATGTAAATGTTTGTGTAATATTTTAGGAGTTTATTATGAGGATTGAAGTATTTGCATGCGTAGATAGTGAAATGATTAGAATTATGTATTTGAATTTATGTGATATTGTATTTAAATATTTTGGGGGAACATTTTGAGGTGTAAGAACAGGAAATAATTTTAGATATAGAATTTTTGCGAGAAAGTGAAATTTAGAATAGCGGAAAACGGAGAAAGTCCTCCAACAACGAGGAGTAGGTTACCCGGACTTATACACTTATTAGGGGAATGCAATGGCATAGAGAATGATGTAGAAATTTTTTTTGACCAGATCAAATCTTTAAGCAGCTTGGGGGATTGGTCAGAGGAGGAAAAGTTAGCAATTGTGAAATCTCGGTTAAGAGGGAATGCAAGAAAATTTTATATAGGGTCACAAGAATTAAGAAGGGAAACATCTTTCGAAAAATTTAGGGATAGGTTATTAGAGTTCTTTACAGAAAAACCCAACATAACGACAAATCAAACCCTTTTCACTACCACATACAGACAGGAAATTGAGACGCTCCGCGAAGAACAACAGAAATTTAAGACACACATTTTAAATTATATAACCCAAAAGAGGAATGCATTAAAAATTCAAGAAAAAGTACAAATCCCCACGTCACAAACAAAAAAACTCGTAACATGCCATTACTGTAATAAACAGGGACATTTCACTAGAGAATGCCGAATATACAAAGCTGATCATTTTAAGCAAACCCAGAATCAAAACATAAACAACGCGAGAACACATTGGCATAATCGAATACAGTCTCCTCCCCACTCATTTCAAACCCAGCCGTATGATGACCACAGAACTTACTCCTCCCAGCCGGACACATACAATTACATTTCAAACCACGCCTTTCCGAGAAAATATCACCAGAGCAGAAATTACTATGCAGAACCCCCTACACAAAACAGAGACCTAGAAAGGGGTACGCAAAGGAATAGAGAAGGAATTAGAAAAAGGAATGTTACACAAATAAATATTGAGAACGAGGGACGAAACGCTGAAAAATATAAAACTCAAATTGATAATGGAAATATTGGTAATTACAGAACCCAAAATAATGGAGAATGAGAACATTAAGGACAGGAAGGAAAAAGTTGAACATATCGCGTCAATTGGAGATGAATTAAACACGGAATTACACAAGGTGGAAAATAAATTTCAAAACACGGAAACAAAAATTCGCTTAGACTCTGACACATCTTTTTCGGTTTGGCCTATTGATACTTTCAAAAAAATTAAAGAACAAACTCAGAAATTAAATGAAAACAAAATAACGGACGTTTCGGTTGATGAGAGCGCTGATTTCAAAGACACACAGAAGACAAATACAAATTATGACAATGAAGATATCAAAATTTCAAATGAAAACAAAGTAATGGATATTTTGATTAGCGAAAATGCTGATTCCAAAAATTCACAAAACACAAGTACAAACTATGGCAATGAAGATATCAAAAATCCAAATGAAAACAAAATAACGGAGGTTTTGATTAGAGAAAGGGTTCATTTTGAAAATATTCAAAATACAAATAAAAGTCACAGTAATGAAAGTATTTGGAAATCAGATGAAAGCAAACTAATGAAAGTTAATAGAAATCAAAATGTTATTTTCCAACAAGTCCAAAATGAGAATGGAAAGGTTAATTGTCATAAAAGTCGAAAAGAAAATGCAAAATGCAAGCTTTAGGACATTCGAATTATGAATGAGAATCACATGATACAAGATACACAAAATTCAAATGAAAGTGAAATGATGGATGTTATGGACAATGATAATGGAAATACTAACTCTCAAAATTTGCAAAATTCAAAGGATACCACTAAAAATATTCAAAATGAAAATTGTAGTACAAGTAGAGAGAAAAGCCAAAACGATAGTGAAGTGAATTGTGTTCAAAAACCTTCAGAAATAGATGAGAATCAAAACAAAAGGTATGCTAGGCAAAAAATAGAGGTTCCACAGAAAATACAAGTTTGTAACACTAGTGAAACTGAGGAGATCCAAAAGCGGAATGAAAGAGAACTCGGTTCACATTTTTTCATGAAACCAAAAATTTTTAGGAACTTAATATTGTATGACAATCGCTATTTGGAAAATTTCAAGATGAGAAAGAGGTAAAAATAATAATTTGTCAAAAAAATGAATTCTTTGGAAATTGATCTGGCAATGGATAAATTATAAAAATGAAAAATGGATATGAAGTCAAAATTGTTAATGGAAAGCAACAATCTCTTCCCGCTTTTATTATTTAACGTACTTGCGACAGATAAGTAGCAAAATACACGACATTCACAAAATGTCAGCACAACACAACACTAGCGAACGACCGCCCCCCCCCCCCTCCTCGAACAGTGCAAAATGTCAACAAACACACATAAGCTAGCGAAAAGGTTTCTTTCTCCCTTCTCTTAAACAGCCAGCGACACGTACAACGGGACGGGTCTGGTTTACAGAGAGACATGGTTCAGAGCAGGTTGCCATTCCTACAAAGCACTCGGTGGCGACAATTTCAGGGAGGCAGAATTTCTCAGTGGCGACTCACGGTCAGAGAGTGGAGATGGGTTCCACTCAAGGTCAGTTTTCAGAGGGAAACAAGGGGAAATGGGATCTCACAAAGGGGGTGAATTGCAAGTTCAGTCTACAAAGAAGCAGGGTACGCACGATATTCACAGGCAAACCTTAATTCAAATGTTGGGAAATATTAGGAACAAAGAAAACACACGGCATTCACAAAATGTAACGCGAAAGATGGAACGCAAATTTTAAATAAATATTGGATTATAAATAAAGGAAGTTTTAAATAAACATTGAATTATAAATTAAGGAAGTTTAAATAAATATTACATTAAGTAAGAAATTGTAAACAAATTGTGAAATAAAAAAAAATTGAGGAAATGTTAAATAAATCGTACATTAATTAGATGAAAGTTTAAATGAACAGGAAAGTTTAAATAAATATGGAACTATAAATAATGGGGAATTATGAATAAAAATTGTAATTTAAATAAATAAACAATTGTAAAAAAAAAAAAAAAAAAAGCACTGAAATCTTATAACAAAAATAAACTTTTTCTTCGCGTCCTTGATTTAACGAACGGACTGATCAACCCTTGTTAGATGAATACGCGAGAGGAAATAGGAAGTTGTTGTTTGAATAATTAGATAATTGGTAATTAAAATAAAAAAAATTTCTAGTTTAAATAAATAAATAATTCATAATTAAAAATAAAAATTGTAATTTAAATAAATAAATAATTGGTAATTCAAAATAAAAGTTGTAATTTAAATAACTAAATAATGGGTAATTAAAAATAAAAATTAGAGTTTAGAATGGATAGAGAACTTTAATTAAAAATCAAAATGGCAGTTCAAAGAAAATAGATAATTGTAATGAAAAATACACGCAAATTATAATTTAAAATGAATAGATAATTTTAATAAACATACGCGAATTGTAGGTTAAATAAAATGCATTTGAAAAAAAAAAAGGCGTTTCTACATATATTTTGATAGGGTCACACATATAAAATTTTTTTTTGGAGAGAAACGAACTTGCGAAAGGAACGCTAGACGACGGAGATTTTGGATTTAGGTACACTTAACGGGAATTAAACAAGGTATATAAAGAAAATAGAATGTAAGAACAAAATATAACACTAACCGCATTTTAATTTATCCTTTGGTTGAAAGTGTGTAATCCACGAGACGGTAATCCATTGGGAACAAACACATATAGAACTCACGCTTTCACACACCACCTAGACCAGGCCATGTCCGATATAATTTTGCCATTTGCAACGACGCGTACGAGCCATGTACGACTAATTGGGAGAGGACCTCACACGAAGTAATGCCCGGATTTAGCCGCGGGTCAAAAGGGGACCGCTTTCCAGAAAGTTTGACAGAAGAGGCAAGGACATGTTGACCTTGTATCCAGGGACTAGTTTTTCAGTTTGAACAGGGAATTTAGATGCTAGAATAAATGTTACACAAAGTTTGGAAATTGAAAAGAGAAAGAGGAGAAATGAATTAATTCAGGAGACTTTGCATTCAATTACAAGGGATATATGAAAAGAAAATGTACATTTTGGTATTCAAGTATGGGATTTGAATTGAGTTAGATGATTTCTGAGAGAAAATTTGTAATTATGTATGCAATGATAGAATTTCAGTGAGTTATAAGAATTACGGGAAAATTTAAATACGGTTTCATTAAGTGGGAAAGTGAATAATTTAATGAATTCGGGAAATTCCGTATCCAAGTATAAGATTTGGATTAAATCAGGTGATATGTGAAAGAAAATGTATAATTATGGATATTGTAATATAGAATCGCAGGGGAGTTATAAGAATTTCAGTAGGAGGGTAATTAAATGATTACATGGGTTTTTTCTGTCATCTCAGAGATTGTAGGAAAATTTTAAAGTATTGTGCGGAAATTTTTGGAGTTATATAAGTCTTATTTTGGTAGTATTTGAGAGGATAGTGTAATTGTTTAAGTATTTTATTATAAATATGTACATGAGTTGTATTTATGGCACGTTCGATTGAGAACACATGATGAGGTCAGGAAAATATAAATGGATAAGAGTGCGGAAGTCTAATGTATAGAAATTGTAAGAATTTGAATATTTTAAGTATTGAATAAGATATCAAACTTAAATGGATAGGATGTTAAATAAGAAGTGTATATATATAATGTAAAAAAAAAAAATATATATATATAAGGCAGAGGAATGTAAAATAGATAAACTGTAGGAATTTGAAGAATTTAAGTTTGAAGGGAGTATCAAATTTAAATAAAAAAATATATTATATGGAAGGATTTAAAGTAGATAAAGTGTAGAAATTTCAATGGGGCAATTTTGAGAATGTTAATAAATTTAAAGGAGTTTGAAAAAAAAAAAAAGAGAGTTTTTTTTTGGTAATGTTTCGTGTGCCGGGTGACAAATTAAAATTATGGAAATTGAATTTATAATAAAATATACTTTGGTGAGTTTTAAGAGAGGAGAGTAATAATAAGTTGGCCTGAGTGTAATGTATATGTATTGATTTGCTTAAACAAAACATGAAATAGCATACAGATCCTGTTGCCGAATGATTCCCAAGTGGTCAGCGATTCCGGTTACTCAACAATTCCAGACGAACAACGATTCTCAAGTGGTCAGCGATTCCGGTTACTCAACAATTCCAGACGTGCAACGATTCTCAAACGGTCAACGATTCCTGTTACCCAGCGATTCATGTCCATTTCTGCAACAAGGCCAGTGTTTAATCATAAGGAGATAGTGTACACTCAATCGTACCATTACAAAGATGAACAGTTTAAACATTTTTCTTTCCTATAAACTTTACAAAAACATTCCACGAATACAGCTACAACGTTGCAGATACAGAATAACAATAAATCGAACTGATGCTTACAACAAAAAAAAAAAAAACTTTCTAGGAGCACTGTGATTTATATATGTGCAAAGAGTATTTGATATTCTGTTACCAGTAATATTTTGTTGTACTGAAATGACTGATATATGTATATATAGTGTAATGTTACAGATGATGCAGTAGTTGGGAGAGGAAGGAGATGATGACACAGGTAATACTGCCAGTGTGATGGTGAACTCGCCACTCGATAATTGGCTTTTTTCCCACCAAATTTTGGGGGGGGGGAAGAAGGGTAATTGTTATATTGTAATTTTCAATTCTCAATATAACATTGCTATTTTGAAAGTGGAAGTGGATCTAAGAAGATGGTCCCTCATACAGCGAGACAATTCATATAACGTTCCCTTGGACACAGCTGGACCGGACGTAGTTCGAGAATGAAAAAGGGTGCTTCTCGTATTCACGTCAGCACTTGGTGCTATATCAGACGGAAGGGGTTGAACTCCCTGACCCGAGAAGTCAATTAATTTCCAGATGGACATGGGAAAATGTCCGTGAGAACTTTCTGCACCAAAAGACAATACTCAAATATCTGATATTTCAAGGGGGGCTTCGGCCAGTTAGATAGCCGGAAGACGGAGTTATATATTTACGGAACCAATGAGAGTCTGGGGGCCTAAGAGAGAGGGGAGAGATGAAGAGAGACTTAAACTTTTAAAAATTTGAAAAATCAAAAAGGGAGCTGAATTTGGACAGTGCTGAAAGGTAGTCGCAAGAGCGCGACGATAAGACTCGGAGCCCATCGGAGAAGTCCGTTTCCTCCTGCCGATGACAAGTTCGGGTCGACGGCGATGTCCGAGGTAGGCAATTTCTTTACATGTATTTTTGCACGAAGGTCAATTGTTCAGTATGCTCTCTCCCTCGCTCTCTCTATTGATTAAGAATAGTGTTAGGAGTGATAAAAGGGTTTATTGAATTTAATTATGCAAGTGTGAAATGTATGTCACACGTAAGGCAGATATTGATAAAGGAGATTTTTCAGTATATGAATTGAAATATTGTATATGAGACATTTTATCCTATAGGTAAAGTAGGAATGACACGGTGTGTTAATCATAATGGTTTTGTTGCATGATTGTAAAATTAAATGAGTTATTACGAGTTCTGGAATTATTACACATTCATTGTGGAATTGTTGACTTTATCAAATATTAAATAAGGTTTTATCTTAATGAAATAAATTCTTTGTTATTGTTTAAAATTAAGCCTCTTCATTTTAATTATTGGTATTATGTATTTCTTTATTTACTCCACTTTACGAGATCGGTCCATGTAGCGTCAATACCTGACGTGTGGTGACCCACATATCAGGCCGGGCTACCAGAAAGGTGTTGAAGACCCAGGCCGTCCGGCTCGTCATCAAGGACTTGAGCAACCATTTGGACAGCCGGTACCAGAAAGGTGTGAAGTAACTGTTTGGACGGCCGGGAAGTGCCACCCAATTTAGACCGGAACTCAGTGGGGGAGGCATCCACAGGGACCGTACCCTCCTTCCCTTACCATCAACCTCTCGGAAGGACTTACGGACCCACATGTTTAACGTGATCGTACTCCGCATAAACACGGCAGCAGTTGTGGCAGCGTGCAAATCCAGCGCGCAAATCATCGGGCTACCGCGCCCGAAATGTTCCAACAGCACGGGGTGTTCCCAGGTGGTCACCCATCCAAATACTAACCGCGCCCGATACTGCGTGTCTTCGGTGATCTAACGAGAACCGGTGTTTTCAGCACGGTAGGGCCGTTGGCTCTATATTAACTATTGTGAAATATGTTCACTTTTCATATGTAATATCATGCGATACATTTGGTGACATGATTCTGGTGGATCTAGCTAGTTCCATTCATGAAGATATTTAGGTAATATATTTGTATTTGGACGCCAATAGTCATCTATCTGCTATAAGAATAACTTATCTCTCAATCCGTAACGATTGGCCAGATTTTGGTGACAAATTTGGGGACGAATTTGGCGGAATGTCGCCAACTTGACGACTTTTTAAAATATTCCCAAATCAACGAAAATGTCGCCAAATCGATTAAAATCTCGCTAAATCAATGAAAATGCAACTAAGTTGTCGAAAATTCAATATTTTGGAAATAATATTAAAATCTAACAGTACTATAAGAATAACTTATTTTTCCGTCCGTAACGATTGGATAAAATTTTAGTAACTAATTTTTCGGAATATCGCCAAATTGGTAACCCATCAAACGTTGCCAAATTGGCGAAAATATCACCTAATTGATACAAATTTGCTAAATTGGTGAAAGTGAAACTGAATCAACGAAATGACAACTAGTTGATGAAAGTTCAATATCTTGGAAAGAACATAAGAATAGACTATAAGAATTACCCATTTCTCCGTCCGTAACATTTGGCGACAATTTTATATATTTCCAAATTAACGAAAATGTGGCCAGACTGATAAAAATGACTCCAATTCAATGAAAATGACGAGTAATTGACGGAAGTTTAATATCTTGGAAAGAACATAAGAATAGACTATAAGAATGGCCCTTTTCTCCGTCTGTCAGTCCGTTACGCTTGGCGAGATATTTAGCGGGACTCGCCAACTTGGCGATATTTTAAATGTTGAAAGTGACAAAAAAGGCGCCAAATTGATAAAAAGTGATGCCAAATGAGATGTAATGCTTCGCAAATTATGATTTCCGTCATATGGCGGCCATACAATCTAGTATATAAGAGTTGCTCTTCTCTCCTTTTTTCTGTAAGACTTGGTGATATATTTGGCGAACTTGGTGAATAATCTAGAAAAGTATCGCCAACTTTGCGATATTTCGCCCCCAGATTGACGAATATATCGTCAAAATTTCGAAAATGACGCTAAATTAATGAAAATGATGCCTAATTGTTGAATTAATTAAAATATTTAAATATATGGACTGTATTGCTTATTAAGGATGCTATATTGATTAATGTGTGGCACATATGTTAATTGGGTACACCGAAATATTATTACATTTTGTCATCCGGAAAATCCCCAAATGTACAATTCAACGTTAAAAACACAGTACCATGGATCTTAAACATTATTTTTACTTTCCTCATATACATAATGTATAAGGAAAGTATTGTGACGGGGTTGAAAATTCGAATTCGAGTTTTCGACGGGAGAGGAACAAAATCTCGCCAAATGGATAAAAATGACGCTAAATCAATGAAAATGACGACTAATTGAAGAAAATTCAATATCTTGGAAAAAATATAAGTATCTACTATAAGAATAACATTTTTTTAACTGGAAAAGTAGTAAATTCATTGCATTATATAAGAAAAGTCATGTGTTGCCCACATCAGATTTTTTACTCTAGAAAGAGTAAATTCATTGTATTGTATAAGGAAAGTCAAGTGCTGCTCACATCAGATTTTTATCAGATGCTTTACCTACATCAGAGTTTTTGGAAAGATTCCATTTTTTCCAAAGATATATTACATCCACAGATTCTCAGGCACACATAAATATACACACACACCAATACACACACACAAAAGCAAACACACTTAGACATATACATATACAGAGATGTGCACACAGAGAGATATTTCCTGGTAAGTCGGACGTCCTGGGTCTCAACAACAACAACACAGAGAGACATCACAAATATACATGCACATCCCAACAAATACTTTCGACTCGAGTTCAGATACGCATAAAACTTTGTTGAAATCCGACTGAAACTCAAAAATCGAATTTTCGCCCTCATAACAAAGCTTTTTAATTACCTTATATACAGGTACATAGTATAATGTATAATGACAATATTGTGACGGGGTTGAAAATTGGAATTCGTGTTTTCGATGGGAGAGCACGTTTCAAGCATCCCTGAACACGAATCAAACGTTTGTGAGATGATGTGTGTGTGTGTGTCATTGAGACTGTAGAGACGATATAACTAACAAACGAATAAAGCAATTCGAACGAAATTTAGTACAAAAAGTGCAGTCCGGGAATACTTAAAGTCTGTTGTTCCATACGCAATCGAGTGTTCAGATCTTCCTAAATTTTCAAGTGAAATTTTGAAAAAATCATCAAAATTCAAAACCTTTAATAAAGTTTCACAAATAGAGATATATTATGTAATTTTTTATTAGAAAACGATTCAAGCAAACTTTAGAACTGTAGCATGAACCGTTCTTGAAAAATTGCACATTTTTTCATATAAATGCATCAAAGAATCACATAAAATTAAAAAAAAATGTAACTGTTGTGAATTATGTTCACTTTTCATATGTAATATCATGCGATAAATTTCGTGATATCATTTTTGTGTATCAAACTCGTTCCATAAATGAGATAAGGGGCTTTGGGTAATAATTTTGTATTTGGACACCGTCATTTATCTGTTCTAAAAATAACTTATTTATCTGTCATAACGTTTGGCAAGATTTTGCGAAATGTCGTCACCTTGGCGACTTTTAAAATGTTGCCAAATTAACAAAAATGTCACCAAATTGATAAAAATTATGCTAAATCAAAGAAAATGACGACTAATTGATGACTGTTCAATATCTTGGAACGAACATAAGAGTAGGTAATAAGAATAACCTATTTCTCCTTCCATCCCTTTATAATGCTTGGCGATAAATTTACCGGGACGTTGCCAACTTCGCGACTATTTTAAATGTTGCCAAAGTTACAAAAATATCGCCAAATTAATAAAAATGACGCCAAATGGGAAGTAAAGCTTCGCAAATTCTGATGTCATATGACGGATATACCTTCTAGTACATATAAGAAATACTCTTCTCCCCATTTATCTGTAACTTGGTAAATAATTTAGCAAAATATTGTTAACTTTACGATATTTCGCCCGAGATTGGCAAAAACATTGCCCCATTTGCAAAAACGATACTCAATTAGTGAAAATGACGCCTAATTGATGAATTAATCATTAAAATATTTTAATATATGGACTATATCGCTTATTGATGATGGTATCAATATTGATAATTGTTTATTTAGAGTTGCGCGAAATATAAGTTAATTGGGTACATTGAAATAATTTTACATGTTGCCATCCAGGAAATCGCGAAATATGCAATTCAACGATAAAAACGCAGTACCGCGTATCTTATACATTATTTTTTTACTGTAAAAGTAGTCAATTCATTGCATTATGTAAAGAAAGTCATGTGCTGCCCACATCAGATCTTTTTTATATTCCATCACATGGTCCCTCTGATTTCGAATATTCAAAATATTTTCTTCTGAAATATGGAAATTGAGACGAATTAAATAATTAAGTAAAACTAAAATCAAAATTCTAGTCAGTGCGTATGTACTAAATAATCAGTCATCCACTCCAAGTTGAATTTTCAAAATATTAGATTTTTCGTTGACCTTGACGATGGAATGGATCGAATAAAACCGGAATTCTGGCTAGAGTAAAAGTATTAGATAATTAAACAAAGTGCTCTTCAGTTTTTAACAGTTTCCAACATAGTTGTAAAGTGTTTACGACTTTGTTCGCGCAATAACTGCCGTACAAATGACTTTATCACAATGAAATTTTAGTATGTTGTTGAGACGGTCTGCGAGACAAATGGGGATGTAAAAGAATAATATCACGTAATATGTTTCGGATTGAACACGGGTTGAAAAAAATCAAATAAATTGAATCCCATAGTACATAATTTTTCAAACATATTTTAAGCGGAGTTGAAATTCACAAATTGCTTCAAAAATTTTAGGAAATATTCAAATTATCACGTAAAATGTGTAAAACAAGTTAAGTAGTTTTTTAAATAACAATTGAAATACAAATTACACCCATATTATATGAAGATATCTGGTAGCTCATTTCAAAATAAAATATGTCATCCACTTTTTTCCTGTGTAGAAAACGTGTTGTGTAATGATAGTTTAAATTTATATTTAATGTTGCATCCGTCCTAAAACCGCTTTATTTTTGTATATTATCTGTGTATCTAAATTCTATGTCAGTTCAATTACAATATTTTTTATTCTGAATTATCACTAAACTTTGACTATTCCTACAACGAAGCCTAATTTCTATAGCATGCAGAATGTAAACAAATCAAGCGATTGTGAGATGAATTGTATAAGAATTGCTGAATTATTTTCAACACAATGTTATTCATCTCTGGAGTCTGGAATAAAAGTGATTTGAATGAAATATTCATTGGTTTTTACACAGAGAAGCAGATCCGGCCATTCAGTTAGTTGCTTAAGTCCTCAGGAAGAGTCGAACGGTCTGGGTCTTCAACAGAAGCAGACGATTTATAACATTGGCTTCTTTAATGAAGTTTTAAGTTTCCAAGTAAAATAAATTATTGTAGTACTGTGATAACATAAAAAATATCAGCATAAGAATATATCGCAATTTACAGATGATTAAATAAAATTGCATTTCAGTTGGAAAGTGTTTCATAATCAATGCTTCATGCATGATTGATTTTTCTTGTTTTATTTTCCCTTCGCATTGTCACCTCTAATTCAAATTTTCGAAATAAATAAGTTTTTTAGTTTACCTGAGTCGCGCTGAGTCGGTACGGCTCAGCATGTCTGGTTCTGCAGAATGTCTACTGCTGACATGCTGCTCAGCAAGTCAGAAGTAAATTATTACTCCAGTGGAAGTACTAGATAATTTTAAAAAGTTTATTTGGGTGTTCCCACCATCACCCTTTATTCGAATTTTAGAAATTTTCGATTTTTCCTTTGGTCTTGAAGTTGTGGCAGATACACTGATGATTTAAGTAATCAATGAATGAGCTATAAATCGTTAATACTTACCCAACTCCTTTCTAGAACATATCCACGTTGTATTGGCCACACAGTGATAGTAAATTCTCATGATCATAGTGGTATCAATCCTAGTTCCTGCTGCATGAACTATCAGACAGACTACTATCTGGACTGCACACAGCCTCTCTATGTCTTTCTCACAATACGAAACTCATCCTGTCACTCTGCAGAACCGCAGATGTTACTTAGCTCGGCGATCGATCGGTACGGCTCAGCATGTCAGGTTCCGCAGCATGTCTGCTGCTGACATGCTGCTCAGCAAGTCAGAAGCAAATTATTGCTCTAGTGGCAGTACTAGATAATTTTGAAGAATTGTATTGGGTGTTCCTACCATAACCCTTTAATCGAATTTTTGATTTTTCCATTGGTCTTGAAGTTGTGGCAAGATGCAATGAGAATTTAAGTAATCAATGGAAGAGCTATAAATCGCTAATGCTTATCCAACTCCTTTCTAGAACATATCCACGTTGTATTGACCACACAGTGATACTAGATTCTCATAACCATAGTGGTATCAATCTTAGTGCCTGCTCCTTGAACTATCAACCAGACTACTATCCGGACTGTACGCAGCCTCTCTATTTCTTTCTCACAATCCAAAACTTATCCTGGCACTCTGCAGGACAGCAGATGTTACTTAGCTCGGCGATTGGCCCACACAACCGAACCAGTAAGCAGTTGTTAATATAAAGTCAACCTAAGTTATAACGAAACTGAGGAAATTCAATAACCAAAAGTTATATAGACTTCGCAGTATTTCTTAAAGAATTTCAATTATATTTAAACAAATATAAAGTATCAAGTATTATATTATTAAAGAATTTCAATTACATTTAAACAAATATAAAGTATCAACTATTATATTCTTAAAGAATTTCAATTACATTTAAACAAATATAAAGTATCAACTATTATATACAACTATAAACAAATATAAAGTATCAACTATTATATACAACTATAAACAAATATAAAGTATCAACTATTATATACAACTATAAACAAATATAAAGTATCAACTATTATATACAACTATAAACAAATATAAAGTATCAAAGCCGCATAAATATAGGCCACTCTATTATGGCCTTCAGATGCATTCAGTTTATCATCTGCAACAGATAATAATCTAAATATCTTTAAAAATAATTACTGAACTGTTAAGAGTGAATTATCAGGACATCTACAACATAAATTTGGCTTATAGAAAATGAAAGAGATTTAGAAGGCTTTATTTTATAAATGCCCTAATTTACAAATCGTAAAACTGCAAATTGTCAATAATTTATATCTTCCCCTGGAGGTTTAAACGGGATTGGAAAGATATTATTGGAATATATAAGCAATTATGACTTCATGGTTTTGGAAGCACAGTGAGATAATATTTCAAACATTCCTTACTTAAAGAAATTACTTTGGCTGTTTCTGTGATATTTCTTTCAAAATTTGATAAGTAATTAAGGATTTAAAAACTGACAGCTCACTCAATAAGGGTATTTTAGTTGATGTAAATATACATACAAGGTATTTTTGTTTATCTAAAATAATGAAAGACGCTTGTTTGTCTATTTTTATGTCTGCCTCTTGGAGTAGCTGAAGATTTAATTAACTCACAACTACGTAATTCGGTAAAGTGATAGTTCTAGTTAGGTCCCTAGAGACCTTGGAATAATTTTTTCTAATTAAAATTAGATTTTAGTTATTTTATGCTAAATTAAAATTGTGATCTGTTTTTTCACATATCAGTTTTTTATCGATAGAAATTATTATTATAGAGTTTCCATCTTAACACCACAGGAAAGACCGAAAAACTCTCTTTCCAATAAACTTTGAACACAATTCATACTACAATAAGTTCATAAAAAAAATTATATACTTCATAAAATGCGATGTAGCAAAAACTTTTGAATTCGTCTATCCGCGAAATTATTTTTTGCCTGAATATAGAGTGATATTTTCTCATTCTAACAAAAATAAAATAAATAATTATTATTTCTTATTTTTATGAATTTTTCGATGAGTTTATAAAATTTGATGATATTTGATCATAATTTTTCTCAATATCGATCATGAATAATACTTTCTAAACCCACAAGACAACGCATGAGAGTTCGGATTTCGATCAGGCGTTTTCGCTCATTTTAACATACCTCGCTTATTTAGGCGCTAATTATACACAATATTAGCCTTAATGTTGCTTCCCTCGCTTTGATACTATTTTTTTTGTTTTCTGCGAGTGCAAGTATATTCATTAATTGAGTTAATTGTATATTCATCATTGTATATTCATTATTATTGATTCATCATTGTATATTCATTGAATGTATATTCATCTATATATATAAAGAAGAAAAGTGTGTATGTATGATCCACCATAACTGGAGAAGGGCTGAACCGAATTTCATGAAATTTGTCTTGGTAGTCTTGAAATCACCCCACAAAAAACATAGGCTATGTTTCAAGTTTCTACAATCAGTGGTTCTCGAGATATTAGTGGAAAAGGACACTTTTTCCTAGGAGTTCTACTCTCTAACTCCATGATTCACAACAAAAAAGGTTGGACATTGTTGGTTTAAAACGCGAAAGTCAATTAAATCTACGTTTTGTGGGAGTTTATTGAGCGTATTAGACACTTTTGAAAATCGCAGGTTTGAGCTATGAATTTAAATGGAAACTTTCACCATGGTTTATTTCTCACAGGCTTACTCAACACTGAGTTCTGCGGGAGTTTATTGAACGTATAAGACACTTTTGAAAATCGCAGGTTTGAAATATGAATTTAAATGGAAACTTTCACCATGGTTTATTTCTCGAAGACTTCCTCAACACTGAGATTTGTGGGAGTTTATTAAACGTATAAGACACTTTTGAAAATCGCAGGTTTGGGATATGAACTTAAATGGAAATTATAACCATGGTTTATTTCTCACAGGATTACTCAACAACGAAAAGTATTAAGAAATCACAAGAAAGAGCAATCATGCATAAAGCATTGACTAAAAAATACTTTCCAACTTTAATTTTATTTAAACATCTTTAAATTCCATACATTCAGCTGTAATATATCACAATCGACTCTATATGTTCCGGTGTAATTTTTATCATAGTTTTGCAAGTTAAATCCCGAGCAATGCCGGGTTATCGCTTCTAGTCATTGTACATTCATTAATTGTCTATTCAACATTGTTGATTTTATGCCAGTGTAGTATCCATTATTTCCCCAATAAATTAAAAGACTTGTAGCCTATATTCCGTTAACTGTCGCCCCCCCCCCCCAATTTTAATAATTTCACAAATTCGACTATATTTCTAATTATTAATTTTAGATGAGCTTTAAAATTATACTTCTAATCTTAAGCTAACGAAGGCCGCATAGCAACAGTGATAATATGAGGAATAATTACGGTAGTATGGTCTACGCTAGAAAATGGTAGTCTGAACTATACTACAGGTAAAAATATTATTAGCATTGTAAATGAAAACACAAATCATCAAACGTATCCAATTCATCAGCATGAATCTTGAAAACATGTAAAATGATGTTTTTGAAGAAGTAAAAATAATTTCATGAAATATAAGAAAGAAATACCTCGGGTGCCCTCTACGTAAATAATACAGATGCAGTTAACACCACTAATTTTCCAAAACACAAGTTTTCAACAGAAATCATTCCTACTATCATTATTCCATGTGCAACCCTGTCAATAAATAGTGCAATTTAATTAACAAAGGTTATGTATATATACGTCAGTGCTTTCATAGCAACAAACATGTCCCCAATTAGGGACGTCATTAACACCAGACAATTTATTTCGAGATACGAATTTGAGTGAAAAACTGTAACTTTTATAGATCCGCTTAAAAATGTATAACATATTTAACAAATAGTATGATTAACATTTTTGTCGGAATGCAAAAATACCTCTCCACATTTACGTTAAAAATTAAAATCGAGTGAATCGCCCACTTCCCGATGTACGAAAATAAAAAAATGAATACGCTTGAAACACATTTCAATCCACTTTCTAAAAACAATTTCTATGCGAAGAAATTGTCTGGTGGATTCGGTTTAAAGCTCGGTAGAAAGAGAGATAAATGCCGATGTTTTCGATGGTGTTAACCTGGGAACTTTGTGATAATATTTTCGATTGCTGACAGGCTAATTTGTGTTAAAATAATCTTCATGATGATCAAGATATAAGATAATAAGAATAAATATCTAAAACATTAATTCGAATTAAAAAAAATCGTTTCGAGGTATCTCAAGACATGACACTGTACCGAATTTCATAGCTATGGGATGCTTCGATATTCCGTTACGCCGTCAGCAGATAAACAAACAAGTAGACATATTCTTTTTTAATTATTTTATTTTTAGAGAATAACTAACTCTAAAAAATTCTTCAAAAATATTTAATTTTCTGTATTCTGTTATTTATTGTGATTCTATGTTGTTGCGTATTGTTATTATATGGTGTTGTTCATTGTGATTCTATTGTGTTGCTTTATGATACGTATTGTGCTTATTGTGAACACACAGTCGGACCTAAACAATAACCAATATAAATGTATGTGTAAGTCGAGTGGAGATTCTTAATTCAGATAATTTCTGATTTTTTCGTAATTAAAACTATTCGAAAGGCCGATGATCTTCTTGTGCAAATTACGATGGAATTTAATATTCTTATGTTTACCGATAAAAATAATCATACTAAATGTCATGAAAATCACTGGATTTGTTCAAAATTGTCGCATTCATAGACTGCATTCCAAAAATAGCTCATTCGCATTCATAGATGTTCAAAGTACGGTGTTCGCTTGTAAATATTCTTATAAATATTCTGCAACCAATTTTTTTTGCTTATGCTGTCAGGCCACCCAGATTTCATTTACCCAGAAGACAACGCTCGACCACATACTGCAAGACTTTAACAATGTCTTCAAGGATTTAAATTCCCCCATGGCCATAATGATCCTCAGACCTATCACCAATAGAACATGTCCAGGACATGCTGGGACTTCAATTGCAGCTTTCTCCGAATACTACTAAATTTGCTGACCAGTTGCAATATTTGTGGCAGAATCTTTTGAAGAGGGACATAAGCAGATTAATTGAATCTATGCCGCAACGAATATTGGCTTGCATAGCTGCCACGGGAGGAGATACTAACTAAAATGCCGTCTTCTTGTTGCCACTATTTCTTAATAAAACGTTTGATTACTCCCAAATTTTAATGCTTTTCATATCTCAACAATACATAACACATACATGCCGCGTTTCGTGGCTGTAGCTCAATTTTTATGGTTGCATATATTTTTTTCAACAGAGTGTGTTTTAGTGTAAGTTAGAAGCGATAGGGATTATTTATTATTGATTTGGTTTATTATATACCGAGTTTTGCATTTCGTTTAGCAGCTTACCATCCGAAACGAAACCCTTGCGAAATGTCTAGATTTTAATAAATTAAAAAATGCACATTTTTTAAATTAATTAATATTTTTAATTTCTATATTATTGCATTCCGGATAGTAAAAACATCCGTGTGTTATTTAATAGGCTGCTCTGATTAGCATGGTTGCTGTGGCAACATTTCATCATATTAATTTCGAAGTTACATATGCGATTAATCATTTTATTGCACTTAACAATTAATCTCAGTTTATGATGAGCTATTTATTTCTGGTATCCTGAATACTCTTCAACTACTGCAACTACACTTCATTCATTATATCAGATTTTTATGCTGTTTCAAATACTTTGAAGCAAAATAAGTTATGGAGAATTATAAATTTTGAAAGCCAGCCAAATATATTTCGACCATTTATTACGAGCGGGAACATATCGATCAAAAGCATAATCGCAATTTTTTTTTAAATTTGTTTTTTGTTAAATATGTTGATTAGGCATTTCTAATTCTAATTTCCATACAATTAAAAGTAAAGTTCTTTAAAATTTTGATAATCTGGCACGTTCGGAACCTAAGCCGTGATGGATTATAAAATTTGCCAGATTATCGGGTGTCAAACTAAAATAGTGTAACAAATGTGAAAAATTATTTTAAACAAGATAATCGACAATCAATGTGATAATATTTTGCCAAAAAATGTTAGGCAAATTGGATTATGAAAACATTTTTAATTTATTTTAAATTTATAAAGTAAATATGCTACTATTTATAAATTTATAAAATAATGTAAATGTATAAAGTAATTTGCCACCCTGGTCGATCCTGTGCCGCAGTCTTTGCTTTTAACCAGCTCATCGAACTCAAATGATTTCTTTCTTGTTCCATTACTTTCCTCCAAGTTAGCTTGGTTCGACCTCGAGATCTTAAGGTGCCCAAGTAAATGCCACAGCAGGGATGTTACGCTATGGCATTCTTTAAAAATGTCATGTCCATCTCTATCTTCGGTTTTTTATTTTTATTTTTAATGCTTTCTGTCCAGTACGCCCGTACAGTTTGGTGTTAGTAACAGTATAAAGCCAAGATACTCCAAAATTTTTCTCAGATATTTAGCCTGCCAGGCATTCGACGTGTTGCCTTGGTCCTTTGTTAATTTCTATGTTTCGACTCCGTATAATAAAACGCCCTTCCCTAAGGAATCAAAAAGGATGATTTTGAATTTTAAATTACGGTTGAGTAGTTCTCCATGTTTTATTTAGTTTTCTAAAAATATGGTACTATAATTTCATATCTACACACCTCTACCGATAGTGACTGTATAGCGATGCAAGAGCTTTCGATATGTATTATATGAACAATTTCCTTCAATTTTTACTTTCCTTATATACATAATGTATAAGGAAAGTATTGTGACGGGGTAGAAAATTCGAATTCAAGTTTTCCACGGGAGAGCACGTTTCAAGCATCACTGATCACGAATCAAACATTTTTGAGGTGATGTCTGTGTGTGTGTGTGTCAGTAAGCCTGCGGAGACGATATCTCACGAACGAATGGAGCGATTCGAATGAAATTCGGTACAAAAATCAAAATCCGTGAATACTGGTAGCCTATTGTTTTAAACGCAATAGAATGTTTAGAACCCCCCTAAATTTTCGAGTGAAATTTTGAAAAAATCATCAAAAAATCAAAATCTGTAATAAAGTTACGGAAATAGATATTTCTTATTTACATTTTCCTTAGAAAACTATTGACATAAACTTTAGAACACTAGTTTGAACCGTTCTCGAGATATTGCACATTATCCAAATAAATGTATCAAAAAATTCCATAAATTAAAAAAAAAAATATTAACTGTTGAGAGACATGTTCACTTTTCATATGTAATATCATGCGATAAATTTGGTGGCATCATTGTCATGGATCTAGCTCGTTCCATTCATGAGAAAAGATACTTTGAGTAATACTTTTGTATTTAAACGCCAATAGTCATTTATCTGCTTAACACCAGTCATTTATCTGCTTAACACCAGTCATTTATCTGCTTAACTGTCATTTATAATTTATTTCTTCGTCCATAACGCTTGGCAAGATTTTGGCGACGAATTTGGTGGAATGTCGCCAACTTGGCGACTTTTTGAAATGTTGCCAAATTAACGAAAATCTCGCCAAATGGATGAAAATGACGCTAAATCAATGAAAATGACGATTAATTGTCGAAAATTCAATATCTTGGAAAGAATATAAGTATCTACTATAAGAAAAACCTATTTCTTTTACTGTAAAAGTAGTAAATTCATTGCATTATATAAGGAAAGTCATGTGTTGCCCACATCAGATTTATTGTACTTCCTTTTAGTAAAGAGGTATCGAGGAAGATTTTTGAAGTATACAAATAAATTCACTGCAGCATATAAGGAAAAGCATCCTACTGCACACATATTCTTATGCTCATACGCTTAGAGATCAATAATGTTTGTGCAGTATGGAATTGTGTTCCTGGGAATGAAGTCCTGCACTATATTATTCATACAGTTCTTGTGACAGCAAATTCCTGAAAAAATGCACCCGATGTCCATCACGCCTAGGGGAAGAGCAAACATCGTAAATTTTATGTTTTTGCTTTCAAAAAAAAGAGATGAGCTGGTATTGGAGAAGGATCAAAAACATCAGAAAGCTGAAATGCATACGTTTTTGACTTTTCATAAATATTTATTTTGAGTTTTTTCTGTAGTTGCACTGCATTAACTATTACTTTCCTTATATACATAATGTATAAGGAAAGTATTCTGACGGGATCGAAAATTCCAATTCGAGTTTTCGACGGGAGAGCACGTTTCAAGCATCCTTATCACGAATCGAGCATTTTTGAAATGATGTCTGTGTGTGCCTGTGTGTGCGTGTATGTGTGCGTGTGTGTGTATGTGTGTGTGTGTGTTTGTGTGTGTGTGTGTGCGTGTGTGTGTGTGTCTCAGTAAGTCTGTGGAAACGATATCTCAAGAACGAATGGAGCGATTCGAATGAAATTTAGTACAAAAATCGCAATCCGTAAATACTGGAAACCTATTGTTTTTAAACGTTATCGAATGTTCAGAACTTCCTTAAATTTTCGAGTGAAATTTTGAAAAAAATTATCAAAAAATCAAAACCTTTGATAAAGTTCAGCAAATAGACATTTCTTATGTAATTTCTCCTTAGAAAACGATTGGCATAAACTTTAGAACGCTAGCATGAACCGTTTTTGAGATATTGCACATTTTTCAAATAAATTTATCAAAAAATCCAATAAATTAAAAAAATATATTAACCGTTGAGAAACCTGTTCACTTTTTATATATAATATCATGCGATAAGTTTGGTGACACCATTCTCGTGGATCTAGCTTGTTCCATTCATGGGAAAAGATACTTTGAGTAATACTTTTGTATTTGAACACCAATAGTCATTTATCTGCTATAAGAATAACTTATCTCTCAGTTTATAACGCTAGGCGAGATTTTCGCGACGAATTTATCGAAATGTCGCCATCTTGGCGACTTTTTTAGATGTTGCCAAATTAACGAATATCTCGCCAAATGGATAAAAATGACACTAAATCAATGAAAATGACGACTCATTGACGAAAATTCAATATCTTGGAAAGAATATAAATAGCTACTATAAGAAAACCTATTTTTACTGTAAAAGTAGTAAATTCATTGCATTATATAAGGAAAGTCATGTGTTGTCCACATCCGATTTTTTTATTACTTATTAACGCGTAACGAAAGTAATGTTTAACAGAAAGACTTAAAATCAATGTTTAAACTAGTGCGGGCGCTCAATTCTGCTTTTTTATTCCTTCGTCCTTTTTTATAATAAAAATATGTTTATCTGTGTCGTTTGTAGTTAAAAATCGAAGCTACGGATAGCCGCGAGATTCGCTTTATTTATTCATTACTTTCTGATACTGTGTAATATAGTATAAAGTATTGTTTTCATGAAATTTTTCGATAGAAAATCACACTCAGAAAATGACCCTCAGCTGATATGTAGTGCATTATCATGTGAGTAATCTCAAAAGTATCTGAAGTTTATTTAAATAAGAACAGTTATTTTAATGTCTATTCTTTTAAAATGTTACGTTATGATTACTTTTTATATAAAGACTAACCATTACAACATCTATTGGGTGCAATGCTCATATTTGTCACATAAATGGAATGCAAAACTCACATTATCCACATCACTTTAAAGCAAAACTTACATTCTCCATAAGATTGTGGTGGAAAAATCTCACTCTCCAATATACAAAACGATATAATGCTGTTTTCCTATGGATACATTTTGTTTTTCTGTGGTTAAATTGCTCTTTATGAAAACCTCATTTAAATTTATATACAATGAAAGTTTTTTTTTTCAGATTTGAGTTTTTCTCATACTGTGCAAAATAATTAAAATTGAGATTGGAAGTTTTGCAGACATACCCGTAATATAATTTATGCTCATTCATATCACAACTAATAGGGAGTTATTGTATTTTTGCATGAGATTTTATTTGCAAGTTATTTCACTTTACATTATTTAATTCGCTAAATACATGCATTCTCAAAAGATATGCCAAGTCGACAAATTAGATGTATTCAGTGTATTTACACAAAAACATACAAATTAAATTATATTTGCATGCATAACAAATTTTCCTGCATTGTCCACAATATTATCATTGTTTCCAGAAATCTCTTACTGTCCTTCACAGTCTCTAATTCTTTTACAGACGATAGTATCTTGTGTTCCTCATTCTCTACATGTTTATACAGACTAGCTTTCTTCGTTCTCATTCTCTATATTTTTATACGGATGAGCTTACTGTCCTTCACAGTCTCTACTTCTTTTACAGATGATAGCACCTTGTCCTCCTCATTCTCTGCATGTTTATACAGACTAGCTTTCTTTCGTTCTCATTCTCTATATTTTTATACGGGTGAGCTTAATGTCCTTCACAGTCTCTAATTCTTTTACAGATGATAGTATCTTGTCCTCCTCATTCTCTACATGATTATACAGACTAGCTTTCTTTCGTTCTCATTCTCTATATTTTTATACGGGTGAGCTTACTGTCCTTCACAGTCTCTACTTCATTTACAGATGATAGTATCTCGTCCTCCTCATTCTATACAAGTTTATACAGACTAGCTTTCTTGCGTTCTCATTCTCCATATTTTTATACGGGTGAGCTTACTGTCCTTCACAGTCTCTACTTTCTTTACAGATGATAGTATCTTGTCCTCCTCATTCTCTACATGTTTATACAGAATAGCCTTCTTTCGTTCTCATTCTCTATATTTTTATACGGGTGAGCTTACTGTCCTTCACAGTCTCTACTTCTTTTACAGATGATAGTATCTTGTCCTCCTCATTCTATACATGTTTATTCAGACTAGCTTTCTTTCGTTCTCATTCTCTATATTTTTATACGGGTGAGGTTACTGTCCTTCACAATCTCTAATTATTTTACAGATGATAGTATCTTGTCCTCCTCATTCTCTACATGTTTATACAGACTAGCTTTCTTTCGTTCTCATTCTCTATATTTTTATACGAGTGAGCTTACTGTCCTTTACAGTCTCTACTTCTTTTACAGATGATAGTATCTTGTCCTCCTCATTCTCTACATGTTTATACAGACTAGCTTTCGTTCGTTCTCATTCTCTACATTTTTATACGGGTGAGCTTACTGTCCTTCACATTCTTTGGTAAATGGATAACCACACGTCCCATAAGGACGCTAAGTAGGCCGATCACGTAAAGTGGAGTAAGTAAAAAATACATAATATACAAGTAATTAAAATGAAGAGACTTAATTTAAGAACAATAACAAAAAATTGTTTATTAAGATAAAACCTCATTTATCAATTTTAACATCTGTAATTCACATACAATCATCCTTAGTGTAATACATTAAGATATATATAAATTCCCTTCATTCTATTATCAAAATATGAGTTTCACAGTTATTACCTATCCAGGTACATTAAATCATTAATCTTATATGCCATTGTCTTATGGCCCAGGTTAACTTTATTTAGAGGATTCAGAGAGTCAAAAAAGAAGCCTCCGTGAAAAAATATGTATAGAAAGGTCCTACCTCTGCCATCATCGAAGTACCCCGGACTTGTCGGCTCGTTCGTGGTTGCACCGTTCCGCTGAGTTCGCTTTTCTCCCGTCGCACTCGCGACCGTTCATTTTCACCGCCAAAATTCAAGTCCTCGATTTCAAAATTTTAAAGTGCAAAGTTGCTTTCTATCTCTTCCCCCTTTACAAGGCGCCCCTGTCCATAATTGGCCAAGTAAGTCACCAGCTACGCCCTTCAGCTATATTATTGGTCAAGGCCCCCCCCCCCCCTGTAATATAAGATATGAAGTCTCCTGTTTTAAATCGCTGAAAATTCTCACGCGAATTTTCCCATGGTCCAAGTGATATGAATTGACCTCTCGGGTCAGGAAGTTCAACCCCTTCCGTTTGTCCTAGCACCTAATGCTGACATGAACTTGAGAAGCCACCTCTCTTTTTCGAAACCATGTCCGGTGCAGCTGCGTTAGAGGGAGCGTTATACTTATTGCCTCACTGCATGAGGGACCGTCATCTTAGGTCTTCTTCCTCTTCCAAAAGAGCAATGTTATATTGTGATTGCAAATTACAATATAACAATTGTAATTTGCAATCACAATATAACAGTCTCTACTTCTTTTACAAATGATAGTATCTTGTCCTCCGCATTCTCTACAGGTTTATACAGACTAGCTTTCTTTCGTTCTCATTCTATATATTTTTATACGGGTGAGCTTGCTGTCCTTCACAGTCTCTACATCTTTTACAGATGATAGTATCTTGTTTTCCTCATTCTCTACATGTTTATACAGACTAGCTTTCTTACGTTCTCATTCTCTATATTTTTATACAGGTGAGCTTACTGTCCTTCACAGTCTCTACTTCTTTTACAGATGATAGTATCTTGTCCTCCTCATTCTCTACATTTTTATACTGACTAGCTTTCTTTCGTTATCATTTTCTAAATTTTTCTACAGCTGAGCTTACTGTCCTTCACAGTCTCTACTTCTTTTACAGATGATAGTATCTTGTCCTCCTCATTCTCTACATGTTTATACAGACTAGCTTTCTTTCGTTCTCATTCTCTATATTTTTATACGGGTGAGCTTACTGTCCTTCACAGTCTCTAATTCTTTTACAGATGATAGTATCTTGTCCTCCTCATTCTCTACATGTTTATACAGACTTGCTTTCTTTCGTTCTCATTCTCTATATTTTTATATGGGTGAGCTTACTGTCCTTCACACTCTCTACTTCTTTTACAGATGATAGTATCTTGTCCTCCTCATTCTCTACATGTTTATACAGACTAGCTTTCTTTCGTTCTCATTCACCATATTTTTATACGGGTGAGCTTACTGTCCTTCACAGTCTCTACTTCCTTTACAGATGATAGTATCTTGTCCTCCTCATTCTCTACATGTTTATACAGACTAGCTTTCTTTCGTTGTCATTTTCTAAATTTTTATACGGCTGAGCTTACTGTCCTTCACAATCTCTACTTCTTTTACAGATGATAGTATCTTGTCCTCCTCATTCTCTACATGTTTATACAGACTAGCTTTCTTTCGTTCTCATTCTCTACATTTTTATACGGGTGAGCTTACTGCCCTTCACAGTCTCTGGTATGTGGATAACCACGCGTCCCATAAGGACGCTAAGTAGGCCGATCACGTAAAGTGGAGTAAGTAAAAAATACATAATACAAGTAATTAAAATGAAGAGACTTAATTTAAGAACAATAACAAAAAATTGTTTATTAAGATAAAACCTCATTTAGCAATTTTAACATCTGTAATTCACATACTATCATCCTTAGTGTAATACATTAAGATATATATAAATTCCCATCATTCTATTATCAAAATATGAGTTTCACAGTTATTACCTATCCAGGTACATTATATCACTAATCTTACATGCCATTGTCTTATGGCAGAGGTTAACCTTATTTAGAGGGTTCAGAGAGTCAAAAAAGAAGCCTTCGTGAAAAAATATGTATAGAAAGGTCCTACCTCTGCCATTATCGAAGTACCCCGGACTTGTCGGCTCGTTCGTGGTTGCACCGTTCCGCTGAGTTCGCTCTTCTCCCGTCGCACTCGCGACCGTTCGTTTTCACTGCCAAAATCCTCGATTTCAAAATTTTAAACTGCAAAGTTGCTCTCTATCTCTTCCCCCTTTACAAGGCGCCCCTGTCCATAATTGGCCAAGTAAGTCACCAGCTACGCCCTTCAGCTATATTATTGGTCAAGCCCCCCCCCCCCCTGAAATATAAGATATGAAGTCTCCTGTTTTAAATCGTTGAAAGTTCTCACGCGAATTTTCCCATGGTCCAAGTGATATGAATTGACCTCTCGGGTCAGGAAGTTCAACCCCTTCCGTTTGTCCCAGCACCTAATGCTGACATGAACTTGAGAAGCCCCCTCTCTTTTTCGAAACCATGTCCGGTGCAGCTGCGTTAGAGGGAGCGTTATACTTATTGCCTCACTGCATGAGGGACCGTCTTCTTAGGTCTACTTCCTCTTCCAAAAGAGCAATGTTATATTGTGATTGCAAATTACAATATAACAATTGTAATTTGCAATCACAATATAATTGTCTCTACTTCTTTTACAGATGATAGTATCTTGTCCTCCTCATTCTCTACATGTTTATACAGACTAGCTTTCTTTCGTTCTCATTCTCTATATTTTTATACGGGTGAGCTTACTGTCCTTCACAGTCTTTACTTCTTTTACAGAAGATAGTATCTTGTCCTCCTCATTCTCTACATGTTTATGCAGACTAGCTTTCTTTCGTTCTCATTCTCTATATTTTTATACGGGCCAGCTTCCTTTAGTTCTCATTCTCTATATTTTTATACGGGCGAGCTTATATCCTTCACAGGGTCTGCTTCTTTTACAGATGATAGTATCTTATCGTCCTCATTCTCTATAATTTTAAACAGGCAAGCATTCATTCTGTCCTCACTATCTATATTTCCATACAAGCTGGTTTCATTTCCACCGCATTCTCTAATTTTCTCAGTCCTTTCCTCGGAGTTCAAGGTTCAGTGACGAATCTCGGTTCTGTTTGTCGAATGTCATTCGCCGTGTAACAGTCTAGAAGCGACTTGAAAGCAGGTACAATCCTGCTGTGATTGTTGAACTCCATACTGCTGGACAACGCGATATCATGTTTTATGGTGCTATCGGCTTCGATAACCGGTCACCTCTGGTTCATATTTAAAGAGCAATTACGGCACGACGATATGTGGATGAGGTGTTGCGGCCGGTTGCACTGTCCTAACTTCAGCAGTTGTAAAATGCTGCTTTCCAGCAATCGCACATGACAACCATCAGCGACAAGCCTTGCAAGATATCTAGGTGCTTTCTTGGCCTCCGTTATCTGCAGATCTCTCACCCATCGATCATGTATGGAGAGTAATTGGCTGTCGTTTGACTGCCTTGTCCCCGCCTCAAACAGAGAACGACGTGTAGAGGATGCTTGAAGACATATGGTCATCTATCCCTTAGAAAACTATCCGCAAGCTCATTTCATTTGTTCCGCGAATGGTTGCAGCTTATATCGCTGCAAGAGGTGATCCTACTACCTATTAATCACCCTGTCTATGCCATTTTGTATTGCAACATCCTTCTGGAAATAACAGCGCTTATTTATATATACAAACTCTGTCTGTGCGTCCTTTAGCATCAAACGCTGCTCGCTCTTTCATGGTGTTGTGTTTTGGTGTTTTCTGTGTCGGGTAGTGTATTATGTATTTATTTTTGCATTGCTTGCTTTCCACAGTTGAGGAAAATTCTGGATAATATGTGACTTTTAGATACGGAGTGGTCACGGGAAATGGGGGGGGGGGCAGAACGATATTGTTATACGTTATAAGATGTCTGTGTACGTGTGCAGGCCATTTTAATTAAAACGGAAGGAGAAAACGATTTTGCTTCAAAACATACGATTTGGAAATTGAGTGGGGGGGGGGGGGTATCTTTAAGTACATTATTTAAGTACCGGACGATTAAGCAGAACCTGGACAACGCAGGTAATTCGTTCTAGTTTTTATATAAATATTCGTAAATATCGTAATTACTAGTTCTAAATAAAATCTACTGGCATCTGTTTAAGAATTAAAAAAAAAATATTCGCACTGGCAGTTCATCTAAAATATTTTTATTATTTTTATTTCGACAAAAAATATTTAGCTTTAAAAATGTTGTTGCTCTAGGCAAAATGTATATATTACACTTAAAATAAATTTATTCATCATTATTTGGAAAATACTGCAGAACTTACGGTTAGCATCTACTTTTTATATATATTTTTTCGAAGTGTAGAGGAATTATGTTTTTGATCCGTATTCATACGACTAAAATAACTGTTTTTTATTTTTGTGCAAGAAGAAAAAAATTATTTTCATTTCTGATGGTAAGATTCCTCCGTAATGATAAGAGTTCCCTAGAATAAAGTTTATTTCTGAAATTAAAAAGTTGAAGAAATAGATTTGCGAATAATTAGACATGGAGAATTATTGATGTCAAAAGTTAATTTGAGTATTCTTGAGTAAGGATATAATTTAAGGAAAGTCGTATTTTTTTACAATAATCATTAAGAAAATTATTTAGAAAGTAGTTATGTAAGAAAAGAAATATTTATCGTGAAATAAAATGTTTTCAATCTCAGTTAAATTGGATAGAATTTAAGAATGGTGAAAAAAGTTGTATATATTAGAGAATTAAGCAACAAATTATAATTTATATTTTGGCATATTCAAAAACTTTAAATTATTTTAATATGTTGCTCTTAAATTTAATAGGAGAAACTTTATTTAATATAGTTTACAACAGCAATTATTATATTTTATAATTTCTTAACAGGATTCTACAATTGATATATTAGCATTAATGTCAATTTTTTATTTAAAACTCTCAATAAATAAATGAAGTACTTTAAAAACACAAATGAGCAATTATCAAACATTTAAAAAAAATCTAGAAAATTATTTGTTTTTTTTTAACAATTGTTAATTCAAATTGTACGTTTAATGCATTCTAGGTATTTTTAAAAACAGTTGTTATTATAATAGTTTTCAACAATGGGTAATTAGTAATAAGAATTAAAAACGATACAGGCTTATAATATCTGCAAGAAATTGTCTTCTAATTGTTAGCCTGAATTTCAGTTGTATCAAATATTTTAATTACCTTTAAGCTTTATTTTACCTTCTGATACCTACATTTTCATTTAATTTTAATTTTCATTCTTATTAAAATGATTTAAACGAGGAAAAAATCGTTCTCAATATAAAATTTAAATTTCGAGTTAAAAATGAAACTTTTCTTCATTATTTGACTGATATTGAAAAAATCATTGCTAACTTTATTCAGATGTATTATTTATTTTTTAAATTTCTTAATGTGGGGTTAAATTGTTTTGCAATTAATTTTTGTACGACTGTGGAATTTTGTTTCTTTATTCATTACTACCTAAGTAGAAAATATTATCATCTAAATAATAATAGTTCTCGACCACTGAACATTTTAATAGAACATTTTTAGAATTGTAAATGATTGCATAAGGGAAACCAAATCAATGATTTAAATTTAATGAGAGGATCTGGAATTAATATATTGCACTATAGAAGAAATGTAAAATAGTATTTTATTCTTATTAGATTATATTTATGTCTTATCTGTATTTAATTATTTTATTCTGATTTATCATCATTTTTATTTTATGTAGATATAGCAATTGAATAAAGTAAAAATTAGTATAACAAATAAAATATTAAACATTCTCGAAACTCTTTCAAAAATTTCTTTTCAGTAGTTTTTACTTATTTAGATTATTTTTGCCATGCTTTTTTTGCCATGTTTTATAATTATTGATTTCTATTAATCTTAACAAAAATTTATTCACATAATAATTTTTAACCAATTTCTTGGTAGTTAATAGTAGCAATTAGGTTCAACAATTATTGTATTAATTGTTTTCATGAATCCACGTGTTCATAAAATTACAAACCATATATTTTTACAAGAGATTGGTGAATACTGACGGCTTATACTCCAATATCTGGATACTAGAATATTTGATGTATCCAAAGCGAATATAATGTCGAAGATATATGCAGATAGATATATGTCGAAGATAGATATATGTCATAGATAGATATATGTCGAAGATATTCGCATACCTCGAATAACACATGATTATACTCATGATTATACACATGATGAACGCATGATTAGTAAATATTCGCATAACAATGTTTAGCACATTTATTAGAATTTACAGGAGCTATATTTATATAATCTTCACACCAGAAACAGAATTAACATACCATCGATTATCCTTTCCGCAGCAGACGATATATCTAGCAGATCACATGCCTGCCACTGTCTGGCAGACCCCATGTCATTAAAAACGTTCGGTAGCGAACATTTTTTTTTTCTAAAATACGTAAAACATTAATCTTGTAATTAATGCATTATTGCTTCCTTCATTCTGTCATGACTTTCGTCTTGTTTCATCTGTTTCCCTTTCTTCTCCACTAGCTTTCGGTAGTTAAATTAATGTGGTTTTTTATTACACTTTTACTGTTTTTTATTTTACTTTTTTAATTTTTAGTAATTTTCAAATACTATTTCTAAATTTATTATTTATTAACAATTTGAAATAATTATTTGGGGTATTTGAATATTCGAGATCTGGCTAGTATTCGAATTCGATATTCGAATTCGAAAGAAATTGTTATTGACCAACGTTTAATTTCTATGAAACTAAGTTTATTGACAATAATTTCTATATTTGAGATTATATTTTTATAACTATCCCAAAAGATAAATAACTTCCTCTTTCGGCCTAAAAATTTGGACTTTTGACTTTTTTCAGAACAATAAAAGTGTTTTATATGTGATGAGAAACTTCGCTTGCAGCAAAATCACATTTTCAGTTAAGAATGGACATAGGTTGCAGTACCTCTGCTTTATATGATGACGTATATCTTACCTTTATATTTATCGTACAACCTTTAAAGTGTTTTATTATTTTCCTGTCAGCATAATTTAAAAATAGTTATTATCATTGAATCTCTAATAATAACTGTTTCTGACAAGTGTAGTCCATTCTTAATGGGCATTTTATAAACATAATTTCATAAATGATTAGATGCAAGGAATAAAAGCAGCCAAAAAACATCTAACAAAATTTAGGTATATATATTGCAAAAAGATTTTGACAAAAATAATTATTTTTTGTGAGAATTTTGTGAAGAATCATTGTATAATACTTTATGAATTCTTTAATACGTGTTTTTTATTTAATAAAACCATTTCAAATTCAAAATATTTTCTGTTGATTATCTTGATTTGAAAAGTAATCTTGACACAATAAATATTGTAAAATAAATAATTAAGCAGCCGGATGCATTTTTAGAAACACATTCGAAGAATGAATTTCTTGAGACAAAATGCACGCATACGCGTTATGTAGCCTTGGTAGCTTTTATTCTTAAATTTGATTATGGCTGATTGAAATCACTTTCTCTAATTTCGTGAGAAAACGTGACGTCCTCCTGAGTCAGGAGATGATAATATACGCGTTTTAATAAGCGCATGTTATAGACATGACGTATTATAGAAGTGCGACGGGCTGTTTTTATCGGTATCTATTTTTAGTAGTGGCTTCTAAAATGTACCAACCAAAAACAAAATTCACCTCTGAAAAAGCGACTGTTAAAACAAGCATCTGCTAGAACACTGGCAGTCCTAGTTAGTCTGGCAACCGCATGACAAGCCTGGTTTTAACTTACTGTTTTTTATTGTTGATATTATTTGTATATAGTATAAAAAGCAGAAAATACCGGGTACCACTTTGGAACCTTTTGGCACATAACGCAATTCAAGATGGCGTCGTCCTCCGCATTGAAGCTCATGATCCTACAATATTTCTTGTTCCACTGGGCGGATTTTTACTTTTATTCTTTTATTGTACATATTTTGAATTCCTTTTGTTGCTAAATTGTAGAATTTGATCCCCAACTACAGAGGAAAGGCGACAGTAGCTGTTGATGACGGCATGGGATGGCAGCATGGGAGCTGAGATGGCTTGACTCAGTTGATTCGGTTTTTAGAGTGATTGGAGCAAGAGGCTAGCAGACCAGGTCTAGAAATAGACAGGCCTGGAGGAATCTTCAGCGGAAGGCCATGGCTCATCCTGGGCTGTCGTGCCAAATATGATGATGATAGACATAACGTATTATAGAGATTCAAGATGGCGTCGTCCTCCGTATTGAAACTCATGATCCTACAATATTTCTTGATCCACTGGGCGGATTTTTACTTTTATTCTTTTATTGTACATATTTTGAATTCCTTTTGTTGCTTAATTGTAGAATTTGATCCCCAACTACAGAGGAAAGGCGACAGTAGCTGTTGATGACAGCATGGGATGACAGCATGGGATACAGCATGGGAGCTGTTGATGACAGCATTGAAAAAGAGGAAGACCAAAGCTGAGATGGCTTGACTCAGTTGATTCGGTTTTTAGAGTGATTGGAACAAGAGGCTGGCAGACCAGGTCTAGAAATAGACAGGCCTGGAAGAATCTTCAGCGGAAGGCCATGGCTCATCCTGGGCTGTCGTGCCAAATATGATGATGATAGACATGACGTATTATAGAGATTCAAGATGGCGTCGTCCTCCGTATTGAAACTCATGATCCTACAATATTTCTTTATCCACTAGGCGAATTTTTACTTTTATTCTTTTATTGTACATATTTTGCATTCCTTTTGTTGCTAAATTGTAGAATTGTAGAATCCCCAACTACAGAGGAAAGGCGACAGAAAATGTCGATGACAGCATGGGTAGAAACTCAATAATTTACGAAGCTAGCAGCCCAATACTAATACACTGTATTTACTTACCACATCAATTGTATAGAATTGCACTACAAATAACGCAGAAATTTCCTAACAAGTTCGCTGTCATTATCTTACATCTTGGAGGCATGCACTTATTGAGAAGTTTCATTGGAGGGTACAGGTTTTTTAATGGCTGATAGCGGTTAATTAGAACTGATGTGTGATGTTTTCAAAAAGTCTAAAGTGGCTAAAGGAAAATAAGTTTCCTCAAGATATAAGTGATTTACGGATGGTTGCAGAACAGATCGTAAGGAGTGTATTTAACTTTTGCCAACCAATAAGCAGTAGCGATTTTATGTCTGTATTTGGAAATGAAAACCTCAAAAATCAAATCAAGTAAGCAACGTGTCGATTGTCTTTTAACACGTTAAAAGCGGCGTCAGTCCGTGGGAACTGACATTGAACTTTCCTTTTCAGCGGCGTCAATCCGTGGGAACTGACAGTGAACTTTCCTTTTCAGCGGCGTCAGTCCGTGGGAACTGACATTGAACTTTCCTTTTCAGCGGCGTCAGTCCGTGGGAACTGACAGTGAAATTTCATTTTAGGCGGCGGCAATCCGTGGGGACTGAACGGGAACTGTTCATTTGGGTGACGTCGGTCCTTGGGACAGGCAGAATCATAGTTAAAATATAAATGTTGTAATTTTAATGGAATTTATTAAAACATTCGAAGCAAAATGTGGTTTGGTTTTACACATATTACAATAACCGGGGCGCGGTAGCCCATTGGTTAGCGCGCTGGAGTTGCACTCGGTAGGCCCGGGTTCGATTCCAGCCACTGCCAAAACTGCCGCCGTGTTCACGCGGAGTACGATCACGTTAAACATGTGGGTACGTAAGTCCTTCCGAGAGGTTGGTGGTAGGGGAAGGAGGGTACGGTCCCTGTGGATGCCTCCCCCACTGGGTTCCGGTCTAAATTGGGTGGCATTTCCCGGCCGTCCAAACAGTTACCTTACACCTTTCTGGTAGGTCGGACGGTCTGGGTTTCAACAACAACAACAACAATATATTGCAATAACCGGCCACACATCAAACTGTCGTTAACCTCAGGGTTGGCTGTGTGGTCTAGGTCTTCAACATATTACACTAAGCCAACGGCCCTACCGTGCTGAAAATACCGTTTCTCGTTAGGTCACCGAAGTCAAGCAGCATCGGGCGCGGTTAGTACTTGGGTGGGTGACCACCTGGGAACACCGCGTGCTATTGCCACCTTTCGGGCGTGGTAACCCGATGGTTTGCGCTCTGGATTTGCACTCTGCCACAAATGCCGCCGTGTTCATGCGGAGTACGATCACGTTAAACATGTGGGTCCGTAAGTCCTTCCGAGAGGTTGGTGGTAGGGGAATAATGGTACGGTCCCTGTGGATGCCTCCCCCACTGCGTTCCGGTCTAAATTAGGTGGCACTTCCCGGCCGTCCAAACGGTTACCTTACACCTTTCTGGTAGGTCGGACGGTCTGGGTCTCAACAACAAAAACATATTACAATAAATGACGACCCGTTTGGTTAACTCTCTGGCTGTATTGCTCCGGAATGTTTTTTCACCATTCGCGTAGTCAAAACGGACAATGAAATACAATCGTCACCTCGACATCTGTGTAATCTTCTATTTATACTCTATGACCGAACACCTCGCTGAGTGATCGCCGCTGTGTGCCGATTGAACGATATGTATAGCATGAACATCTCTGCGCTCAACGTGTTAAAGCCAGCCTTCCTCATGAAGCTATATATGTGTGAAAGAAGAACGAGAAGAAAATTGACTACTGCATACATCTGTGTAATCTTCTATTTATACTCTATGACCGAACACCTCGCTGAGTGATCGCCGCTGTGTGCCGATTGAACGATATGTATAGCATGAACATCTCTGCGCTCAACGTGTTAAAGCCAGCCTTCCTCATGAAGCTATATATGTGTGAAAGAAGAACGAGAAGAAAATTGACTACTGCATACATCTGTGTAATCTTCTATTTATACTCTATGACCGAACACCTCGCTGAGTGATCGCCGCTGTGTGCCGATTGAACGATATGTATAGCATGAACATCTCTGCGCTCAACGTGTTAAAGCCAGCCTTCCTCATGAAGCTATATATGTGTGAAAGAAGAACGAGAAGAAAATTGACTACTGCATACATCTGTGTAATCTTCTATTTATACTCTATGACCGAACACCTCGCTGAGTGATCGCCGCTGTGTGCCGATTGAACGATATGTATAGCATGAACATCTCTGCGCTCAACGTGTTAAAGCCAGCCTTCCTCATGAAGCTATATATGTGTGAAAGAAGAACGAGAAGAAAATTGACTACTGCATACATCTGTGTAATCTTCTATTTATACTCTATGACCGAACACCTCGCTGAGTGATCGCCGCTGTGTGCCGATTGAACGATATGTATAGCATGAACATCTCTGCGCTCAACGTGTTAAAGCCAGCCTTCCTCATGAAGCTATATATGTGTGAAAGAAGAACGAGAAGAAAATTGACTACTGCATACATCTGTGTAATCTTCTGTTTATACTCTATGACCGAACACCTCGCTGAGTGATCGCCGCTGTGTGCCGATTGAACGATATGTATAGCATGAACATCTCTGCGCTCAACGTGTTAAAGCCAGCCTTCCTCATGAAGCTATATATGTGTGAAAGAAGAACGAGAAGAAAATTGACTACTGCATACATCTGTGTAATCTTCTATTTATACTCTATGACCGAACACCTCGCTGAGTGATCGCCGCTGTGTGCCGATTGAACGATATGTATAGCATGAACAACTCCGCGTTCAACGTGTTAAAGCCAGCCTTCCTCATGAGGCTATATATGTGTGAAAGAAGAACCAGAAGAAAATTGACTACTGTGCATACTTCTCTATACCACTATTTGAAGCAAAAGATAAAGATCTCAATGTGCATGGAATCATCTGTTCCAGAAAGATCCGTGATTGATATGGAAACCTTTGTCAACATGTATAGTGGCACAAACTCAAGCATCTTGACCTGCCATGTTCTGAGTGAATGTGACACCAAACAGCTTATTTTCTGGCATAGGTGAAGGAAAAATAGTTAATATGTAACAATAGACAGTAAGCATTGATGATGTAAAAAATCAAGCGTCATCATTCATCAACATCTGCTATGATTTTGCAAGATGTCTGATGACTTCAGAATCATTGGTTATAGATACTGGACCACAAAAATAGATGGATAGAAATCGCTCTTTGCAGCTTCCAGTGATCCAGTTTAGCTAATTAATGAGGCATTTTTGTAGGATGTAAAACGTTTACACATACAAGCCTGTCTTCCCGGCCGTCCAAACAGTTACCTTACATCTTTCTGGTAGGTCGGACGGTCTGGGTCTCTCAACAACAACCACAACATACAAACCTGGATCTTTAGGTACCCCACCTGCGTTAAATTCTGAGCGATATGGGTACTAATAAAACAGTGGCTTCAAATGCCTTCTGTCAGTTGCTCTGTCAGGAAATGTCGCCAAAGCCCATACCTAGGTCTTGAAGTTAATTAAATGCTCATACAAAACGGCAACGCCATGTTTCACAAAAAAGTGTGTGTGTATGAACACAAGCTTGACCTGTACAATGTAAAGGTAAAAATAACGATTGTTTAAATATAAATAATAAATACAGGAAGAAGATGGCAATGGACGAGTCAGAAATTATCTTAATTTTGAGTATAATATATATACATGGTGTCCCAAAAAGATTGAAACTCGATTTAATTCTTTAACTGTTGGAGATAAGTGGGCAATGTAAATTTCAAAAATGTTGAAAGTAAGGTAGGAAATAAGACTACGTTGATGAAATAGTCCTCCCATTAATTTTCAAAAAGTTACACTTTTTAAATTTTTATACGACCCCCTTAGACAAATTTGGTCAATCAGAACTTTTTATTTTTAATGCTACAAGATAAAGAGATTTTAATGCTACAGATTTTTAATGCTACAAAAAACCCGCATATCTGAGTCTTTAAAATCAGAATTATGATAAAGAAAAATATCTGACTTGTGCCATTTTGTCGTACCATGTGAAAGGCTGTTTCATCAGTGAAATTAGAGATCCTAAACAAATTGACGATAGAAATTGTTTATATCAAAAATACGGTAATATGTGTCAAAATGTTTTATCACAAATGCATTCAAATAAAGCATTACATAGCCATAGATCATATAAAGCAGAGGTACTCATAGTGGGTATCCTATGTAGTATCATCCAGTTTTATCTTTTTTGTGATATGTCACACATTTACATTTCCAATTTGATATATGGGCCCCATTCGCAATGTTCAATTTGTAATTAAATATAACTCGCTAAATTTTAAACCTACAGAAATGCAGTTTTTTTAATAATCGTATTGCATTACAAATAAAAATTTTCTGATTGACTAAATTTGCCTATAATGGGACGTATAAAAATTTAAAAAGTGTAACTTTTTGGAAAGTAATGGGATGACTATTTCATTAACGTAGTCTTATATTCTACCTTACTTTCAACATTTTTGCAATTTACATTGCCAACTTGTATCCAACAGGTACAGAATTAAAACGAGGTTCAATCTTTTTGAGACGCCCTGTATATATAGATATATTATATAAATTAAGGATATGATACTTATTATTTGACAGAGTTGGCGGTAAGTAGTATCTGCAATTATGCAGAGTAGTATCTGCAATTATGCAATTATATGAATATACAAAATATCACCAATAAAGAATACTTAATGTAAAATATCACCAATGAAGATAACTTAATAAGACAAAAGCGTTGTATGAATAATTCCCATTTGGCTGCCGGATTAAATGGCATTTTATCAAAAGATTTGTAAAGAACCTTGTTGCCCCAACCGGGACTTGAACCACGGATCTACGTACCGGCCTGCTGACGTTCTCTTAATTAAGCTACTGGGATGGAGTTGCAAGCTCCTATCCTTGAAATGGACTCTGCAGATTCTTCTTTGGATAAGTTAAACTTTTGATGATTGATTTCTTTACTTTCCCTGCAATACATGGTAATGTATAGGGAAAGTATTGGAATCATGTCGAAAATCGCAACTCGTGTTTTCGACGGATCTACACCTTTCGAGACCTCAAGAATACGAAAAAACTATTTTTTGCGTGACGTCTGCGTGTGTGTCTGTCTGTCTGTGTGTCTGTGAAATGTATGTATCCACTCTAACTCAAAAACTAACGGACCGAATTTCATAAAATTTGGTAGATAAGTCACTTGGATGTGACCCTGGTGCTGATTAGTTTTTGGTACGGTTCGTAAAAACAGAACTCGCCTTTTTTTGCGAAATGACCAGTAAAAATTTCATTTACACGCTCTAGCTAAAATGCTAACTTACCAAATTTCACAATATTTGGTAGATAAGTTACTTGTTAGATACTCTGGTGTTGATTAGAACTTGGTACGATTTGGAAAAGAAGAACCCGCCTTTTTTGCGAAATAGCCCACAAAAATGCCATGTATCCACCCTAGCTAAAATACTAATTGACCAAATTTCACAATATTAGTAGTTACTTGAGATAGATAAGTTGGTAGATAAGTTACTTGTGGGACACTCTGGTGTGATTTGATTTTGGTACGATTCGGAAAAGAACACCCTGCCTTTTTTTACGAAATGACCCGCAAAAATCACCGAAATTAAAAAAAAAAGACTACGTATGCTGAAATGTATCAATTAAATTCTTGTTTTATACACAATTCTTGACGAGGAAAAGAATATAACACACTCCATTATACTTTAGGACAAGCCGTTCTCAAGATATTTGAGATTTCTTGCATTTTTGTTACGCCGCTATCGGAAAAATGTCCAATTACCAAATAAAAACAAAAATTGAATAAAAAATGCAAATTTAGTGTTATTTGGTGCAATTAAACTCAATCTAATGAATTATTAAGTAAATAAATAAAATATGAATTTAAGTCTGCAGGGAAAGTCATGTGCTGCCCACATCAGATTTTTTTGTTTTGTTAAGGTGAAACGGTTTAAACATGGTGGTAGTTTGCTCAAAGTTAAGATTAAATTTCAATTAAGAATGAACGTATTTGCATAATATTATCATTATTTGCATAAATATCTGAAGTTATTTTTAATTTATTTCATTTTATAATTCTTCTTTAATCTTGAAGTGGGTATAGTTAGATTCTTTTATAACTATCAATTTTTTTTTCATGATATTTATATCGTTCGAATAAATCCCAGTAATTTTCTAATGATAAAAGTTATTTCATTTTAAATGGAAAAATTTCAAACGCAGGTTTTAAAAATGATAAGGCATGGAGAATAATTAAAATAAAAGTTCAGTCATTATTTCTGTTACAAAGAGATTTGGATTAAATAAATTTGATATTTCAACAATAATCGTAAAAAACGTTGAATATTTTCTTAATGCAAAGTTTTATCCTTTGCAATTGTTTTGGATATAAGCAATATATGGCTAATTATTTTTATCTTTAATTTGACTTAATTTATAATTAAGATGTAAATATTAAAGACAATTATACAAATCAATCGAACAATATATAATTTCTATATCATTTGACGGATATTTTAATATGACTATTATATTCTCTGTTTTGTTAAACAATTTTGCATGAGAAAATTAGGAAATCCTAAGCTTCTTTAATACCAGTTAAAAATCATCGAATTTGACATTAAAGTCATGGGATAAGCAATGCATGATAATATGGGATCAATCTTGAACGATTTTGTTAATTTTTAAATACATAATTATGAGGGAAGGCACAAACTTATTTTCCATTATATGTTAATACACTCTTTTGTAAAAACAAAAAAAAGAAGCACCCCTAAAAAAATAATCCGATCATCTCGAAATTCTGCATGCAAATTCCTTTATACCAATATGCATCATCATCATCATATTTAGCACGACATCCCAGGATGAGCCATGGCCTTCCGCTGAAGATTCCTCCAGAACTGTTTATTTCTAGACCTGGTCTGCCAGTCTTTTGTTCCAATCACTCTAAAATCCGAATCAACTGAGTCAAGCCATCTCAGCTTTGGTCTTCCTCTTTTTCTACTAGTCAAGGGCCTTGCAGCAAACATCTTCTTTACCTTGTCCCATTTATCCATTCTAGCAATATGAGAGGCCCAGTTCATTCGCTTAATTTTAAAATATTTAATAATATCGGTTTCTTAAAATATCTATAAATCTCCTCCGCCATAGGCCATTAAGCCTTGCATTAGAGATAAAACGCCTCCGCCATAGGCCATTCTCCTTTACTCCACCAAGGATGCCTCTGAGAACCGTACGCTCAAAAACAGCAACTCTACCCTCTCCATTTTTTGTTAAAGACCATGTTTGCGAACCATACATTAGGACCGGCCTAATGATAGTTTTATAGAAAAGGAACTTTGTTTTTCTAGAGAGGAAACAAGACCTCAAAACAGGGCTAAGTTCTTTCTGTACTGGCATATATTTGGTTTCAGAAACATTTACTATCAATCCCATTCGATTTGCAGCTACCTCCAAGGAGGAGAATGCTTCTCTCAAGGCCGGCACACTCCTAGCAAATATATCGATAACATCAGCGTAGGCCAAGAGCAGCACAGACCTGTGTATGATGATCAACGTAGGCCAGGACCAGCACGGACCTGTGTATGATGTGTCCCCGTACATCAATTTTTGAATCTCGTACAGCCTTCTCCAGTGCGATGTTAAAGATAATGCACGAAAGAGAGTCCCCTTGTCGTACACCATTATTGACACTTACGCTCTCGGAAAGGATGCCCAAAAATTTGATTTTACATTTGGTGTCATGAAATTGTACACATCACAAGTCTAATCAGTTTAGCAAGAATATTAAATTCATACATTGCATCCATTGGCAAACCAATACGCAAATGACTAAATTTGCAAGGTCAATGATTGTTAACTTCGGTCACAGCGCTCGTTTCTACTGCTCAACTAGCATCCTATATAACAAGTTAAAAATGTGGACGGTTTATTTTTGCTCGTTATCGGTGTTGCAGTTCTGTGGAGACCAATAATGCCGTTACGACATTGCCGATGACCTTATAAGCAATTAGACAAGTTCGAACTTGGTCGTATAGATGCGTGAAGCTGGCTGGTCATGCCGAGCAATAGGTAGTGTCCTGCAGCGAACGGACGCTGATGTGCAAAAGTGCTGGCAGCAATGGTTGCTGCAAGGCAGATGCAGCAACCATTGCTGCAAGGCTAATGAAGGTTCTGGAAGGACAAGGTGCACAAAGGGGGTGCTTGAATGAAGTTCACTTCAACTATTTGTTCCACCTCCCATGGTCTATTTTGTCCTCCTTCTCCCGGAAGCATCTCAAATTTTTTCTTTCAGTTATAACTGCTCACCTTCACTACACCTGTACGCTGCAGGTCACTCAAACAGCTGCTACAAACCCAAATCCTATGAGTCAGTCGAGTGGTCTGGGTTTGCAACACCTGTAAGCTGGATTTCTGCCTCATGGATCATGGTAATACTTGGTTTCTTAATAATTTTACAATGGTTCTTCTTCAATGCTTGTAGTCTGTACTTTGGCATTTGTAGCAACTTACTATTGCCATATCTGAACAAGCATGTGTTTGAGTTAATTAGAGTTAGCTACTCAGACCTGTCGAAGAATCTAGTCTAATTAACCTTCAAAATTAAACCAATGCTGCTCATTTCTTTTTTCGGCATTGTAGCCGTGGTTTAACTGCTTTGGTGACTTTAATATTTCGTATTTACTTGGAACTGTTTATTATTATATCTTTCTAATATATATATATAAATTTATCTGTCTCCCGTCCCGTTCAAACCAAAGGCTGA
>OX578153.1:22245413-22252913 GCA_951213105.1 Amaurobius ferox
ATGATTCGTATGAATTGAAAATGCAGTTATCAGTAACGATGCCAATTATAACTTGAATCGAAGATGTTACCGAAATCCCTTTTAAAAGCATTGTCAAATTTATTACACAGAGTATTGTAACAATGACGTAGGAATTCAAGAGGATAGAGCTGTACTATAGCCTCCTTGATAAAAACAGTATCACTTTTGATACGATCCGCAGTATAGATATGCATACGTGCATTACGTATGAAATGATTCAGTACAATATTACGAAAAATCATGTGACTCAAATTAGAATTCCAATTTATTATATAATGTATATTGATCTTGAATTGGCGTATTTTATCGTATATCTTCGTATACGTAGTACTTCCATTTGAAAAATGAATACTTATATCCAGATAATTTATTTCTTTTGTTGTATTATTAGGAGTTTCCAACAAAGTTAAATTCGTAGGATAGAAAGTGAAATCAAAGTTGATATTGGTTTGTTCCTGTGCAATAAGGATGTCATCGACGAATCTAAAGTATGGTAACTCATTTAATATGTGAGTACCTTTTCGTAATGATGGAGGTAAAGATTTTGCTAATAATGATGAGCATCCACTTCCCATCGGTACACCTTTAATTTGTCTCAAGAAATTCATACCATAAAATAAGATATTTTCATACAGTACTGTATCCAATACATTTTTAAACTTTTGTAATGGAACAATTTTTTGCATTTGATATAGATTATGCAAGCCGGCAATAATATCGTAAAGATCCGCCAAATTGATAGTATTAAATAGATCTTGGAAATCGTAACTTTTATATATCAAGTTTGTCGGTTGTTTGTTTAAGTTCCTTATCACATCTCCACTATTTTTTATCATGACTGAACCATTTTTCATTATATGAGTCATAATAGGTTGTAGATAAGAAATAAGTTGCGAATTTGCTGTAGTTGTATAAGCCTTAAATGCAATTGTGACTGGGCGAAACTTCACAGGATTTTTGTGAAATTTGGGAATCATGATTAAATAAGGGTAACGTATATGATGTAGATTGATTCCTATACGTTTATGTTGAGCCCCTTATACGATTTTCCATTTCTTGTTGTGGTACATTTAGCTTTTTATATATCTCTTCGTCTTTATAACTTTGTTGAAGGAGTTCTATATAGTATGTGAGACATGTAAATGTAAAATTTGAAGCTACTTTGTCTGTGTATGTAATAGCATATTTATTCCATAACTCCTCTAGAGTGTGTCTGTTTATCGTTCCTTTTTCTTGATGATCATATGATGGATTATAAATATATATATATATACATATATATATATATATATATATATATATATATATATATATATATATATATATATATATATGTATATAGAAAGAGAGAGAGACAGAGATATCTTCATATATAATTAAGAACAAATCGAATATTTTTCAACCAATAGCAGCGCTCGATAGCTGCTATTGGTTGAAAAGTAAGCTGTGGGTACTCGTCACAGAGCATTAATTAGTTTTCCCTCGCTCTGGGCATATGGCCACATCGGAATTAAGGACGCGCGCATTTTATTCTCGGGATTTCGAGAGGGACTGGATTTGTTGACTGAGACTGTCATCTTGGAACACAGACGTCGCGAAGTTTATTTAAGCGTCATTGGATTCTGTGTTCACAGCGCAATTTAAAACCTTTGCGCAAGTTGTTTGCGCCTGGATAGTGCCACTTCAAAATTAACAAACTATTTTTTACTCTAATAATGCGTGTGGTTTGGCAACTCTGGACAGTGACATTAGGGTTCATAAATCTTAACTCCTATTCCTTCACGCTGGCAACTTTTTCATTGGTTGCCGGGCTGAGTGCCCAACCTTGTATTAAGAACCTTTTGTAACACAAGTAAATAAACTATTAGAATGTGTTAGGAGATTATAGTGCTAACGACCACCGCGATAGCATTCATTTGTATTTAGCAATAGTTTGCACTCAAATGATTTTGAGGGATACGTTGCATTCGAACGATTTTAAGCAGATAGTAAAGTAAAACATTTATTTGCTTATACGGTTGATTTTGACGATGTACGACATTATTCATTAGATGGTTTGGAAGACAGTTTGGTTGACAATATAAAATATACTTCTTTAATCATTTTTTTATTGTAAAATAAAATCAATCTTGTCGAAATAAAGTAACTGAAATGCTCGTATTTTGAAAAAAAAAACCATTTTTATATGTGAAATAGCCGCCTTTTAGAAGGAAATATTGTATGATTTGTAAAACTTACAAGTACTTGGCTGAAGCAAATATTTATCTATTTTAATGACGTCAAAAATAATAGCGTTTTTGTCAAACATTAGTTTTTAATTCTAATGCAAATCAATTTAATGCAATAATGTTAATACTGTTAAATTATTTCTTATGACATATATTTATGTGGAGCAATTGAATGAAGTAGAGTTAATTAGGGTAAATGATAAGGTCAAATTTTGAACTTTCGTGTAGTATGTATTCTCTCCCCCCTCCTCTCTCTCTCTCTCTTTATATAGTTGTCAAGAGAATGCTGTCAAGTGTCTAAATAATCCTTTACAAAATCTTCCTCCCATCCTTTACATTTTAAAGTAAGCCATATCAATTCGAGGACCCTCAAGTCCGCACTCACCTTCTCACACATTTTACAAGCCAATTATCTCAAATCGCACTTATTTGCCTTATTCAGAAACTCCATTCCTTTTGGTTTACAGAAAAACAAAACGGGGTTAAAATCAATCGACATTAAAATTAAAACAATTGCACTAAAAGCACAAAAATATAGGCAGTAAAATCATTGAAAGCCTCGTACTAAAATAATAATAAGTTTCTATAAGACATTACGCACTTGAATCACATCTGCAATAACTTAAAATTGTTCAAATCACAGTTTTTTGTTTGTTACACAACAAACAAAAACCTTTCAAACAAACGATTGTTTGTTTGAGTTGTGCACCGCCCCCTTTCCCCAATCTACATCCTTTGCACTATTCCGCGCCCCCGCATTATCAAATCTTCAAAAACAGGTGTAGAAATGAGTATTTCGCTAATTAGTGTCTTGGACACAGTCCAGGTTATTGGTCACTATCCATGGTGTCCACCATTAGACCTTCATATGAATGATCTTTAAGGAAGCTTGCACGGAGTCTCCAAACGATCTTGATGCACCATTTCGTTTCCTTAAATGAAGTTCTCTGACCAAATCGACATATTGCAGATATGTCTCTTCTAGTATCTGCGAATTTTTCCAACACAACCTCCCCAGCTTTCATCGATAGTTTGTCCAACATAACTTTTACAAGTAACCCCCCACCCCCCGTCGTCGTAGATGTGTCATACTAAGCAGAGGGCATCTAGAATTCCTCGTCTCCCAGAGCTGGTACATTTCTCGCTATATTCCGTTCCAAAGCCATTCAGTCAGACGCTAGTATCTCAAATTGCCAAACGACTCACATTCAGACACTGCTTCTTTTTCTACTTTTCATCATTCGGTATGGCAGCCCGTTTAAAAAAAAGCAGAAGCACTCGCATTCACTTGACTTCTCGTTGCTAGTGGCAACGTCCCAATCGACGAAGTCCTGTGACATCTAACGCCTTCGTAGTCATTTAACCAGTCAGAAAGTATCGAGAGATCCACCCATGTCAGGGGCGGCATTTCAGCATTTCATTTGGGGGTGCGAGATTTGCATGAAAATCCACAATATGAAATAAATAAAATGTTTGTTAACAGAGGGGGAAGGGGGGAGAGGGGAGAGGAATCATAAAATTGAATTGATGTTGAGAAAAATAATTGTTGCTAACATAATTTTTGTACATAATTGTGTTAACATAATTGTTGTTAACATAATTTTTCTAAATACAAATATCTATATTTATTTACCTTCTATTGAAGTTTTAAACGCCGGTTCTCAGAGTCTGGATCAAAAAATTTTGTTACGATATCATCATAATCCAGTGGTATATCTTGTTCTACAGCTAATAATAGCTAAAGATGAAAATCTTTCTTGTACCATTGTATTGCGAAAATAATTTTTCAACCTCCTGAGACACGAAAAAGACCTTTTATAACTGGCTGAGCTGATTGGCACAGTCAAAAACAATTTAACTAATAATGTTATGACAGTAAAACATTTTTTAAACTCCGCTCTTTAAAATAATCCAGACGACTTTTAGAATTGGGAAGGCCTATATTGACCTTTTCACCATTGAATAAAACAGTCGCAATTCACACATAGTAATTCCTCTTTCCGGAAGTTATATACTTCGTATAAGGTTGAAACTTTTTCTTTTCCGACATCTGATCCGGATAATACTGAACTAAAGGCAAAGAAAACGGATTTATTGTTCTCATTAAATCTTGTCTCATATTCATTAGATACTGAATCTATAATTTCATATTGAATATTGATTCTGTGATATGATTTAACATCATTATCGGGATTTTTTTCACCGAATTCTCTTGGAATTTTTTTACGCCTTTTCAGTTTTGGTCCAGAATAAGAATATTTTGGTCCAGAATGAGAAAAATTTGGGGGCGCGACAGCGCCCCCTATTTGCCGCCCCTGACCCATGTTACTCCATTCATCCAAAAATGTTCGTTGACATATGATATTCTTCATGATATTCTTCGTTTCAATTGGGCAACAATCATCAAATTCTTAAGGTGGTCGAAACTCTTTATTAATAAGTTCTAATCTTTCCAAGGTTTTTGGAAGTTCGCTGATGTTCGACAAATTTCTACCGCAAATTCTTCGGTTCCAATTCAAATCGTTTGAGAAGATATTTTACCTGTTCATAATTTTCTGCACCCTCTAGGATCCCTTTAGCAATCAACTGAATACGGCAATCGTATCTGTGGGTAACACGCCTTCACTATCCGAAGTGTTCAAGACGAACCATGACTTCATGCAGAATTTTATCTTTTCCTACTTAAACCTTCTACCTTCCTTTCTATCCAATTTAGCTCTCTTTCCCTGCATCTATAACTACGCTATCTTTCCTTTGCCAATGTGGCCAAAATAATAGTCACTAAATAATCCTTTACAAACTATTTTTCACACCCTTGATTATCCAAAATAATTCATTCCAATTCTAAGACCCTTAAGTTCTTACTCACCTCTTCGCATAGCTTACAAGCCAATTCTCGCAAATCGCCCTTCTTTACCTTATTCAAAAACGCCATTTTGGGGGTTTACCAAAAATTTAATCTAGGTCACAGATTACAATAATACATATTGAAATTATCACCGACCTTTCATACCATTGCTGAATCTCCTGCTTTAAACATATACCCCACTAATAAGTACATAATCAAAATGTTTAAACGATAATTAAGAACAATTAAAGTTCAACATTAATCTCATTAAAACAATTGCACTGAAAACTTGAAAATATCTGCAGTAAAATCATTAAAGTCTCTGTACTAAAATAATTAAAGTTTCTATGCCTAAAAAATTAAGCACTTAAATAATATATGCTATAAAATAAAATTGATTAACTCACAGTTTCCTAGTTCTTGATCTCAAACAAGCAGCTCCGGCTTCACTCAAGAACAAAAATTTTCCGGATGCAAAATTCATCTACTGGGCAAGTCCTCAGCTAAGTTCTAACCACGCCGAAGAAATCTCTTTCTACAGACATGCCGAAGAATCTATTACCTGCACGTAGATGCTCCCAACCACGACGAAATGAAATTCAGAAATTTCTTGCTTCAAACCAGCCTAACCATGGATGTGTACTTCAAAATTCAAACAGGATAATCTTAATGAATTACAGTTCTAGCGACAGCGGCAGTACAGTTCTCACCTTCCGTAAATGGTGTATTTGAGACATAAAAACACCGAGTTGTTCTTTAAAGTATTTGATTAAAAATCAACAAACATTATCCTACTTTACATACATTTATTTCTCCCACAGTGCTACTAACTTTTCTCATCGAAATCAACACCCTAACCTGCTCTAAACTTCGCTGACCTTTTATAAGAAAAACTCTTCACTCACTCACTCACTCGACTCGACGAAATCCGTCCTAACTATTCACGCTGAAATGACCAAGCTCAGTAGAATATCTCATATATATTCTATTAACCTTACGAAATGATATATTCTCCATTCATCCGCAGGGTTGCTAAAGAGCGTCAGACATTGTCTTCTTTGGCGATGCGATATTTACCACTATATTTCTTTTTTAAACTATGGTTTACTTTTTGAGTATTCAATGAAAATGAAAATCCCATTATAAAATATTACTTCCCATCCGCCATCTTTCAATACATATGGTCCTGATATCCACAGACACGTGGAAGCCACCCGCCTATCCCATTTGATATTATTATTTCTTATATGACTCCCTACCGAAACATACATACTAAATCACCCCTAAATAAAATGTAATTTATTTACGACTTCCTAGACACCACAATAAAATTTACCTGTAACACGAATAGTGAAACTCACCTTTTAAACAAAAAATATTAAATTAATAATTTCCTTAAAGCAGCAGGGCTTACCAAACGAACTAAACATAATTCTCCGAAATATTGAAGTTTCATAAAGTTCGCTTAATTTTCATCACTTTGGCGACATTTTCATCATTTCGGTGACATTTTAAAAAATTTCCAAATTCGTCACCAATATCGCCAATTTTTCGTTAAACATTCCAGACAGACATATCGATAGAAAGCCATATATGTATATATACAGGGTGTCCCAAATTAAACTACACATTTCCGAGAGGGCTACAGCAAAAACTATTCATCAGAAAGTCATGAAATTTGAGGAGTGTCGTAAGGAGATGATGGGAATTTTTTCTGGAGCAAAAAAGGTTAGTTTAAAGAACCACCAATAGAGGGCGTATAACATCTTTATACAGAATATATAACATGAACTAAACAATGTATCCGTCTAATGAGGACAAAACATGTTCAAACTAATAGCCATCATTGTCTGTACCATCTGGAATCGTAACATAGCATGTTCAATGGTTGATTGCAGTATATGAGTCGGAATGTTACACTCATGGCGTGCTATGCTGCTTTTAAGATGGAACAGAGATCGTATGGAATCACGGTAGACTAAGTCTTTAGGATAACCCCAGAGTCAAAAATCGCATGGATTCAAATCTGGGGATCTTGCAGGCCATACCGTAGGAAAATGACGGCTGATGATAGCTGAGTGGTGATGAAATGACGGCTGGGTGACTCCTGGGCACTTGTTTCACAGAAGTGGCTATGTGTAGAGGCATAAACACTATTGTTTACACTGCATCTTGCATAAACTCTGCGTCTTGTACAAGCACTTGTTATAACACATTGATGTGCCTGCAGAGCGGGAATGATGGAATTCTGCAATAAGGATGCGTAACTTTGATTGGTGACAGAACACGTTACAGGACCTGCGGATCTGAGCTCTTCGAAAAAAAATTGTCCAAACATGAATGTGTAAGTAAGACCACACCATACCGTTACCTTAGAAAAATATAATGGGACTCGTAGACACT
>OX578153.1:22260413-22300413 GCA_951213105.1 Amaurobius ferox
GATCACTATCACTCATCGATATGTTGTTCCTTTAGGACGTAAAGTTTTTAACTATAATCATATTGGTAAAAATCTGAACCTTTACGATAATCCGACCTGTCAATGTGCTTCTAGCCTCTTTATTGATCACGATAACGGTGATATTATAACTGGTAATTTGGACATAATCACCAATAATGACCTTAAGGATGCATTGAAATTGGGAACAAAATTTCGTATGCAGGATTTTAAAGGTATAGACATGAAATTTAGTCATGAATTGAGTGATTTCATATATAAAATGGCAGTACGATACAGCATGCCTTTATCATCTTTTAATGAATGGCGCGATCACACTATGGAGAATTTTTATTTGTATTATCATCATTCTGGTGGACAAGATGAACGTCACACAATGAATAGACACATACTGGAAAATGTATGGAAAATATTCGCAATTACGTATACCGATAAGGTTACATCGAATTTTACCTTTACTTGTATGAAATATTACATCGATCAACTCCATATCTGTTATAATAACGAAGACATGTATGTTTTGTTGAAATCAAAACGAAGGGAAATCGAAAATAAAATAAGGGCTTTACATAAACGTATAGGTATCAACATCAATCACATTCGATATCCGTACTTGGTATTGATACCAAAACTACATAAAACACCTGTAAAGTTTCGACCAGTAACGGTAGCCTATAAAGCTTATACTACTACAGCAAATACGAAACTTATTACACTTTTAAAACCTATTATGACTCAAATTATGCAAGGTGGTTCAGTAATGATTAAAAATAGTGGAGATATAATAAAGTATTTGAACAAACATCCCACAAACCTGATTTACAAGTCTTATGACTTTAAAGATCTCTTTAATAACATAGATCTGAAAGATCTATATGATATTATGATAGAAATCCATAGTCAATATCACCTACATAAATACATAGCTTTACACAAATTCAAGGCTATCTTGGATATTGTGCTTTTTGAAAATGTCTTATTCAATGGTTTGAGTTATTATAGGCAAGTAAAAGGTATACCTATGGGGGGAGGCTGCTCCTCGATGATGGCAGATCTATACCTCCATCACTATGAAAAAGGCACACATATATTAAACGAATTGCCGTATTTCCGTTTTGTGGATGATATACTTGTGGCACATCAAAAAACCAATATTAAATTTAACTTCGACTTTTACCCTGCACAATTGGATTCAATTGAAACTCCTGCAGATTCTGCCGATGAAATTAATTACTTGGATATTATCATTCACTTCGCTGAAGATGAACCCTTATATACGATACTTTATGATAAAAGACGACATTTCAAGATTAAAGTGAATTATATTATCAATTGGAGGTCTAATTTAAGTCAGAAAGTTTTTCGTAATATCGTAATGAATCACTTTATACGGAACGCCCGCTTGCATACTTATAAAAAAGACCGTATAAAAAGTGATGTTATATTTATCAAGGAGGCTATCAAACAAGACTATCCCCTTGGATTCCTCAGACATATTTATAATACCTATCATAATAAAACAGTCAACGCATTTGAAAATGATTTTGGCAAATGTTTCGTTTTGGGTTATAAATGGCAACGATGGTGTTAGTACTATACACTCTACTCCCTTCTCTCTTTTGACTGAGGGATTTCAGTTGGCCGTTTTACTTTTCTTGTGTGTTGTCACTCTGAATTCTGACTTTGTATGTATACCCTCGCTTTTACAACTTCGTAATGGAGTCCATTTGTTCCTTGTTCGGACTGTTTTGTGCGTCTTTTGCTTTGACGTTTGTACGGAGATTGGCCTCAGGTATTTTTCGGCTCCGGGAGTGTTTCCTATGGAATAAAAGTCGACTTTTAACCGGGGAACTAGGGGTCACCACCCCCCCTAGGCCTTTTCAAATTTCCCTGTTGGCTTTTCTCCACCACCACCACCCCCTTTTTTGAGATTTCTTTGTAGAATTTTTCTCTTTTATTATACTAGATAATTTAGAGCAGCATTGCGCCTACTTGTCTCGTTAATTTTAAATCTTATATTCGTATCTTTTATATGACATTAACATATCATGTTTTACGTACATGCTGCATTGCGCATTTGTAAAACATATTATTATCTCTTTGGGTTACCTCTCGGACTTCAGTCGTGTTGGCTGGGGTCTTCCGTATGACGTTTTTGCTTGGGTCTTGCAGCTGTGGTCTGGACGGGGAGTGAATGTATGACTATTATTTTGTATTTGCATGTTTCTTGTAAAGAAACTTTGTTTATATTTCGCCCCCCCCCCCCTTTTTTATGGTAAGACGATATCTACTTTAAGATATATATTTATGTGTTATTATTGTTCACCATTTTTATAAATTAACGATATCTTTAATTATATTTTTAATTGAATTTTATAAAATACCCCCCCCCCTTTTTTTATGGTATGACGATATCTACTTTAAGATATATAATTATGTGTTATTATTGTTCTCCATTTTTATACATTAACGATATTTTTAAATGAATTTTATAAAATATCACCCAAAAAAATTATTAAACTTGTGAAAAGTTTATCATCATGGTGTTGGTATGAACGGCAAAGGTATAGGATATAGCTATTCAGTTATGTTATTATAAGATTCTGCAGTATGTATCTGATTATTTTCTGGATGAGTGAACGTGCTAGTCACATTTTGTTTGATTTAATATCAACCATTTCGTTATATTGAATTACTCACTCTACAATACGAGTATAAATTATTGACTTTTATGATATGATTACAACCTTTGAATATAACGACTGGCAACAATATATGCTTCATATATTTGCCCGGTGGCACAGTGATTACGGGTAACTGTGTGATCGAAATCAAGCTACCCTCTATGAGCACTATCTTGCACTATTTTAAGCCTAGCCGTAATAAACCTGATGATAACATAAATAACGTATTGGACACATTACCTTGTTTACAAGATAATCAAGCAGACAAGTACGATATGTATGACTACACTACTTCGAAATGTATATACAAATATAAATATACGCGTATGGACTCTTTTAAATTCAAAAAATGTGGATCAAGTAGATGCAAACTATGTCCTGTCGCTAAAAATGAACAAATATCTGTCATCAATAATAATTATCGTATTTTTTGTAAATCTTATAATTGCATTTATTCTATAACCTGCGGTAAATGTCAACAAAAATATATCGGACAGACTAAAAATGCACTTAATTTACGCATAAATCTACACCGAAGTCAAATCAAGCAATACAGCAGTAAAGCTGTACAACATACAACTTTAGAATTGTGTCATTTTAGTCAACATGGTTTTAAAGAAATTACCGTTGAAATATTAGATTTTGTGACTAATCTGGACGAAAGGTTATGGTGGGAATGTTTTCATATTAGACAATTTGGAACAACTTATCCTTATGGATTGAATTCAATACTTTATAAGGATATACATAATATGGATTCCTGCAGAGATGGACGAGTACAATCAAATATGACCCGCACACATGGTAATACGCTTACACGACATAATCGAGGAAAATGTGCATCAAGAACATCTTACCTTAATACTCTCCAAAAATTAGATGTTTTAATAGAACAAATTTACAATATGGAAGAAATAAGAACTAATTGGATTAAAAATGCCGTTTTTGGCATTCGTAAACGATATGTAAGACGTATCTGGTCGCAGTATAGTGTTAAACATTATGAAGATACAAGGCAAAATCAATCTGACAATAAAACCAATAAATATGCTATATTTTTGGATTTGATTAAATTAAGAGCATCACGATTTAACATTAATTTGAGTTATGAAGAGAAAAAACCTGTTAATAAGGAATTCTTTATTACAACCTTTAGTAATAAGAATTTTGATGATATACCTTTTAATCGAATATTTGAGGGTCAGGCTCATTGTTTTCCCATTTCTAATACGAAGATCACTATCACTCATCGATATGTTGTTCCTTTAGGACGTAAAGTTTTTAACTATAATCATATTGGTAAAAATCTGAACCTTTACGATAATCCGACCTGTCAATGTGCTTCTAGCCTCTTTATTGATCACGATCACGGTGATATTATAACTGGTAATTTGGACATAATCACCAATAATGACCTTAAGGATGCATTGAAATTGGGAACAAAATTTCGTATGCAGGATTTTAAAGGTATAGACATGAAATTTAGTCATGAATTGAGTGATTTCATATATAAAATGGCAGTACGATACAGCATGCCTTTATCATCTTTTAATGAATGGCGCGATCACACTATGGAGAATTTTTATTTGTATTATCATCATTCTGGTGGACAAGATGAACGTCACACAATGAATAGACACATACTGGAAAATGTATGGAAAATATTCGCAATTACGTATACCGATAAGGTTACATCGAATTTTACCTTTACTTGTATGAAATATTACATCGATCAACTCCATATCTGTTATAATAACGAAGACATGTATGTTTTGTTGAAATCAAAACGAAGGGAAATCGAAAATAAAATAAGGGCTTTACATAAACGTATAGGTATCAACATCAATCACATTCGATATCCGTACTTGGTATTGATACCAAAACTACACAAAACACCTGTAAAGTTTCGACCAGTAACGGTAGCCTATAAAGCTTATACTACTACAGCAAATACGAAACTTATTACACTTTTAAAACCTATTATGACTCAAATTATGCAAGGTGGTTCAGTAATGATTAAAAATAGTGGAGATATAATAAAGTATTTGAACAAACATCCCACAAACCTGATTTACAAGTCTTATGACTTTAAAGATCTCTTTAATATCATAGATCTGAAAGATCTATATGATATTATGATAGAAATCCATAGTCAATATCACCTACATAAATACATAGCTTTACACAAATTCAAGGCTATCTTGGATATTGTGCTTTTTGAAAATGTCTTATTCAATGGTTTGAGTTATTATAGGCAAGTAAAAGGTATACCTATGGGGGGAGGCTGCTCCTCGATGATGGCAGATCTATACCTCCATCACTATGAAAAAGGCACACATATATTAAACGAATTGCCGTATTTCCGTTTTGTGGATGATATACTTGTGGCACATCAAAAAACCAATATTAAATTTAACTTCGACTTTTACCCTGCACAATTGGATTCAATTGAAACTCCTGCAGATTCTGCCGATGAAATTAATTACTTGGATATTATCATTCACTTCGCTGAAGATGAACCCTTATATACGATACTTTATGATAAAAGACGACATTTCAAGATTAAAGTGAATTATATTATCAATTGGAGGTCTAATTTAAGTCAGAAAGTTTTTCGTAATATCGTAATGAATCACTTTATACGGAACGCCCGCTTGCATACTTATAAAAAAGACCGTATAAAAAGTGATGTTATATTTATCAAGGAGGCTATCAAACAAGACTATCCCCTTGGATTCCTCAGACATATTTATAATACCTATCATAATAAAACAGTCAACGCATTTGAAAATGATTTTGGCAAATGTTTCGTTTTGGGTTATAAATGGCAACGATGGTGTTAGTACTATACACTCTACTCCCTTCTCTCTTTTGACTGAGGGATTTCAGTTGGCCGTTTTACTTTTCTTGTGTGCTGTCACTCTGAATTCTGACTTTGTATGTATACCCTCGCTTTTACAACTTCGTAATGGAGTCCATTTGTTCCTTGTTCGGACTGTTTTGTGCGTCTTTTGCTTTGACGTTTGTACGGAGATTGGCCTCAGGTATTTTTCGGCTCCGGGAGTGTTTCCTATGTAATAAAAGTCGACTTTTAACCGGGGAACTAGGGGTCACCCCCCCCTAGGCCTTTTCAAATTTCCCTGTTGGCTTTTCTCCACACCCCCCCCCCTTTTTTTGAGATTTCTTTGTAGAATTTTTCTCTTTTATTATACTAGACAATTTAGAGCAGCATTGCGCCTACTTGTCTCGTTAATTTTAAATCTTATATTCGTATCTTTTATATGACATTAATATATATACATACATATATATATATACATACATACATACATACATACATATATACATACATACATACATACATACATATATACATACATACATACATACATACATACATACATATATATATATATATATATATATATATATATATATATATTCGGCATCATCATTGAATTCGGCTTTTATTTCTTACATATTGATCTTAGACATATATAATAAATTACAAAGTTGCTTAAAAAAGATACATAATTTTATGAAATCGATTAAAATCTTCAAGAGAATTATGCTTCAAGAGAATTAAATTTTAAGGAATACAAAATTTAAATTTTTATACGACCCCCGTACAAAAACATTTCCAATGAATAAAATGTGTACCATTCACTAAGATGATGTACAAAATTTCAGCATTTTATCGAAAAAAGTTCCAGAGATATGAAAAAAACAAAAGTTCTGACTTAACCACTTTCCGGTGAATCGACCTGGGTTCTCAGAGGGGAGATATCATGTCAGCAGATCGCGCTTCAAGGGTCATACACAAATTACGAAAGAAAACAATGATTACATAAATAAATAATAATTTTGCTATTTATTGGTACAAAAGCATCTACACTATGTAGAAATAATAACTTTGCACAAAGATTACAAAGCTTGTTCAAAATATTTTCCATCCATCCCAATACAGAGCTGCATTCGGCTGATAATATTTCTGTGCACTCGATCAAGTTCTTGTTCGGTGATGTTTCGACAACCATCTTGAATGCGTTATTGCAACTCTGCTTTATTTAAGGGAGGTGACAGATAAACAGTTGTGCGTAAACGACTCCACAAATAAAAATCCACAGACGTTAAATCAGGCGATCTAGGGGGAATTTCGATTGGCTGGAAACTCGTTTTTAACCAGTGTTTCACAACTGTAGTATGGTGAGCTGAATATCCGTCCTGTTGAAACCCTACATGTGGAAGTACTGTTACGGAGGGTTCATCCATAAAATCAGGAATAACCGCATTTAGAATCTAATTAACATATTGTCACCCGTCAACGTACCATCATACAGTATGGGTCCAACTTTGGCGATGCGAAGAATATGCTTGAACGCACATTTGTTAGTAAAGTTTCGGTGACTTGCGTATTTAGGGGACCACCAATATATTGAAAATGGGGGAAAATATATTTTGTCACCCTGTATCATAAAAAGCTGGAAATAATTTGTAACTCTCACAAAATAGTTAACTAGCTTTGTTCAACATGTATAAGCATTTTCGTAAAACAAAAATATATATTCACGATGATATAAATGTTTCTTTAAAAAAAACAATATTTGTTACATGTTTTTGCTTACAATATTCATAGGTTTCAATCAAATTTCACGAAACTTACAGAACATTTGCTAACTTCAAAGAAGAGCATTATACTTCAATTGAAAATTAAAGCATTGAATATACGATGAGATATAAGCATTTGAAGAAACTAAGATTTTACTGCGCAGGTGAGAAACATAGCAATAGTTTTCTATCATGATTTTGTAGTGAATACTGTAGGGCAACTTCTATAAAAAATTCACTGGAATATCGTGAAATTTCACAAAGATATCGACGATATAGTGATCAGTTTTTCTCTGGCTCTCTGAAAGTACCTGGATGATAAGGGAGTTTTCACAAATTGACATTTTACAAATTCATCGGACACCCCTCTTCTCAAAATGAGGTAGTCCAATTTTATGGAAACAATGATCACCTCGTACAGGGGTGTCCGGAGACTTTTGATCTTTATTTGCATAAAATTAGACTAGTTCATTTTCAGAACAGGGGTGTCCGATTAATTTCTAAAGTGTAAATTTGTGGAAAACCCCTTATCATTTAGGTACTTTCAGAGAGTCAGAGAGAAACTGATCACTATATCGTCGATATCATTGTGAATTTTCAGAATATTCCAGTGGATTTTTTATAGAAGTTATCCTATAGTATTCACCATAAAATCATGGAGGGAAGCTATAGCTATGGTTCGCGCCTGCGCAGTAAAATTTTAGTTTCTTCAAATGCTTATATCTCATCGTATATTCAATGCTTTAATTTCAATTTAAGTATAGTGGTTTTCTTAGAGGTTGACAAATGGTCTGTAAGTTTCGTGAAATTTTATTGAAAGCTATGGCTATTGCAAGTAAAAAACCTGTAACAAAATTTGGCTTTTCTTTTAAAAAAAAAAACGTGTATATCTTCATGAATATATGTTTTTGTTTTACGAAAATGCTTATATACATTGAACAAAGCCAGGTAACTATTTTGCGAAAGTTACAAATCATTTCCAGCTTTCTATGATACAGGGTGATCAAATATATTTTGCTCCTTTTCCAATATCCTGGTGGTCCCCTAAATGCACAAGTTGCCCAAACTTTACTGAAAAGTGTACGTCCAATCATATTCTTTACATCGCCAAAGTTACAGAACACTTCGTCAAGTATTTGTTTATAAATTCGAAAGACATTCTAACATCTAAAGTGTTCGAATACGTTTGATTATATAATGTATATATATATACGTATATATATACTCTTTTGCAAAAAAAAACGAAGCACCACTAAAACTTAATCCGATCATCTCGAAATTATATATATTGATTTTAAGATTTCTTTCTACTACGTGCACTAAGATGCTCTTAAAATATTTGAGAACTTTTCACGTCAGAGACTTTGAAACTTAATTATCCCAAGCCACTATTATTACTGAAAATCTGCTTTTAAGTTTTTCATCCCGGCACAGAATGTAAAACTTTAAACCTCAACGTCATTAGGGAAAGAAACTCGCTTGCATTTTCCACTAACGATGAAGAAAAATATATGAAAAATTCGACAACAACTGTCAAGAAAAAAAAATGTAAAGAATGAGATTAAATTCTACGGCAGGAGAAGTGTTTAAAAAATGATAAAATATAACAATATCTGACACTTATGCAAATACGATCATGTAACCGCATTTTCTGTGGGGAAACTTTAATTTTAATTTCACAATTCATTTTAGGTTATATGTTCTATTTTTTTTTATTTATAGAAAAAAATTAAAATATGTGATGAAATTCATTTCACCATATGTCATTTTTTTACTTCAGTTGGTATTACATCTTTGTCCTTAACAATGGGTAACAGCTTCTCTTTTATGAAAAAAGTGTAAAATAATAAATTAGGTTCACTATAAAGAAAAATATTCTATTTTTTGTTCTTTTTGTACATTAATTACACTTGTTAATAGTAATTTTGTAAATGGCATGTTATAGAACATATCTGATTAAATTCAAGCTCTTGAATTCGAAAATTGATTTAGAATATTTGTATATCGCATATTTCTCAAAATCTAGCACAATAAATTCACAATTAATTATGAGAAAACAAAAACAAATTTTCTATTATGTATTCCCTGAACAATAGAAAATACACTTTAATTACACACGAAATTGAACCCTATTAAGGGCCTAGAGAATAATATATGTACAACAATGTGTAGTTCAAAAAAAATTATATATATATATGCATATATATATATATAATTTTTGTATATATATATATATAATTTATATATATATATATATATATATATATATATATATATATATATATATATATATATATATATATATATATATATATATATATATCCCAGTCGTAACTCGCTTCGCAAGTCGGGAGGTTTCGTCTCCTAATCGCTGACTCTCGCTGAGTTCGCTTCTCGAGATCATTCGGAGCTCAGACTCCGAGCTACGAGGTTGTGATTTTGTGAAGCTGCTGCTTTTTGATTGTGGTGACTTTCTTTGCTTAAGTTTGGCGTGTTATATCTAGTTACGATAGAACACGTCGGGCTAAGCAATTACAGCTTTGTTGTGTACGGATTTCTCGCCATTTTGGATTCGTGCTTTTTCAACTTTGGAGTGCCACGTGTGTTTTTCCCACGTGGTAATGCTATTGCTTTGATCGTTTCTACGCTGACGACATGGATTTGGATGCATTCGATACGGAAGCTACTCGCGGACTTGCTGGTGAGCTAGACGAAGATGGACTGCGGCCTCTCAGGGATGCCATGATTGAATATTGTGATACTCTGCCCAAGGATGGATTGATGCCCGCTTGGAAGGAAGAAGTGAAAAACGCTGTGAACTTCTGTGCACTGGCAATCTACACTCTGACGCTACACATCAGGGAGCTACTGACGAATGGACTACTCGGACGGGACGAGGACCAAGTCTCCAAGATTCTGGGTTCGTTTCTTTCTGTGAATTCTTTTTTGTTGGTCCAGAATTTGGATAGGTTTTATGCTAGTAATTTAAATGAGATTTATAACTGTGAAGGAAGTAATTCTAGTGATGTAATTAAATGTAAAATGATAGAACTAGGCTTAATTAAAGAAATTAAAGATGAAGATAAACTTAAACCTGTTGAAAATCCAAATAAAAAGAGGAGGATAGAGGGGCAATCTACTATGGATGCTCCTACTAAAAACCAGAATGGAGAATTAAACTTAAAATCTAATGACAAGGATAACATGGATTGTAGTGAAAAAATTGATAAAGATGTAAATGATAATGTTAAAACTAAGAGTTATGCTGAAATTGTCGCGCAACCTATAGTGTTCAAAAGTGCACCAAAACCAAAAACGGTTCAAAATAGTGTAGTGGTTGAGAAAAAAGACCCAAAAGCGGAATGTTTTTTCATCAAGTTTAATGACAATTACCAGGCTCTCCTTAAAAAATTAAATGAAATCTCAGGTAATAAAGTATCTGGCAAGCTCACAGGAGACATGCTAAAATTGATTCCAAATGACGCTGACGCCTATAGGGTTGTACAACGCCATTTATCTAGTGAGAAAATCCCCTTCCACAGTTTAAACTTAAAGACGGAAAGGCCCAAAAAGGTAGTTTTGAAGGGGCTACCAACAAACTATAACATTGAGGAAATAAAAATCACTCTAACATCCGAAGGATTAGATGTAGTCAGGGTTTCTCAACTGAGAAACACAAAAACGAGATTGCCCCTGCCGATCTTCTTAGTCAGCATTAGGCCTACGGAAGACTGGCAGAGGGTATACCGACTGACAAGAATAGGATATTTGGCTGTGAAGGTAGAGGCCTTCAGAGCACGGGGCTTCAAAATCTGCTACCGGTGCCAGAAATTCAATCATTCCTCTGAGAATTGCAGCATGCCACCAAAGTGCCTTAAGTGTGCTGAAGAACACTTCACACGTGACTGCCAAAGACCAAGGACAGAGAAGGCAACGTGTGCTAACTGCAATGGAGATCACCCGGCGAACTTCAGGCAATGCCCGAAGAACCCCTGGAACAGAGGAAAGGCACCGGGGTATGCCCCCCCTCCCCCCAAAAATCAGATACCCCCTTGGAGGCAAAAGGCCCTCGGTCTAAACCCTCAGACACCCCATCAGGACTCCTCGCACTCTGTGCCACAGGTTAAAAGAACTCAAACTTCAGCACCTACCAGATCGATGCAAGAGCAGGCCCCTAAACCGTCGACCTCCAGAGAAATGCCTGTGGAGGAAGTGAGAATAGCTCATGAAGACATAAATCAGAGGATAGCAATTGATAAAGCCGCCAAAGAGGCAAGAGAAGCAAAACAAAGATTAGAAAAAAAGGTTCAGGAATGGCAGAAAACTAAACGCGCCCGAGAAGAGCTCGCGCAAACACAGCAGTTAGACAAATCGGCTGAAAAAAAACAAAAGACTACCGAGGTCCAAAAGGATACTCACAAAACAGATCAAACCGCGGTTGAGGCTGAGGAAATTGTAGCTGAGACTGAGGAAATGGAAGCTGAGACTGAACTTGCTGATAAATCCAATGATGAAAAGATGGATGAAATCCTCAACCTCGTCAGAGGATTTATCAGTATGTTCAACCTAGACGATATAAAACATCTGTTGATGCAGCTCGCTGAGTTAATTCAAAAAAGAGCGATCCAATGCAAATGGTCTTTGAGGCTTTTAAATTAATCGCGGAATTTAATAAAAACAGTGAGAAACAAACCCGCCATGAATAGGTCCCAAAAAGAAAGTTTTAAAATAATATTTTGGAATGCGAACGGCATATCTCCAAGAATAAATGAACTTAGGAGCTACGTAAATGAAAATGATGTAGATGCCCTGCTAATCCAGGAAACTAAAGTTAGAGAAAACAAAAAACTAAATATAGCAAACTATAATAGCTATCATACCCTTAGCTCAAATATAACTGCTAGAAATCCCCATGGAGGAACAGCAATATATATTAAAAGTAATATTCCCCACGAGGAAATAAACAACATAAATCTTCAAGGAATAGAAAATACTAGTATAAAAATTAAAATAAATAATGTAAACCCAGTTATCCTAACTTCAATATATGTCAAAAATATGAGTGGTATAAATGTAGCTGCGCAGCTGGAACTGCTTTTCTCGCGATATCCAAACACAATACTCGCGGGCGACTTCAATGCACACCACCGAGCGTGGGGCAGCAGTAGAGCCAACACACGCGGTACACAGATACATAGATTACTAAACACAACAAACACTGACATCATTGCACCGTCGAGACCAACCTGCTTCTCAGGTGCCAATGGCTCATTCATAGACTTTGTCCTAACGAGAAACATAGAATACGCTCACACAATTGATACCCTGGATGAATTCGACTCGGATCATCTACCGGTACTGGTGACATTCGATTTGAACACTCCCCTTCCAGCCTCTCTGGGACAAGAGAGGGTGAACTGGAACGTATTCAAAAGAGCACTTTTCGAGCCGCATTTAGCAGTACCCAACATTATGAGCACGGCGGATATTGACTCTGCCACGCACACACTCACAACAGAAATCAGGAGAGCTATTGCATCTGCCACAACACATCGTGAGTCACCAAAATTGCCCACACTTTCCCACCATGTCAAACAATTAGTTAGGCAAAGGAACAGAATGCGTAAGACATGGCAGGCTAATAGAGACCCTACCCTCAAAAGGGAGCTTAACAGACTCACGTGGAAAGTCAGGGATAAAATTGTCGCAGAAAAGCAGCAACAGTATAAAGAGTTAATTGAATCCCTTAGCTCGGAAGACGTATCGCTTTGGCAATTCGCTAAAAGACTCAGAAAACCTCAAATTAAACTCCCGCCACTAATAGATGGCGCTAATATTGCGTACTCAGACGAAGAAAAGGCAGAGGCGCTTGCTAGGCATTACGAAAAGCAATTTGAACCAAACCACGATCTAATGTGTCAGGACACCCTAAGAATGGTTAGGCAAACTCTAAACAATTTCAGGAACTCCCCGATCACGGCTGAGATTAACCCAGCCACCCCGCAAGAAATAGTAGAGATTATCAAAAACCTTAAAAACCGTAAAAGCCCAGGGCACGACAAAATCAGGAATATCGCGGTAAAAAACCTACCCTTAAATATAATATTTTACTTGACCATCTTAATAAATAAAATACTAGAACTAAATTATTTCCCCAAAGAATGGAAGGAAGCGATAATTATAGCGATCCATAAACCTGGTGAGGATGCCTCAATTCCAGCCAACTACAGACCAATCAGTTTGTTGCCGACACTTAGTAAAATTACTGAGAAAATAATTCTTAAGAGACTGAACACGCACCTTAGTGAGAATGACATTATCATTCCGGAGCAGTTTGGATTTCGGCCAAAACACTCCACCACCCATCAATTGCTGAGAGTGGTAGAGTACATTTCTTCTGGTTTTAATAATAAGACACCCACAGCTGCGATTTTTCTTGACATCCAAAAAGCCTTTGATAAAGTGTGGCACTGTGGATTAGCTTACAAATTGATCACTCTAAAAGTCCCTGACGCACTTGTCAAACTTTTAATTTCATACCTAAATAACAGACACTTTCAAGTCAGAGTAAAAAATAACTTATCTACACCCAAGCTCATTAAAAGTAGTGTACCGCAAGGATCCATCCTGGGCCCGACACTCTTTAACATATATCTAAATGACATTCCCAGGACCCCAGACACGGAGCTGGCACTCTATGCAGACGACAGCGCGATACTTGCAAAACACCCTTACGTCTCAGTAATGCACAGACAGCTACAACAACACTTAGACATACTCCAAACATGGCTGGAAAAATGGCGAATAAAATTAAATCCCAATAAATGTCATTGGATTTATTTCTCAAGAAAACGTAAACCTCCGCCTCCTCTGTACATAAACAACCATGCCCTAAAAGCGGAAAAATCTACTAAATACCTAGGTGTAACGATAGACTCCCACCTAACTTGGAAACTGCACGTAACGAACATAATCAAAAAAGCGTATATAACCATAGGAGCCTTATACCCAATGATAGGAAACGGAAATCTAAGTTATCAAAATAAACTCCTAATTTATAAATCGGTCATCTGCCCGGGAATGCTGTATGCAGCACCCGTATGGGGATATGCCTGTAAAACTACCATAGACTTATTAGAGACAAGACAAAACAAAACCCTAAGGATTATAAGGAAAGCCCCTAGATACTTAAGAAACTCGGTAATTAGGAAAGACTTCAAAATAAAAACTGTTAGAGCCCAAATCAAAAAGCTAGCGCTTAAATTCTACAAAAATCTGCCATCTGTCCCAAATGAACTATTATTTAATCTGCATGACTATGATCATCGCAAGGCTAAATCTCGTAAGAGACCCCGCTCGGTACTTAACTTTGATATTCGGTACTAGGAACGTCCCACCTTAATCAGTTGATATTAACGAAAACTCGCGATCTTTGGTTTTCTACAAAATGTTTAAAATCCTAAACTGCTAAAATGCTAGGTTACCCTCAGATCTGCATCAACCCCCCAAACTGCTTAAACTCTTAATGTGCAACAAACTGCCACACTAGGATCTAGGACAAATAATAAAAACAGTAAATCAAAAACCTCGAACCTCCAACTATGGACCAATGAAATAATGTCACAGTATGAAGATAAGAACCACACCTAGAGATTGGAGATTAAAGGCGCTTCGCGCCTGGTGCTCTGTTCTGGACGAAACTCTATGAGCTTCTCGAGAACTTTCGTATGCGCCTGCTACGCAGGAATAGTACACATATGGGTTCCGCCCTTGTTAACAGACATTCATCAGCCCTAGAACTCGCTTCGCTAGCTCTTCAAATCCTTACGGCGCATGCGATCGCCTGCGTGTCGAATGCTCGCTTACGTTCAATGAATCCCGGGACTCCGCCCTCCATTGGCTGCCGCTCATTAACACCGTAACTGGATTCAGTCGCCGTAACTCGTCTGGAGGCTTCTCCTAATCGCTAACGCTCACTGACGCTCGCAGAACCCTGGGGCTCCGCCATCCATTGGCTGAAACTCATTCAATACGTAACTGAATTCGGGAGGCTTCGCTGCCTACTCGCTGAAAATTTTCATAACTGTAGGTTTTGCGATCCCTTGTTAACTGACATCCACCAGCCCTAGATCTCGCTTAGCGAGCTATTTCAAACCGAACTGTGCACACAATCGCCTACTTGTTCCATGCTTGCTGAAGCTTTCAAAACACCTGGACTCCGCCCGCCATTGACGCGAGCATGATGTCCCCGTAGGGGCTTCGTCTCATTATTAGCTGATGCTCACCAACTTCCTTAACTTGAACAATGTCACCAGTTTCAGCTCTAAATCGCTACACTCGCCAACTCCAAATATCGCTTCGTGAGTTGGGAAGGTTCGTCTTCTACTTCCTGGCGCTCGCTGAGCCTGCATCTCGAATCCTTTCGTGTCGCCTGCTATTAAGAACTATATCTTACTGTATTAGGAAAAAACGGCAAAATTTCATAACTGTGTGTTCTGCTGCTTGTTCGTAATACAGTTTTATAATGTGTGTTATTCTTTCAGAATAGATATATTTGCAACAATAAAACGCTTAATTGTTGTGCAATATAACAGTGAAATCTTGATGGTCGTGACAACAATGGTTGCAAAACGCTTTGCTTGTTTGTCAGTTTAAGCGATAAGTCATGTGATTGTCACATTTTCCAAATTTCACTACTAATGTTGTAGTCATGTTTAGAAATAAATATCTATACTTTTAAAGTTTTTAATACTTCAATAACTTAGTCCTGGCCAATTTTGTAACGTTTCTGCCAGAATCGAATCAGAAAAAAGCTTGCACTCGTTTCGACCCATTAAATCTTCGCCAGTAGAGAAGGGAAAAATTCACTTCAGAAGTGCATAAAAATTCGAATAACACAGTTAATAAATCGAAATTTAAAAAAAGGGCTCATTCCTGCTAAAATTCAACTATGTAGGTATATTACAACAAAAATTGGAGGACTTCCTATTGCTACTCTGTCCAGGACGCGAAATATCAGCTAAAAAACTCTTCCTTTGACATCGTCATTAAATATTTCCTAAACTAAATTTTAAATCAAAAAACGGTTTATATCAGTGTGTTCCCCTAATATTTCTCTACAAATGTACCAACTTTCATATTTTTAACATGCTATACATTTTTCGGTACGTCCCAGAGAAACTTGGGATATATATACATATGCGTGTGGCGGAGCTTCATTGCTCCACTGACTACAACGAAAACATCCCAGATTATTCTCTCGGCCTCGAAGAATTCTTTTTAACCTGACTGAATTATGCGGGATCAGCAATCTAAAGGTTCTGATTTCGAATCTATTCATCACAATCGGAGATCTGCTGCTCCCCAAAGTTAGTGACTTTGGACATACGAGCACACAACCTTCTCTTTCTCTCCAACGATCTCACCTCTCTCACGAGATGGCAGCACTACAGATGACGCATTCTTTCTCCTCTCCTATCTTGGTTGGCTTCTACTGACGTCATAACGCAGCATGATGACGTACGATACGCCTCCCGGCTATTCAGTTCCCAGTTGAGTTTCAGCTTGGGGACACGTTGGGAGTTTCCTGGCTACATCCCCCTTCCCCTCCTCACTGAAATTCGACCGAGTTTCACGCCCGTAGATATCCAAGGCTGCATTGCATCACTCACTGCTACGAAAGGCATCCCAGATTATTCCTTCGGCCTCGAAGAATTCTTTTGGGCCAGACGGCACATTGCGGGATCAACAATATAAAAGTTACGAGTTCGAACCTATCCCCCACCATTGGGGATCTGCGCCCCTCATATATATATATATATATATATAGTAGAGAGAGAGAGACAGACAGAGATATCTTCATATATAAGTATACATCTTCTTCCCTACAACGGTGAGTATATCGGAGATGATATCTCCCCCTTTCACCAAATATGCCCTTAAAAGATCTTGGAACTTTTCACTTCAAACGCATTGAACACACAATTATCCCAATCCACTATTATTACTAAAAAATACCGCTCTTAAGTTCTTCGAAATGAAACAGAATATTAAAAGTTTAAACCTAAACGTTAATAGGGAGAACTTGCGGGGATTTTCCGCTAACGACGGGGAGAAAATATGAAAAATTCGCCAACAACTGTCAAGAAAAATGGAAAGAATGAGATTAGATTCCACGGAAAGAAGGGTTTTAAAAATAATAAAATTTAACAATGTCTTTGACACTTTTATGCAAATAAGATCATGTAACCGCATTTGCTGTGGAGAGAAACTTTTATTTTGATATGAAAATTCATTTATGGTTTATCCGAGATTTATTTTAAACAGAAAAAAAATATGATGAAATTCTTTCTGTCATATTATGTTTCGTTTTCGTATATCTTAAAATATGTGATAGTTCAAGCTTTCTTTTATAAAAGTGAATATGAAATAATTATTTTTATTATAAAGGAAATATTTTGCTTGACATTGTTTTATTTCATATGTATTTCTTTCGTTTATTTGTCATATCATGTTTAAATAATGCAAGTATTATTGAATGCTTATACCGTTTAGAGCATAATCAATGTTTGGAAAATAAATCAGGTAAACACTTTTAACAGAAATGCCTGACATTCGAATGCATAACATTCATATTCAAGTTCATTAAGTGCTTATATGCCATCATATATTCATTCGGCTTGTCGACATTTTGCATTAGTGTCAATCGCAGTCAGTCACACAGTCACAGTCACACAGTTTTTCCAAATTTACTTACAGTCATACAGTCTTCACAATTTTAGTCAGAGTCATACAGTCTTCACAAGGTTAGTCACAGTCAAACAGTCTTCACAAACTTAGTCACAGTCATACTGTCTTCACAAACTCAGTCACGGCCGTACAGTCTTTACAAACTTAGTCACAGTCACACAGTCTTCACAAACTTACTCACAGTCATACAGTTTTCACAAATTTAGTCACAGTCATACAGTCTTCACAAGCGTAGTCACAGTCACACAGTCTTCACAGACTTACTCACAGTCATACAGTCTTCACAAACTTAGTCACAGTCGTACAGTCTTCACAAACTTAGTCACAGTCATACAGTCTTCACAAATTTAGTCACAGTCATACAGTCTTCACAAGCTTAGTCACAGTCACACAGTCTTCACAAACTTACTCACAGTCATACAGTCTTCACAAACTTAGTCACAGTCATACAGTCTTCACAAATATAGTCACAGTCATACAGTCTTCACAAGCTTAGTCACAGTCATACAGTCTTCCAAACTCAGTCACAGTTATCAAACGTTTTACGCAGAATACATTTATACGACCAATGTTTTTTACCAACTCTCGCACAGTGAATGCATTGTACGATGAAGGGGGGGGGAGTAAATGAACTTTTATTTTGCAACTATAAGTATTTTCATTGAATTGTTCTGCCAATTATCGGCGATTGAATCCCTATTTAGTGCATATCAAAAGAACTTACTCAGGGCGTGTCAAAGAAACTTATTAAAGGGAGTATTAGACACGCGTACTATAATTGGCATGATTGCGAATGATATAAAAGAGGAATGCTTTGATTTAAAAAAAAAGATATTTGGAAATTGAGTGGTGTTATCTGTATTGCTATTACTTAAGTAGCAGGCTATAATTTAGGATCCAGCAATGCATTGTTATCTGTTCTAGTTACCTTACACCCTTGCGTCAGTTGGATAGTCTGAGTCGCACGAAATTAAGACATTTGTATCTTTAAAAAATATATTATAATGATTTTTAAGTAAATTTAAAAGGAGTACGAAGGAAAGCTAAAAAAAAAATACAAATTTTTGTATTTTCGTTGAGCTTTAATGAAGTTAAAAGAAGATTAATTTGATAAGTATAAAAAAATATTTCAATATATAATTCATGAAGCACAAAATATACAATTCTACTGATGATTTCAACTACATAAAATTATATTTTACATAATAAAGGAAGATGTATTTGTGTGTGTGTGCAGTATGTAGCACAAAATCTAAGTGACGTAAGACCATAAAATTTTGTACACAGGTACTTCAGGACCAGAATGGTGTACTTTGGTACATTTTTTTTTCTTTTATTCAACTGAGTGTGGCTCAATTAAAGTTTCTTATACCAGAATCCATTTCTATCGCTTTTTTCAATCAAATTTTCAATTTTTTTTAATCAATGTCGTAGATCCAAATGATTACAACTGTAACGTGTTACCTTTCACTTTAAAGGGCTTGAAAAAATATTTCGTTTGATACAAAACTTAACAATATACATGCGGAGGGGGGGGGGGGAACTTGCCCTCCTGATTCATTTTCGTCACGAACAAAACACAATCTGATGTGAACAACACATGACTTTCCTTATATAATTCAATGAATTTACTACATTTACAGTAAAAAAATGTATGCTTTTCTTATAGTAGATACTTATATTCTTTCCAAGATATTGAATATTCGTCAATTAGACGTCATTTTTATTGATTTAGCGTCATTTTAATCCATTTGGCAAGATTTTCGTTAATTTGGCAGCATTTAAAAAGTCACAAAGTTGGCGAAATTCCGCCAAATTCGTTGCCAAAATCTCGCCAAGCGTTATAAACGGAGAACTAAGTTATTCTTATAGCAGATAAATGACTATTGGTGTTCAAATACAAAAGTATTACTCAAAGTATCTTTTCTCATGAATGGAACGAGATAGATTCACGAGAATGATGTCACCAAATTTATCGCATGATATTACATATGAAAAGTGAACATGTTTCTCAACAGTTAATATATATTTTTTAATTTATGGGATTTTTTAATAAATTTATTTAAAAATGTGCAATATCTCGAGAATGGTTCACGTTAGCGTTATTAACTTTATGTCAATCGTTTTCTAATGAAAAATTACATAAGAAATGTCTATTTGCGTAACTTTATTAAAGGTTTTGATTTTTTGATGATTTTGTCAAAATTTCACTCGAAAATTTAGGAGGGTTCTGAACATTCGATTACGTTTAAAAAGAATCGGCTTCCAGTATTCACGGATTGTAATTTTTTTTACCAAATTTCATTCGAATCGCTCTATTCTTTCGTGAGATATCGTCTCCACAGACTCACAGAGACACATACAGACACACACACATACACACATCACTTCAAAAATGTTCGATTCGTGATCAGGGATGCTTGAAACGTGCTCTCCCGTCGAGAACTCGAATTCGAATTTTCGGCCCCGTCACAATACTTTCCTTATACGTTATGTATATAATGAAAGTAAAAATGTATCACGTCTATCTTTCTTAACTATGATTGAAACAATGAAGTTTAGTGATCACTGAGGCATAAATAAACACTTTATGCATAATTATGTCAAATTTTGTCCTATGCTGTCATGTTAAAAAAGTATAAATTTCGAATTAAATTCACAGTTTATACTAGAATCTAAAATCAATATATCTAGTTCTAGATGTTTTATAGCGAAATGTGGACATAAAGTTCCATGAAAATTATTTAATACATCTAGTGAATAAGGAAAGTATTCTGACGGGGTCGAAAATTCGAATTCGAGTTTTCGACGGGAGAGCACGTTTCAAGCATCCCTGATCACGAATCAAACATTTTTGAGATGATGTATGTGTGTGTGAAAGTATGTGTGTGTGTGTGTACGTGTGTGTGTGTGTCAGTGAGTCCGTGGAAACGGTATCTCACGAACAAATAGAGCGATTCGAATGAAATTTGGTACAAAAATCACAATCCGTGAATACTAGAATTTTATTGTTTTCAAACGTAATCGAATGTTCAGACCCCCCCCCCCCCACACACACACACATACACCTCCAAATTTTCGAATGAAATTTTGAAAAAATCAAAACCTTTAAAAAAGTTACGCAAATAGACATTTCTTATGTAATTTTTTCTTAGAAAACGATTGACATAAACTTCAGAACGCTAGCACGAACCGTTCTTGAGATATTGCACATTTTTAAATAAATTTATCAAAAAATCCCATAAATTAATAATAAAATATTAACTGTTGAGAAACATGTTCACATTTCATATGTAATATCATGCGATAAATTTGGTGACATCATTCTCGTGGATCTAGCTCGTTCCATTCATGAGAAAATATACTTTGAGTAATACTTTTGTATTTGAACGCCATAGTTAATTATCTGCTATAAGAATAACTTATTTCTCCGTCCATAACTCTTGACGAGATTTTGGCTACGAATTTGGCGGAATGTCTCCAACTTGTCGACTTTTTTAAATGTTGCCAAATTAACGAAAATCTCACCAAATGGATAAACATCACACTAAATAAATGAAAATGACGACTAATTGACGAAAATTCAAAATCTTGGAGAGAATATAAATATCTACTATAAGAAAAACCTATTTTTAATTATAAAAGTAGTAAATCTCTTGCATTATAAAAGGAAAGTCATGTGTTGCCCACATCAGATTTTATTTAAGTGTTTAAAGATAAAGTTTATCAGTGTTGGTAGAGAACACTGTAACTGAAAAGTTTGGATAATATGTAACTTATATAAAGTTCCTTTGACATGTCATTACCCCCTTAATTATAATGAAATATAACTCAATGCTCCGAGTTGCTTAGTTTAACGTAGTTATGCTCAGAAATATTCCAAACATATGACCACAACTTTGAATATTAATCATCATAGTATGAAATAAAGCACACTTTTAATCGAAAAATTAATAACTGTCCTCGTGGTTTCGGTGCATTTATTTTATTAGAAGGGGACATTAAATTCGTGAGATGCTGGGGTAATTGAATTAATTGCCCATTATAGAAATTTATTGATGTGTTGGGGGGCTTTTGGTGTAATATTAGTTGATTCAGAAATAACGAGCACGAAGAAATAAATGGTTATGTTGCTATTTTTTGTACGCTTGATACAACAGTATAATGTGATCGACGTGATACAAAAGTATATTATGGTAGACGTTATACAAAAGTATAATGTGGTCGACGTGATACAAATGTATATAATATGCGTATGTTGATAGAAAATATACAGCATGATACACAAGTATACTGAGGTCAAAGGTCCTACCTTATTGAAAACACAGGTTCTCGTTAGATCACCGAAGTCAAGCAGCATCGGGCGCGGCTAGTACTTGGGTGGGTGACCACCTGGGAACACCGCGTGCTGTTGGCACATTTCGGGCGCGGTAGCTCGGCGGTTTGCGCTCTGGATTTGCAGGCTGCCACAACTGCCACCGTGTTCATGCGGAGTACGATCACGTTAAACATGTGGGTCCGTAAATCCTTCCGAGAGGTTGGTGGTAGGGGAAGGAGGGTACGGTCCCTGTGGATGCCTCTCCCACTGGGTTCAGGTCTAAATTGGGTGGCACTTCCCGGCCGTCCAAACAGTTACCTTACACCTTTCTGGTAGGTCGGACGGTCTGGGTCTCAACAACAACACAAGTATACTTAATATAAAAGTATACAGAAGTGCCGTATTCGTGGTTTCGAGGCACTTTTTGAACCCAAATATTTTTGTTAGGGGATTCCTCGCGTATTTAACAGAGAAAATGTGCGCATATAAGCATACATTTTGTGTTTTTATATCAATGTTTCAAGTTTTTCATTATTTATTCCCTGTTCACTATATATAAAGTCGGTGTATTGAACTTTGCCCCTCAGACTGTTTATTTTATTCTGAATACAAGATTTTAATATTTAAAAAAAAATGCTTTAGAGAAATTTGTTGACATTTTTAGTATTGGTAAAAATACCTAAAAATAAATTTTGAATATTTGCTTATTTTGTATCTTTTATGCAGATAATTGAGTTGGAAATTCACACTGTAGCTTCAAATTGTATATAATAATGTTGCGCCTACAAAAGTAAATTTAATAATTACCTAGAGAAAAAAAATATTTTTTCTGTACTTAACTATAATTTGCTTCATTTTAGGATTCTAGATGTCTTATTGTGCCAGATAATCTGACTGATTAAGATTTATATTAGACTCAAATATTTTGAAAAATGCATGGGCCATTTGATTTAATATTTCCGGAACCCCAATAATTATTTAAGTCGGCGCTCATGGACGTGAAGAATTGCAATCATGGACTTCTTCACAGTCCGGGGATTTCTAGATTATGAATTTTATAATCCTTACGCAATTGAGAATTTATTTTGAAATTTTTCGTTCGAACCTTATTTTATAGTTTTTCGTTTTTAACACTTTACAATATAGTTGAAAAGTGTTTATGACTTTGTTCATTCTGTCTGTCTGTCCGTCAGCACGATAACTGCCGTAAAAATGACTTTATCAAAATGAAATTTTAGTATGTTTTTCAGACGGTCTGTGGGACCTATGGGAATATAAATAAATAATATCTCCCAATTAGTTTTTTATTGAACCCGGGTTGAAAAAAATGAAATACATTGAACCCTATGGGACCTAATTTTTCAAACATTTATTAAGCAAATTTAAATTTCACAAATTGCTTCGAAATTTTTAGGAAATATTCACATTATTCCATAAAATATATATAAAAAATTTCAGTAAAATATGTTAAATAGTTTTTTAATTAAAAATTATTTAATATACGGAAAAAAACAAATTCAATTAAATTCTGACTTTTGGGATATCCTCCAGAAAGAAAAAAGAGATATATTATATAATAAATACCATTCCAAAATTTAATCATTTTGTATATCAGAGAGGCTTCGCATTTTAAATTAATTTGGTAGATAACAATTTTTCAAATTTTATTTTAATTTTATATAACTCTTCATGACATACTTATTTGTTGGTATTTTTAATGCACTTTCCTACGTCCTAGACTTTTGAAATTTGGTACACAGCTTAAATTTGTTAACATTTTATTCTACAAAAATTTGGAGAATAATAGGAAATAAGAAATTGCTGAATTTTTTTCACACAAAATTATTTAGCTCTGGAGTCTGGAATACAAGTTATATGAATGAAATACTCATTGATTTTGCATAGAGAATCAGATGATTTATATTTCGATACAGTTTTAAATATCTAAGTATAATAAATTACTGTAGTACTGTGATAATGTAAAAGATATCACCACTGAATGTATCACATTTTAAAAATTTTTAAATGAAATTGCATTTCAGTTGTAAAGTGTTTCATAATCAGTGTTTATGCATGATTGATCTTTCTTGTTATTTATTAATCTATTACAGTGAATTATCTTGCGTTGTTCGTGTCCTAACTAAGCGACCGATACTTAAATAATACAGATATAGATATCTCTGCTTGCCATTTATAAAACGTAATAAGTCCAAAATAAGCTCTTTTAAGATATTTTGATATGCCCTACAGAGAGTTGCAATACGCTAAGCATGCGCATATATATATCTTTAAAAAATATATATATATATATATATATATATATATAATATATATGCGCATGCTTAGCGTATTGCAATTCTCTGTAGGGCATATCAAAATGTCTTAAAAGAGCTTATTTTGGACTTATTACGTTTTATAAATGGCAAGCAGAGATATCTATATCTGTATTATTTAAGCATCGGTCGCTTATTTAGGACATTTATTTACATATATAATATATATATATATATATATATATATATATATATATATATATATGTAATATATATATATATATATATATATATATGTACATATAAATATATATATATAAATGCGTATATACGTATATATATATATATATATATATATATATTTATTAGAAATGTGTAATAATAAAAGAATTTAAGTAATAAGAAAAAATTGAAGTAATATTAACTTCACCATAGAAGCAAATTCACGGCCATAATGCCGATAAGAGAAGAGAACAGCACCAGCCCGAATACGATGATTAGTCAGAATCAAATTCCTCCTCAGGTCTGAGTATTTAACTGTAACTAACCAAACACATGCCTGTTTCAGAAAAAGCAATAGTACATTACTATAAATACTCTAACTCAGACTACAGGCATCAAAAAATGAAGATGGGATACATTAAGAAAATTTGTATTACCATGCGGCATGAACACTTCTTTCACCACGTGTATACACGATCTACCTCAACAACTAATATTATCTGGAAGCACCGGAATGAACAAGTCGAAATTCTACCAGGGAGGCAGTACGAACGTTCATACTAATACTCTCAGACCCGTCCAGTGAGTCTAAGCAGGAAACCGGACAAGATATATATACGAATATCTTGAACACCTAGAAGATAGAAAATAAACGACTGGTTACCATATCATTCAGTTAGATTCTTTGTTGATGTGATACATAATTTTCTTTATGATATATATATTATATATATATATATATATATATATATATAAATATAAATATATATTCTCTAAGCTGTACAACTCTGGTAGAAAAGGGTAAATAAAATACAGTTTATCTTTAAACTGTTAATTCTTTTTCCGACATCCTCAACATTTGTGCATCAACATCCGTTCTATAGACCAGTATGCGTTTATCGCTTTATAACGACCCCAAGCTCGTTTAGTGGAGTGATAACGAAAGACACCTCCAAGCATTTCATCTTCGATACCTGAGTCCCTTATGGGCCGATTTGGACGAAATAAACTGCTTTCTGATAATCTAACAACACTGCATAATACCCTCCCACTTCCAAATAAATAACTATATACAAATTAAAAAAAAATATCGAAACCTTTCCCTAGGTACCTTGTTTCTAGACACACATAAAACATATTAACCTTATCCTATTCGAAATATGCGAAAAGAGTGATGTTTTATCAATTTATAACGAATAAAAGTTAATCACTATTTTTTACAGCGTTACCCTCCTAAACAAAATACTCCTATAATAGCCTAGTGTTTGTTCACATCAATTTATAATAAATAACACTTACTCACTATTTTTTAGCGTAATCCCCCAAAGTAAAATAATCCTATAATAGCTTATTGTTCATATCAATTTATAACCAATAACAGTTACTTACTATTTCTTTTCAGCGTAATTGTCCAAAATAAAATATTCCTATAATAACCTAGTTTTCACATTAATGTATAACGAATAACAGTCACTCACTATTTTCTTTTCAGCATAATCCTCTAAAATAAAATACTCCTATAATAACCTAGTGTTCACATTAATTTATAAGGAATAACAGTCGCTCCCTATTTTTTTTCAGCGTAATCCTCCAAAATAAAATACACCTTATAGCCTAGTGTTCACATTAATTTATAAGGAATAACAATTACTCATTATTTTTTTCAACGTAATCCTCCAAAACAAAATACCCCTATAATAGCCTGGTGTTCACATCAATTTATAAAGAATAACAGTTACTCTATATATTTTTTTCAGAGTAATCCTAAAAATTAACTGAAATGTAGCTAAACCCCACATTCTGATACCAAAATTTATTTTTTCAAACTTTACAAGAAAATTTTTGAAAAATCGGTGTAAAAGATTACAACTATAACCTGTTACCACTCACTCTAAAGGGCTTAAAATATTTCGATTGATACCATACTTGACAATGCATCCCCCCCGATGGGGTAACTTGCACCCCCCCCCCCAATGGGTGCTAATGACGTCACAAACAAAAAAGGTGTATCGTGGCTATTTCTTGCAACAGTAGTTGAAATTATTAAGTCTCTTAATCATAGAGCTACAAATAAACCCTTTTACGCATGGTTATGTTTTGTCCTAATCTGCTATGTTAAAAAAATATAATAATTTTGAATAAAATTCAAAGTTATCGCTCGAATTTTAAAAATGTCTTCCTAGTTCTATAAAGCCGGATATAAAGCTTCGTAAATTGTAGCTGTTCTTATGTATACAAGAAATCAACCACAGACATTAAACAGACGGACATCACTCCAAAAATAGTCAAAACGTGTGAAGAAGGTCGTAAACCACATATTAGAATCAAAAATATTAGCATTCAAATTTAACCATCAATATTAGCATTCAAATCGAAAATTTTCGCGGAAACAATAATTTATCAATACTACGTATGAGAAAATAAATATACTCCTTTAATACTAAGAGTGGGTAACACGCCATAACTATAAAACGATTAAGTAAAAAATCTGATGTGGGCAGCACATGACTTTCCTTATATAATGCAATTTACTACTTTTACATTAAAAAAAATAGATTATTTTTTCAGTAGTTATTTATATTCTTTGCAAGATATTGAATTTTCGTCAATGAGTCGTCATTTTCCATGTCGTCATCATCAATGAGTTGTCATTGATTTAGCGTCATTTTTAACCATTTGGCGAGTTTTTCGTTAATTTAGCAACATTTAAAAAAGTCGTTCCACCAAATTCGTCGCCAAAATCTCGCCAAGCGTTATGGTCGTAGAAATAAGTAATTCTTACAGCAGATAAATGACTATTGGCGTTCAAATACAAAAGTATTACTCAAAGTATCTTTTTTCATGAATGGAACGAGCTAGATCCACGAGAATGATGTCACACAATTTATCGCATGGTATTACATATGAAAAGTTAACATGTTTCTCAATAGGAAATATTTTTTTTTATTTTATATGACTTTTTGATAATTTTTTTGAAAAATGTGCAATATCTCGAGAACGGTTCATGTTAGCGTTCTAAAATTTATGTCAATCGTTTCCTAATGAAAAATTACATAACAAATGTCTATTTGCGTAACTATATTAGCGGTTTTGATATTTTGACGACTTTTTCAAAATTTCACTCGAAAATTTAGGGGGGTTCTGAACATTTGATTGCGTATAAAACAATAGGCTTCCAGTGTTTGCGGATTGTGGATTTTGTACCAAATTTCGTTCGAATAGGTCCATTCGTTCGTCAGTTATCGTCTCCACAGACTCACTGACACACACACACAAACACACACACAAACATACTTTCACACACACATACACAGACAACACTTCAAAAATGTTTGATTCGTGATCAGGGATGCTTGAAACGTGCTCTCCCGTCGAAAACTCGAATTCGAATTTTCGACCCCGTCACAATACTTTCCTTATACATTATGTATATAAGGAAAGTAAAAATTAAAGACAAATCTCTAGATTTTAATATTAATTGCTTGTAATTTATGCTTAATATGGAACTTGACAATTTGTCTTTCTAATTTGTATTATAAAGGTGGTCTATTTAATTTTCTTGTTCGTATTTTATATATTGATGTATTAGTGTGTTTTTGTTTTTTGTAAAGATGATGATTGTTATATGTAAATTTGATCTACCAATGTGGATGGTATTTAAGCATGTTGTTTGCGAATTTCATTTAATGCCACTGAGGAAGGGTATAAAGATGCCCGAAAGTGCTCTGGCTTTTAATTTTTACTTTCCTTATATACATATAATGTATAAGGAAAGTATTGTGACGGGGTCGAAAATTCGAATTCGAGTTTTCGACGGGGGAGCACGTTTCAAGCATCTCTGAACACGAATCAGACATTTTTGAGATGATGTCTGTGTGTGCGTGGGAAAGTATGTGTGTGTGTGTGCGAAAGTATGTGTGTGTATGTGTGTGTGTGTGAAAGTGTGTGTGTGTGTGTGTGTGTGTGTGTATGTGTCAGTGAGTCTGTGGAGACGATAACTGACGAACGAATGGAACGATTCAAAATTTAGTTCAAAAATTACAATTCATGAATACCAGAAGCCTACTGCTTTTATATGCAATCGGATGTTCAGAACCGCCCTCTAAATTTTCGAGTGAAATTTTGAAAAAATCATAAAAAAAAATTAAAAGCTTTAATAAAGTTACGTAAATGGTCATTTCTTATGTAATTTTTCATTAGAAAACGATTGACATATATTTTAGAACGCTAGCATGAATCGTTCTCGAGATATTGTATATTTTTCAAAAAAATTATCAAAAAATCATATAAAATTTAAAAAAATATTACATATTGTGAAATATGTTCACCTTTGATAAGTAATATCATGTGATAAATTTGGTGACATCATTCTCGTGGATCCAGCTCGTTCCTTTCATGAGAAAAGATTCTTTGAGTAATAATTTTGTATTTGAACGTCACTAGTCTTTTATCTAAGAATAATTTATTTCTCCGTGCATAATGTTTGACGAGATTTTGGCGACGAATTTGGCGGAATGTCGCCAACTTGGCGACTTTTTTAAATATTGCCAAATTAACGAAAATCTCGCCCAGTGGATAAAGATGACGCTATATTAATGAAAATAACGACTAATTGACGAAAATTCAATACCTTGGATAGAATATAAGTATCTACTATAAGAATAACTTATTTTTTTTACTGTAAGAGCAGTAAATTCTTTGCATTTTATAAGGAAAATCATGTGTTGCCCACATCAGGTTTTTATATATATGTCTATAGGAGGTTTATTAAATGGCGACTTTTTTAATATCTAAAGATTTGTCTTTAATTTATTACTTACTCCTATAATAGCTTAGTGTTCATAATGTCTATCCCTGCTTGTAACTGAAATTTCTCTTTCCATATACTACATTTCGTAAGAAAAATAAAAATAATTTCTATAAATTGCTGTCTTTCAAACTTTATCCCACTAATTCCAAGACCTGCATGGTCGTAATTATTTGAACTATCCACTAATAATATCAAAATCCCTTACTTAAACCCTCATAAAGAGTTTTTAACTTTTTGAGCATTTCCAGTGTCCCACTCTTATGAATAAAACTTTAAAAATGAAACCTCTTTAATCTCTACCACTTTGAATAAGCCAAATTTATGTTTTAAAACTGCTGTTAATTTCTCCGTAATGTTGCAGTGACATCATTTTGAAAGAAAATAAGGTTATTCTCTATCGTATATGATAAAGTATCTGAAATATACTTAACTTATTCCCTTTCCAGTGGCATGCTTAAATTAAAGTCGATATTTTAAGTCTGATATTGTATGTTTCATTAAGGAATCGTTGAAATTTAGAAGTTGATAAAAAAATCCATTAAGGAAGGGCTTAGTATCTTGCAAAAATTACATTTAAGTGTATATTTACTGTAAGAGCGTTGAATATAGTAAGCCTTGAAAGTAGTGTGACTTAGATGAAACGTAAGTATGTAACTCGGGTGACATCATATTGCTACAAATACATAACAGAACACAATTGTTATAATTTGAAGATTTGCGTTGGTAACCTTATTGGCCAATCTGGCAAAATATTGCCAACTTGGAGAGTTTTGGCGAATTCTATAATCGTCTTGAATTTTGTATATTGGCTAAGATCACAACAAAGTATGCGATTTTTCAGTTCATTCTACATATTCTATGGTATATAAGCTCGCTTACGTTCAATCCGGTTGCTGATGTGATATGAGTAAAAGTATCGTATGTCACTTGCGGTGACCACACACTCGGACATTGCATTCAACCATTTCATTGTAGGTAACTTCGCCGTTAGTGGTCCTATTCGGACGAAATAAACTGTGTTCTATTAATCTATTGAAACTGCATAATTTAAAAGAAAAAGAAATAAAAAAATTAAAGAAACCCAAAGATATACCTTCTCAAGATACCCACATAACGACCAAAAAAATATTCAGCGTAAAAGTATTTCAACCTAAAAATATTCAACGCGCATCAATACCCTTTTAATATCTAAATATATTCTATACAATTCTACTTCTAAAATTACTTCATGCAACATTCAACCTAATTCTTCAATCGATTGTAGGATTACAATTATATAATCAATTTACAACCACTTAATTTCTCACTTAATTCACATTTGAAGTCATTTTCTTCACAATCAACGTTTGTTTCAAGTTGCTTTGTTATGACTGCCATTTGCAAAAGGCAAGGAAAGATGTTGGTCATGCGTTTGGAGAGACTGAAAAAAAGAGATGCTTGTTCTATCTGATAAGTGCTCTTTGATGAAACCTTCTCAGTCATTTTGCTTATTCTAGATATAAGTGGGATGCACTGATGGTACGTACCCACGTGGATGAAATCGTACTTAGTGACAAAAACAGCGATTTCATTTCTTTTTTGGCCGAGGTTGTACCATTTTTAACACTTTACAACAAAGTTGAAAAGTGTTTATGACTTTGTTCATTCTGTCTGTCTGTCTGTCTGTCTGCCCGTTAGCACGATAACTGCCGTAAAAATGACTTAATCAAAATGAAATTTTAGTATGTTGTTCAGACGGTCTGTAGGACCTATGGGAATATAAATGAATAATATCACCCAATTAGTTTTGGATTGAACCCGGGTTGAAAAAATGAAATACATTGAGCCCTATGGGACCTAATTTTTCAAGCATTTTTTAAGCGGATTTAAAATTCACAAATTGCTTCGAAAATTTTAGGCAATATTCAAATTGTTCCATAAAATATATATAAAAAAATTCAACGAAATATATTCAGTAGTTTTTTAAATAAAAATTAAAATAATAATAACACCTCTTATATGAAGCGATCACGTGACCATGATATGAAACGATCACGTGACATACTTCAAAATGATATATGGCATCCATCTTGTATGCAGAAGTTTTCATATGAAAGTAATTTGTGTGTACACTGCATTTTTAATGAAATTATTTAGCATTTTTTTCTCTTTTATATACTTATTTCATACTGCTACCGGAATAATTACAACCCGATTATTACCCAAATAATAATTACAACTTTTACATGAAGCGATCACATGATCATTATATGAAGAGATCACGTGATCCACTACAAAATAAAATATGGCATCCATCTTGTGTCAAAATCGTGATTTTTATAGTTCTTTTTAATTCATATTGAGTGTTGTATCCGTCCTAAAACTACTTTATTTTTGCCTAAATTCTGTGCATCTACATACTGAAACAACGCAATGACAATATATTTGTGTTTAAATGCTCATCCCAAATTTGATTATTTCTACAACGAAGCCTATTTTTCACCTATGTAAAATGTAAACAGCAAAATATGTAGAATGAGTTGTATTAGAATTGCTGTAATTCTTTAACACAAAATCATTTAGTCCATGGAGTCTGCTTAGCTGATATGAATGAAATATTCATTGATTTTAGAAAGAGAAGGACGATATTTTTCGATGAAGTTTTACGCATATAGTTTAATTACTTATAGCTCCATGGTCTTAATTTTTAAATAAAATAAATTATTATAGTATTGTGATGAATGACATGAATGGGGGAATTATTTATGAATGAAATGTTGCTTTTATAGAGAGAGCCAGGCGTGTTATTTTTTCTATGACGTCATTTGAATGGATTTCAGTTGTTTTCGATGAAGTTTTCAAATATAATAAATTATCGTAGTATTATGACAATTCTAAAATTATTACCGATGAATGTATCACATTTTAGAGATGTTTAAACCAGGCAATTTATACTTTAATGCCGTCATTTGAATGAAGTTAATTTTTTTTTTATGAAGGTTTAAGGTTTCAAATATAATAAATTAATGTAGTATTGTGATAAGTTTTAAAATATTACCGAGGAATGTATTGCATTTTAGACATGTTTAAATAAAATTGCATTGAAGTTGGAAAGTGTTTCATAATCAATGCTTTAAGCATGAATGATCTTTCTTGTTTTTATTATTTGGCAGAATTTTTTTACGTTTTTTTTATGAATATACAGTTATATTATTTTAAATAAATTATTAAATCGCTAGATATCGTGAAAATGTATCCACTTACTATGGAAACTCTTTCAGATAAATTTGGGAACATAAAAAGTAGTTTTACTTTTGATTTATCACATGACCAACAATGTACGAGATCATGATTTTTAAAGAGATTGTTTTTGCAGGTAAAAACTCATTAACATTTTAAACAAAGGAGTTTATAATATAATTAATATTATATTTATTTTTCTGGAAGTTGCAAAAAGTAAACATAAAACTGAATTATTTTAACAAAATTCCAGAGTCAATACCATAAATATATATAATGTGTCAACCTGATTTTTTATAGAAATTAAAAATTGTATATTGGTTGAAATCAATATCACATACTCTAACATTCCAATCACTCGATCAGAATAATTATTAATAGACTTACTGTAGTGAATAATAAAATAAAACATGCTAAAACTTCATGGAAATCACTTAAATTTTTCAATAAATATAATTGTTTCTTCCTGGGGAATAGTAAAATTTTGAATATCTAACAGAATGGTTTCTAACAACGTTTAATTAATCGTGTCACTTTTCGTTTAATGTACTTAAATCATGGATTAATTTGATCATGGAATTTTTTATTTTGTTCCATTTGAAATAATAAAACATAATTGTTTAATTTGCAAATGTTTAATATTGCTTTAATTTGCAATATAAGTATTGTTCCCATTGCAGATAAAAGCATCCATAGGCAGTTTTGAGGAAATTTTGCTCTCGTCAGAATCGAATAGTTGATATCTGTAATTAGAACTACAAAATTTGCTGTGCCACAATTTTGATGGCACAGATCGAGCTAAAATTCAACAAATGTAGTTCTACCAGCGCGTATCGTGCTTCAAAAACAGAACAAAAAATTACCTTAATACAAGTACTTAAAGTATTTTTTAAAAGACTTTCAAATCTTACAAAATATAAAATTTAAACAAAAGTTAAATCAATATTTTTGAAAATTACACTATTTTCCTTCTGCGCCAACGGCCCTACCGTGCTGAAAACTCCGGTTCTCGGTCGATCACTGAAGCCAAGCAGCATCGGGCGCAGTTAGTACTTGGGTGGGTGACCACCTGGGAACACCGCGTGCTGTTAGCACATTTCGGGCGCGGTTGCCCGGTGGTTTGCGCACTGGATTTGCACGCTGCCACAACTGCCGCAGTGTTCATCCGGAGTGCGATCACGTTAAATACGTGGGTCCGTAAGTCCTTCCGAGAGGTTGGTGGTAGGGGAAGGAGGTACGGTCCCTGTGGATGCCTCCCCCACTGGGTTCCGGTCTAAATTGGGTGGCACTTCCCGGCTGTCCAAACGGTTACCTTACACCTTTCTGGTAGATCGGACGGTCTGGGTCTCAACTACTTTCCTTCTATAAAAACCAAATCATGTTAAACATTCAACCTAAAACTGAACCAATCATTGCAAAGTATTAGCATTTTAAAAATGTTTAGTTCCTTTTAATGAACCAGAGAAATAGCTAAAATTTCGAAGAAATAGCATTATTTATTTAGCCATTTTACTTAGCAACATATTATGTGGAATAGGAAAAATTCAAGAACAGTGTAAATTATACTTAGATGCAGACATAGATTACTGAAATTTGAAATAAATTGCTTTTACTTTATTTATAAATGACCGTTGATTTACAAAACAGTTTTGTATTCAATATATAAATACAGAAAGAATAAACCAAATTTTTGTTTTCAAATTCTTATAAAAATTTACAAAATGTTGAAATTGTTTTAGGTTGTATTCTATTTTATTTAAAGTTCTTTGTAAATATTTAATTTCGTAAACCGAAAAATATTTATACTTACAAGTTCTGCACTTCAACAGAAGCATCAACTCATTGAAGTCCTTCATTTCCAGTTCAGTTTGTGTCAGACGACTTTTACACAGAACTTACTTTTAAAAACCATTGCAACATCAGAGTTTTAGTAATTTCGCAATATGCTGTAAATTTAAGAACATGCACTGTGAAATGAAAATTGATCACTGTGTTATTAAGTAAAGTGTTATATCTAATTGAAAATATATATTATTAATTTATCCATTGGATTTTTAAACGATTTTCGGTATTGCTGAATTAATAATTTAAAAGTTTATCTAGAAAACGTGTTTCATTTTCAACATTTTTAAATTTTTCGAAAATTACTGCGAAAATTGGCAGGTCCGCCGAAAACATACACACACACACATTCACACGGATACCGCTTTATCAACTTTCGATTCTTGTTCAAGTTCTGGATACTCAAGCAGAACAGATTGAACTATAAATAATCAAGTAAACATTTTGACATGAGATTTATGATAAGAAAATTAAAACAGAAAATTTGAATAAATATACGTTTTGAAGATTACTTTGATGCTAGCATTTAAAATATAAAATCATTGGAAGGAAGAGAAAGAAGAGAAAGAGGGGAGGAAGGAAGAGATAAATGTCACCTTCACAAGTACTAACTCAGTTACTGTAGTCTGGAGCTGTTGCGGTTAGTGTTGGCTCAATCTACAGTTATTAACGTGAGTTTTTATTCATTATAAAATTCATATATAGGAACATTGACTTACAATCTTCATGATTTAAAAAAAAAATACATTCCTGAAGCTCTTGGTGACATCATTTTATAAGGAGTGCCTAGCTTTAATATTTTAACCTCCGGTATGTGTGTGTATTTGAAAGAATCCCATTGTTTGAGCAGAACAAACTGCACTTCAGAAATCAATTACACATTTTACCATGAGCTTTAACGTATGAAAAATGAAATATTAAAAATTAATGTTTCAGAGATTTCTTCGATTCAAGCATCTACAATTTTTCATTTTGCGGAAAGGAAAGAGGAGGTAGGTACGACCCAACCAATTACAAATCGCACTCTAAGCCGCTTAAGTTTAGAGCTTTTAGTAAAAGTTGGAATCAAAATGAGGTGGTATGTTGGGTACTCCGAGATAAGAGGACTTGTAAAAGATGTACTTTTAAATGAGGATATGGAAGTATAGATAATGTAACCATCCTTGAAATATCCTTGATATTGTCCTTTAAAATGAGCTACGCCTTGCAGCCGGTATCTATCGAGAAAATATACATTCACTCATCATCAAATATGCGGTAAAAATACCTGAAAATTTTTCTCAATTATTCCATGTCAATATTTTTACTAAGAAACCGCTCCTGAGTTCTTCAGACTGAAACAAAATATTAAAGCCTTACACCTGAACGTCATTAGGGAAATTTGTGGGGGATTTCGACTAGCAAAGACGGTAAAAATGAAAAAATCGCCAACATCTGTAAAAGAAAATGAAAAGAATAAGATTAGATTCCACGGAAAGAAGGGTTTAAAAAATGATGAAATTTTAACAATGCCTTTGACACTTTTATGCAAATAAGAACATGTAACAGCATTCTCTGTTCAGGGAAATTTTTATTTTGATGTGGAAATTCAGGTATGGTATATTCGAGATTTTATTTTTTTTTTAAGTAGGTATATAAGCAAGATGAGTGATGAAATATTTTTTCCATATCGTTTTTCGGTTCCGAATATATTGAAAACTGTAATAGTTGATCTTTTTACTTTCCTTATATACATAATGTATAAGGAAAGTATTGTGACGGGGTCGAATATTCAAATTCGAGTTTCGACGGTAGAGCACATTTCAAGCATCCCTGATCACGAAACGAACATTTTTGAAGTGATGTATGCGTGTGTGTGCGTGTCTATATGTGTGTGTGTGTGTGTCTATATGTGTGTGTGTCTATATGTGTGTGTGTCTATATATATATATGTGTGTGTGTGTGAAAGTATGTGTGTGTGTGTGCGTGCGTATGTGCGTGTGTGTGTGTCAGTGAGCCTATGGAGACGATATCTCACGAATTAATGAAGCGATTCGAATGGAAGTTGATACACAAATCACAATCCGTGAATACTGGAAACCTATTGTGTTAAAACATAATCGAATGTTCAGAACCCACCTAATTTTTCGAGTAAAATTTTGAAAAATTCATTAAAAAATCAAAACCTTTAATAAAGTTACGCAAATAGACATTTCTTATGTAATTTTGCCTTAGAAAACGATTGACATAAACTTTAGAACGCTAGCATGAACCGTTCTCGAGGTATTGCACATTTTTCAAATAAATTTATCAAAAAATCCCATAAATTAAAAAAAAAATAATATTAACTGTTATGAAACATTTTACCTCTTCATATGTAATATCATACGATAAATTTGGTGACATCATTCCAGTGGATCTAAGTCGTTTCATTCATGAGGAAAGATACTTTGAGTAATACTTTTGCATTTGAACGCCAATAGTCATTTATCCGCTGTAAGAAAAACTTATTTCTCCGTCCATAACGCTTGGCGAGATTTTGGCGACGAATTTTGCGGAATCTTGCAAATTAACGAAAGTCTCGGCAAATGGATAAAAATGACGCTAAATCAATGAAAATGACGACTAATTGAAGAAAATTCCGTTTCTTGGAAAGAATATAAGTATCTACTATAAGAATAACATTTTTTTAACTGTAAAAGTAGCAAATTCATAGCATTATATAAGGAAAGTCATGTGCTGCCCACATCAGATTTTTTTGGGGTAAGAATACAGTAAAATAATTTCTTTTTTATTATACAGAAAATATTTTGCGCGGTATTTTTATATATTTTTCATGACTCTGGCTTGTGAATATTAGAAGTTTAACTATTTAGATAATGATATAGGCATATGCTATTAATAACGTAAGCAATATTTGCAAATTAGAAGCACATTTTTAAAAGCACATTTAGGCAACAAATGGAATTACCACGCGTAGTACTCAACTTGAAGTGTATATATAGGAGTTCCGAGCAGACAACATTAGCAGTGTTGCAAGCAGTTATTGCATTCATGGTAGCACATCGAAACATCGAAAATGAATATATATATATATCGGTTTTAATTCGAATTGTATGGCTGTCCTGATGAGAATGCAATTTCGAACTAACCACCATTTCTTGTGTAGTTTCAATTGATTGTTCTCTATGTCTTAATCTTTTATCTTGAGCTAATTATTATTGCCTTTTCTCATATTCGCCGTGTTTTCTTTTTATTTTTATTTATATTTATATACTTTTAATTTTGAATTTTGTATCCTAATATTCTTCTCATGCCCTTTTCCATTGTAGTGATATGTTATCTTCTATTTTTATCCTTAGTCTTAGTCTATAGTTACTCATTTGTAACAGATATGCTAGAGATGGGTTTTTTTGTACATACAGTAGTTTATGCATAATTTTCGACTAAAATCTTTCAATTTTTATTTATATAATATATATATATATATATATATATATAATATATATATATATATATATACATATACATATATATATATATATATATATATATATATACATATATATATATATATATACATATATATAAATATATATATATATATACATATATACATATATATATATATATAATATATTTGAAATGTAATAATAAGAATTATGTAAAAATAAAAAAAAATAAAAATACAATTCAAGTAATATTAACATCACCATAGAAGCAAATTCACGGCCATAATGCCGATAAGAGAAAAGAACAGAACCTTCCCAAATTCGATGATTAATCAGAATTAAATTCCTCTTCAGGTCTGAGTATTTAATTCTAATTAACCCAGACAAATGCCTGTTTCAGATTAAGCAATAGTACATTACTATAAATGCTTAAACTCAGACTACAGGCATCAAAAAATGAAAAAATGAAAAAGGATACATTAAGAAAGTTGTATTACCATGCGGCATGAATCATTCCTCTTCTACCACGTGTATACACGATCAACCTCAACAACTTAATCTAGAAGCACCGGAATGAACAAGTCAAAATTCTACCAGGGAGGCAGTACGAACGTTCACGGAAATAATCCCAAACCCGTCCAGTGAGTCTAAGCTGAAGACTGGACAAGCAATTCAGAATACAACTTACCAAACATGCAGAACAGAATATGAATATGAATCATAGATGAAAATTCCTACTAAACAAGAATTCATAGGAAAACTGGATAATCGAGAATGCCACTATACACCATTATAAGGGCGCACAAAACGTAGTTTCAATACTGACAAAAGTTACATTTTTTTGCGAAAATAAAATTTAAAACATTAATGTTAATGCATCTTATTTTCCGATTTTTTGATTTTTCTAATGTTTTTGACTTAGTTTATTATTTTTCATTTTTATTTATTTATATAATTAATAAATAACTATATATAACATACAAACATATATATATATATATATATTTATTTATTTATTTTTTTTTTTTTTTTCTCTCTCTCTCCTGTATGTTAGTCACTAAAAATGGGAATGTTTTCTAGGATGTTATCGAGTGAAATTTGATACACTGAGTTGATAATTTTAATAACAAAATTGGGGGGATATGCATTATTAGTCGCTGTACTCAATAATTCCATAAAGTGCGCTAATTTATAATATTCATCACAAATTTTATTGATTCTAAGAGCCTGGTTTATTATAATATTTCTAAATACAGATATATGCAGACAAGAGTCAAAATGTTGAATTTTTGATGTATTAAATTTAAAATCCTGTCTTTTATCATACAAGTTTATAACCATATTACAATTTTGTAAATTTAAATTTAAATCTAAAAAGTTTGCAACATTAGTGTCATTATTACTTGCATTTAATTGTAAATTTTTTGGATAAAAGTTTAATACTATAGGGATATTATTATTTGGGGATACACATAAAATGTCATCTATATATCTAAACATGTGCATATTATGCAAGCTTGGATTAATGTTTTTTTCATAGAAGAATAAATACAGATTAGCTAACAATGATGAGGCACACCCCCCTTGTGGGATACCAACCTGTTGTTTAAAAATAGTACCACCATGTTGAATATAATTCTCATAAAGAGTGAAGTTAAGTAATTTTTTAAAAAGAAAATTTGAATATTTTAGGTTGATATTATATTTTTCAAAAATTCCTAAAATAATTCTATACAGATCATTTATATTAATATTATTAAACAAATCTTTGAAATCAAAGGTATAAATACCACGAATATTAGTAAGAGTTTTCAATTTCTTAACTA